>CM056056.1:132857127-133257127 GCA_029574335.1 Rana kukunoris | reverse complement strand
GGCCATAGCCGCCGACTGTATCACTTGGCATCGCCCCCCCGGCGCGCCGCGTCAATCCGCCCAGCCTAGCCAATCAACGGCCAGACTGGGAACCAAAGAGGATGACGTGGACGCGCCCGGAAATGCGTAATGCTTGTATACTTTAGTCTGCCATAGTAACATCTGACAAAACCCTGAAGCAGCAGACTTTGTAAAAATGTGTCATTTATCATTCTCTCAACTTTTGGCAATCGCTGTATACATGCCATACATATTGCTATTGTGTTGGAGGATAATTCGCTTTACTGTTTTTCAGTCATTTTTCAATCAAGATATTAGATTACACATCATGTATAAATTGTATAATCTTAAAGGGAAAGCCCATCTTTTGTGGGGGGGAAAAATATAGCAATTAAACAATATAGCATCTTTCCCTGTTAAAAAAAAAAGAAAAAAAAAAAAAATATATATATATATATATATATATATATATATATATATATATATATATATATATATATATATATATATCATCTACAATTGCTACACGAGCCATATTGTAATTTAATGTTAAGATCTCCATTTCCTTTATATTCTACAGCACTGTAATTTTCTGTAAACTTCAGTGCAATATGGCAACTTGGAGGTGCTCTATATGTAGTTTGTGAACCTCCCCAGAAATGCCATTTCCTTTTTGTGTAATTGGCTCACTGATTTTCCTAGAAATAAGATACAATGCCTTACGAAAGTATTCGGCCCCCTTGAACTTTGACCTTTTGCCACATTTCAGGCTTCAAACATAAAGATATAAAACTGTAATTTTTTTTTGTGAAGAATCAACAAGTGGAACACAATCATGAAGTGGAAGGAAATTTATTGGATATTTCAAACTTTAACAAATAAAAAATTGAAAAATTGGGCGAGCAAAATTATTCAGCCTCCTTAAGTTAATACTTTGTAGCACCACCTTTTGCTGTGATTACAGCTGTAAGTCGCTTGGGGTATGTCTCTATCAGTTTTGCACATTGAGAGACTGACATTTTTGCCCATTCCTCCTTGCAAAACAGCTCGAGCTCAGTAAGGTTGGATGGAGAGCATTTGTGAACAGCAGTTTTCAGTTCTTTCCACAGATTCTCGATTTGGATTCAGGTCTGGACTTTGACTTGGCCATTCTAACACCTGGATATGTTTATTTGTGAACCATTCCATTGTAGATTTTGCTTTATGTTTAGGATCATTGTCTTGTTGGAAGACAAATCTCCGTCCCAGTCTCAGGTCTTTTGCAGACTCCATCAGGTTTTCTTCCAGAATGGTCCTGTGGTTTCATCTGACCAGAGCACCTTCTTCCACATGTTTAGTGTCTCCCAGGTGGCTTGTGGCAAACTTTAAACGACACTTTTTATGGAGACTCCCTCACACCCCCCCCCCCCCCCAAACGCCGCCGCATGCCGCCTGGTTAAACAGCGTGCATGGAACATTACAGATTTCATTTCATTTGAATAGCTGTAGTGTTCCCCGCCGCGCTGTGTATAGACACTCCCCCTTCCTCGGGATTGGACGGGTGATCTGTCCAATCCCGAGCAAGGGGGAGTGTCTGTACGCGGCGCTGCGGGTAACACTACAGCTATTCAAATGAAAGCTGTGATGTTCCTCGCACGCTGATTAACAATGCGGCGGCGACATCTAGGTGTGGGGGGACATGGCTGCATATGTGGGGGGACATGGCTGCATTTGGGGACACATTTAAAAAAAAGTATCGATATTCGTTATCGGCGAGTACTTGGGGAAAAAAAGTATCGGTACTTGTACTTGGTCCTAAAAAAAGTGGTATCGGGACAACCCTAGATATCTTTATGAAATTTGTGCAGTATACGACTGATTGTTGTCCTATGGACAGAGTCTCCCACCTCAGCTGTAGATCTCTGCAGTTCATCCAGAGTGATCATGGGCCTCTTGGCTGCATCTCTGATCAGTCTTCTCCTTGTATGAGCTGAAAGTTTAGAGGGACGGCCAGGTCTTCGTAGATTTGCAGTGGTCTGATACTCCCATTTCAATATTATCGCTTGCACCGTGCTCCTTGAGATGTTTAAAGCTTGGGAAATCTTTTTGTATCTAAATCCGACTTTAAATTTCTCCACAACAGTATCTCGGTCCTGCCTGGTGTGTTCCTTGTTCTTTATGATGCTCTCTGCGCTTTAAACAGACTTCTGAGACTATCACAGTGCAGGTGCATTTATACGGAGACTTGATTACACACAGGTGCATTCTATTTATCATCATTGGTCATTTAGGTCAACATTGGATCATTCAGAGATCCTCACTGAACTTCTGGAGAGAGTTTGCTGCACTGAAAGTAAAGGAGCTGAATAATTTTGCATGCCCAATTTTTCAGTTTTTTATTTGTTAAAGTTTGAAATATCCAATAAATTTCGTTCCACTTCATGATTGTGTCCCACTTGTTGATTCTTCACAACAAATTACAGTTTTATATCTTCATGTTTAGAAGCCTAAAATTGTGGCAAAAGGTCGCAAAGTTAAAGGGGGCCGAATACTTTCGCAAGGCACTGTACAATCAGATTTTAGGCAACCTCTGAAACAAAAGTTTTATTGGTGAAATCCCAGAGGGATAATCCATTTCTAAAAGGATGTTGATGCCACAACTTTCTTTGTTGGAACACTACAAACGCATCAGCTGGTTAATGAAAAAGTCACTCCCATTTAAGATTCAACTCGGAGCTACTGTTTCAGAGCAGATGCAGGTAGGAATCGTTAACATTTTTATTTTATTTTTTTAAATCCCCACAATCTACATTGAGCTCCCTAAGGGGATTGTATTTTGCTTGTTCGCTTTTTATTTTTTTCTTCTCCAAAAATGGAGTTACAGTTTAACGTTTGCCACTACTCTGATTTGTTTTGGCTGTGCTATCTCTTTATTACATGAATGTACTTTACGTTTGTTTTATTTTTATTTTTTCCAGAGGGGGCGCTTTATTAAGTAGTCCTAGTGGACCAGGATTTCATATAATGTTCCCTTTCATCACAAGTTTTCGTTCAGTTCAGGTAAATCCTACTACAAACTTCTACGTCATTCTTGTTGTACCAACTTTTAATGTATTAATTTTTTTGTGTGTATATAAAATAGGATTGTGTGTAAATAGAGAATATATGTGGCACGCTTACATATTACTTGTAAAGCACCGTTTTACACACTGCTTTACATATTTATACTTTTGCATCAGTCCCTATCTTTAAGGAGTTTACAATCTGAGGTCAGAGGAGGAAACCCCTGCGTGCACAGGGAGACCATGCGAAGTACCATGGTTTTAGTTCGAAGCGACAACCCTAGTCCTGCTAGGCGGAAGTGCTATTCACTTGGCCACTGTGACACACACCATTACCTTTTCATGTGACAACACTGAAGCAATTACGCTTTATTACAATGTAGTAGTGAGTGTACAGCTTGTATAATGGTGTAAATTTGCTGTCCCTTAAAAAATTACACAAAGCCATTAATGTCCAAACTGCTGGCAGCAAAAGTGAGTACCCCCCTAAGTGAAAATGTCAAGATTGGGCCCAATTAGCCATTTTTTTTCCTCCCCGGTGTCATGTGACGTGTTAGTGTTACAAGGTCTCAGGTGTGAAATTTGGGGTTAATGCTCTCTGGTCACTGGAAGTTCAACATGGCACCTCATTGCAAAAAACTCATAAATCGTTGCTCTACATAAAGATAGCCTAGGCTATAAGAAGATTGCCAAAACCCTGCGGCACAGTGGCCAAGACCATACAGCGGTTTAACAGGACAAATTCCACTCAGGACAGGCCTTGCCATCGTCTACCAAAGAAGTTTAGTGCACGTGCTCTCATATCCAGAGGTTGTCTTTGGACAATAGACGTATGAGTGCTGCCAGCATTGCTGCACTGATTGAAGAGGTGGGTGGGGAAGGGGGGTGGGGCCAGTCAGTCAGTGCTCGGACCATACATTGCCCACTGTATCAAATTGGTTTGTGTGGCTGTCCTCACAGAAGGAAGCCTCTACTAAAGATGATGCAGAAGAAAGCCCGCAAATAGTTTGCTGAAGACAAGCAGCCCAGTGACATGGATTACTGGAACCACGTCCTGTGGTCTGATGCGACCAAGATAAACTTATTTGGTTCAGATGGTGCTGAGCGTGTGTGGCAGCAACCAGGTGAGGAGTACAAAGACAAGTGTGTCTTGCCTGCAGTCAAGCATGGTGGGAATGTCATGGTCTTGGGGCTGCGTGAGTGCTTCCGCCACTGGGGGGGAATTGCAGTTTTGTTGAGGGAACAATGAATGCCAACATGTACTGTGACATACTGAAGCTGAGCATGATCCCCCTCCCTTCGGAGAATCAGCCACAGGGCATTATTCCAAGATGACCACTGCCTTGATAAAGAAGCTGAAGGTAAAAGCGATGGACTAGCCAAGCATGTCCCCAGACCTAAATCTATTGAGCGTCTGTGGGGCATCCTCAAATGAAAGGTGGAGGAGCGCAAGGTCTCTTAACATCCACCAGCTCCGTAATGTCATCATGAAGAAGTGGAAGAGGATTCCAGTGGCAACCTGTGAAGCTCTGTTGAACTCCATGCCCAAGAGGGTTAAGGCAATTCTGGAAAATAATGGTGGCCACACAAAATTTTGTCATTTTGGCCCAATTTGGACACTTTCACTTTTGTTGCCAGCGGTTTTGACATTATTGGCTGTGTTGAGTTATTTTGAGGGTACAGCTTGTATAACGGTGTAAGTTTGCTGTCCACTCACTACTTTACATTGTAGCAAAGTGTAATTTCTTTCTCGTACATCACGGGACACAGAGCGGCATATTCATTTCTATATGGGTTATATGGAGTACCTTCAGGTGTGGACACTGGCAATCTCAAACAGGAAGTCCCCTCCCTATATAACCCCCTCCCCTAGAGGGAGTCCCTCAGCTTTTTCGCCAGTGTCTTAGGTGTTGGTCACGGAATAGCTTTGCTCCACATCCTTGGGATTAAGGGCGGGCTAACCGGATCTGTCCAAGGAGCCTCAGTGCCGAAGTGGACAGTACCCGGGCCCCAAACCGTGGGGTTTTGCCTATAATGCTCCTCTTTGGAGGGCTGGACCCTGGGCCCAGGACTTGGAGTTTGTAAAAACCATAAGTTCCTGTTTGCCAGGGTGCTATATAGGTCCAGGACAGTGGGTACCTTCATAGGACCCCAGGGCCTGAAGGTCTACTACGCTACCCACGGAGATGGGAGAAGATTGGATCAGTTTGCTGGACAAACATCCTGCAGCATGGAGCAGGTAAGGGGGAGCCTGCGGGACTTGGTTCGACAGCAGGCTCTCCGGGGTAACCTAAAAGGGGGGATAGCCTAAGTATGCTCTGCATGGGCAACCTTGCTCACTATGTCTGAGAGAGACAGGATGACACCCTTTTTCCCCCATCACTAGGTTCCCCTGTCTAAGAATGTGTTGCTAGCTAACCTGCTGCTTTCTTCCTAGGACTAGTAAGGTCCCTAGGGGCCTTTTTGGAGTCCTACCTGGCCGGGGGTTTGAATCTGCCGCCTGTTTCTGCAGTCCTGGGTCTCCAGCAGCGCGGCTCCTCCATGTTCCTCCTGTTCCGGCATACACGCGTGCGTGCGCACGTCTTATAGACGTTTTTCGCGCCGTTCAGACAGGAGGGCGGGGGGGGGCGTGCCTGCGGCGTCATACAGGGGCGCGCCTTGTGCTGTTATAGATCAGCAGGCATTGTCAGTGCTCAGTCTGAGGCTGATTTCAGAAGGAGAGGACGCAGAGCGGCAGAACAGTGACTCCCGGTGGCGGAAGAGGGGTAGTACATGCTGGACTTTGTTCCAATGCCTTTTTTGTTAAGCCAAGAAATTCCCCTTTTTGCAGCAGGTTGGAGGCTGGCAAACTAAGTTTGGGGTCACTGTATGTTTTAAAAAAGAAAATATATATAATATATATTTAAAAAAAAAAAAAAAAAAAGAGAAAAACATACGGGATCCCATCAGTTTTTGGGCATTAGTGATCTATTGTCCCCTAAGCTCTGGTTTTGTACTCCTGGCCACTACAGTCTGTTGTGTGGGCGGAGTCCCTCGATTTTGTATTATGGCTTCCAAAGGTTCGGGGTCAAAGGGTACAAAAAAGACCAAAAAACAAAGGGGTTCCCCTTCTGATTCTGATGATATGCCGATACTTTCCCCGCAACTTATTAACATAAAGGGCGCCTTGGATGAGCCATTAGGGGGATCTGGTGCGGAGGCTGGCCCAGATCAGCCCAGCCCTGTGTTTATCACAGAGGAGATGCTAGCCGTATCCCTAGGGGGGCTAGAAGAGAGAATAGCAGCATTGATCGCTAGAGCTATTCCTGGTAAGAAACGGGTTAGATCCCCATCACCAAGAGGTGTATCCTCAGATGCTGAGATTCTCTCTCCGGAGGAATTGGAATCACAGGAGGATCAACTAGACCTGAACCAAGAGGGTTCAGGGATTGAGGGATCTGCCTCTGAGGAACCATTTTCAGACTCCCAGACAGAAAGACTGTGGGTACAGTCTTTGACGGACATGGTCCGCTCGGCATTTAGTTTACCATTGCCAGAGCCTCAGGTTCCTCCGGTATCCTCTCTGGGCTCTTTGAAAGCTCCGTTAAGCAACGCAGTGTTTCCGGTCCATCCTCTCTTGGAGGAATTGATCTTTCGGGATTGGGTACGGCCGGACAGGATTTTTCTGCCACCGAAAAGATTTGCGGTCATTTACCCCATGGAGGAAAGATTCTCCAAGAGGTGGAGGCTCCCAGTAGTGGATGCAGCCATCTCATGTGTGAATAAATCACTAACTTGCCCGGTGGAAAACATACATATGTTTAAAGATCCGGTTGATAAAAGTTTAGAGACACTTTTAAAAGCATCCTTTGCTACGGCAGGTGCAGTGGTACAGCCAGCTGTGGCTGCGATTGGTGTTTGTCAGGCGTTAAAAGACCAGACAAAAGAAATGTTAAAGGACATGCCTACCCAACAAGCAGAAGAGTTTTCTGACATTCCCAGAGCTCTGTGTTTTGCTGTAGATGCTATAAAAGATTCCATCCAGCAGGCCTCTCGTTTATTTTGGTGCACATGAGAAGGCTCTTATGGTTGAAGAACTGGGCGGCGGAGCCCCCATGCAAAAAGCTTCTGGCAGGGTTTCCCTTCCATGGAGGACGACTCTTCGGAGAGGATCTGGATAAATATATTTCAGACTATTTCAAATGGCAAGAGTACCCTTTTACCGGTCAAAAAGACATTCCGGGGTCCTACATTTAAAAGGCAGCTCTTTCCTGTCTCGGGGCCCTCAAATTCCAGGCAGTATCGACGGCCGCCTGCACGATCCAACGTTAACAGTAGATCGCAGGGACAGGCCCCTGGGGGTAAGAGGCCATGGTATCGCAAGCCGACAAAGACAGCCCCTAAGTCTGCCTTATGAAGGGGCGCCCCCACTCTCGCGGGTGGGGGGAAGGCTTCGTTTCTTCTCAGAAGTTTGGGAAGCCAAGATCCCCGACAAATGGGTCCGGGCATCTGTAACCACAGGCTACAGACTGGAGTTTCTAAGGTATCCTCCGCCTCATTTTCAAGAATCAAGGCTACCAAGGGATCCAGCAAGGAAGGCCTCATTGCTGGCAGCTTTGGATCACCTGCTCTGCCAGGACGTAATAATAGAGGTGCCAGCCCAAGAGCAAGGGCTAGGTTTCTATTCCAATCTCTTTGTCATACCAAAGCCCAACGGCGATGTCAGGCCAATCTTGGACCTAAAGAGGTTAAACGGTTACCTAAGGGTTCGTTCCTTCCGGATGGAATCCATCCGGTCAGCAGCCGCCGCGCTTCAGAAGGACGATTTTCTGGCCTCCATAGACATAAAGGATGCTTACCTTCATGTACCAATCTTTCAGTCGCATCAAAGATTTTTACGCTTCGCGGTGGGGCAGCGACACTTCCAATTCAGGGCGCTCCCCTTCGGGCTGGCCACGGCCCCCCGGGTATTCACGAAGATCCTAGCCCCAGTTCTGGCCAATTTAAGGATCCAAGGGGTCACAGTCCTAGCATACTTGGACGACCTTTTAATCATAGATCACTCACGGCCGGGTCTGCAAAAGGCAATAAACCTTACGGTTCGGTACCTCGAAGAATTCGGCTGGTCCTAAACCGGGGAAAGTCAGCGTTCCAGCCTACAAAGCAGTTGGAATACCTCGGCATGAGGTTAGACACAGAACAGCAAAGGGTGTTCCTGCCCCTGGTAAAGATCGAGGCTATCAAGGGGTTGGTTCAGTTGGTTCTAAACAAGAAAAAACCAACTATTCGCCTGTGTATGCGAGTACTAGGCAAGCTAGTGGCCACGTTCGAGGCAGTACCATACGCTCAGATCCACACTCGCGTCCTACAGGCAGCCATTCTAGCAGCCTGGGGCAAGAGGGCACATGCCTTAGAGTCCCCTTGGACGCTATCATCAAGGGTCCGACAAAGCCTGGCCTGGTGGTTGAACCCCCAGAATCTTCTAAAGGGAAAATCCTTCAGCCCTGTTGTCTGGAAGGTAGTTACCACAGACGCCAGCCTGGCAGGCTGGGGGGCGGTCTTCGAGGGGTTCTCTCGCCAGGGAACTTGGGTGAAAGCAGAGAGGCAGCTCCCCATCAATATCTTGGAGATCAGAGCTGCTCGCCTAGCCCTTCTGGCATGGACCTCCAGATTAAAGGGGTTCCCGGTGAGAATCCAGTCAGACAATGCCACGGCGGTGGCATACATAAACCACCAAGGGGGAACCAGGAGTCGGGCCGCTCAGAGGGAGGTGAGCTTGATTTTTCAGTGGGCAGAGGTTCATGTACCCTGCATTTCGGCGATATTTATTCCCGGAGTGGACAACCTGCAGGCAGACTTCTTAAGTCGCCAGAGTCTGTTGCCAGGGGAGTGGTCTCTGCATCCCCAGGTCTTTCAGACAATCTGCCAGAGGTGGGGAATGCCAGACGTAGATATAATGGCATCCAGGTTCAACAAGAAACTAGACAGGTTCGTGTCTCGAGCGAGGGATCCTATGGCCTGCGGAACCGATGCGTTGGTTTGCCCTTGGCATCAATTCAAACTTCTATATGCATTCCCTCCGCTACAGTTACTCCCTCGCCTATTGCGCAGGATCAGAGTGGAGCACAAGCCAGTCATTCTAGTAGCTCCGGCTTGGCCCCGGAGGACTTGGTACTCACTAGTCCTGAAGATGGCAGTGGGAGACCCTTGGACTCTCCCTCTACAACCAGACCTACTCTCACAAGGCCCGATCCTCCACCCTACATTACAGCGTCTAAATTTGACAGCCTGGAGGCTGAATCCCTGATTCTCAGGGGTAGAGGTCTGTCTAGGCAGGTAATTCCTACCCTGATTAGGGCTAGAAAGCCGGTCTCCAGGGTGATTTATTACAGGGTTTGGAGGAACTATGTAGGCTGGTGTGAATCCAAAAGATGGAATTCCCGCAAATATACTATTGATAGGGTGTTAAGTTTTCTCCAGCTAGGAGTGGATAAAGGCCTGGCACTAAGCACAATCAAGGGACAGATCTCAGCTCTGTCAGTGTGGTTTCAGAGGCCGCTGGCCACCCACTCGCTGGTAAAGACCTTCTTACAGGGGGTCTTGCGTATTAATCCTCCTGTCAAGTCACCAATTTGTCCATGGGACTTAAATCTTGTCCTGTCCACTCTACAGAAACAACCCTTTGAGCCGTTGGCTGAGATTCCTTTAGTCTTACTGACAAGAAAGTTGGTTTTCTTGGTCGCCATAGTTTCGGCCAGGAGAGTGTCAGAATTAGCAGCCTTATCGTGTAAGGAACCATATCTCGTTCTGCATAAGGACAGGGCAGTTCTCCGGCCCCATCCTTCCTTTCTACCAAAGGTTATATCCAAATTTCACTTGAACCAGGATTTGGTACTTCCATCCTTCTTTCCAAAACCCACATCTAGAAAGGAGGGGTTGCTGCATACCTTGGATATTGTCCGGGCCATGAAGGCCTATCTTAAAGCTACAGAGAAGATCCGGAAGACAGATGTGTTATTCGTTCTACCAGATGGCCCCAAGAAGGGGCAGGCAGCTGCAAAATCCACCATCTCGAGATGGATTAGACAATTAATCATTCAAGCCTACGGTTTGAAGAGGTTGCCTCCTCCTTTGTCGGTAAAGGCCCATTCTACCAGGGCCATGGGCGCCTCCTGGGCAGCACACCATCAGATCTCTATGGCTCAGATATGCAAGGCAGCGACGTGGTCATCAGTCCACACGTTTACAAAGTTTTATCAACTAGACGTGAGAAGGAATGCAGATTCTGCCTTTGGACAGGCAGTACTACAGGCTGCAGTTTGAGATCCTCGGGATCAGAAGCACCCTTGGTTGTAAAAAAAAAAAAAGAAAAAAGTTTTTTCTTGACTAAGTTGGAATTATTATTATTATTTGAGTTTACCTCTAAATTGAATCCTTCTTTGGAAGATGTCTCCCTCCCCTCATTAAAGCATTGCTTTCGGACATCCCATATAGTAATGAATATGCCGCTCTGTGTCCCGTGATGTACGAGAAAGAAAAAGGGATTTTTAAATACAGCTTACCTGTAAAATCCTTTTCTTGGAGTACATCACGGGACACAGAGCTCCCACCCCTCTTTTGGGTGACCATTTTGGGAGGCATACTGCTTGCTACAAAACTGAGGGACTCCCTCTAGGGGAGGGGGTTATATAGGGAGGGACTTCCTGTTTGAGATTGCCAGTGTCCACACCTGAAGGTACTCCATATAACCCATATAGTAATGAATATGCCGCTCTGTGTCCCGTGATGTACTCCAAGAAAAGGATTTTACAGGTAAGCTGTATTTAAAAATCCCTTTTTTGCATATGTCACTTGCCTGATTCACAGTGTACATGTGACAATTTGCATCAATCCTGGCCTCCAAAAAAAGTCAATGTAAAGTTATTTACAAATGTATTTATTTTTTTGTAGATTTGTCAAAGGAAACTTAAGCACATACATAAAACCCACACACATAAAGAGCACACAAACAATATGTAGATTGTAACAGTCCAGATTCATAACCGTGCTGGCTAATGATTGATGTTAAGGTTTACTTTGACTCCACAATTAACCTTTATCCTGTTCAATACTAGTAAGGTCATTGTAACCCTTAGCTGGTAAATCAGGAAATGAAGTGTACTCTTCTTTGTATTGGCCTCTCTTTATACAATGGGTAGAGAAGCTGTTAAATGGGTGAGGTGTGACCGCATTTGATCAGGAAGATGGTGATTTCATGCTAGGCACCACTCATTTTTGTATTAATAGATGCATGCCTTCCCTTTGTACTTTTGTCTGATAATAAAAATATAGATTTTTTTTTTTTTCTGAGTTTACCCAAGAACTAATTGCATGATTTTGTTTTCCAGACAACGTTACAAACTGATGAGGTGAAAAATGTACCCTGTGGTACCAGGTATGTTTTATGTACCGTATGGCAGAGGAAGATTGACCATATCGTAATCATGTTGTTTGGCTGGTGTTTGGAGAAGTGGATACTGGTGATGTGACAATGCCTTCACCTTGTGATGCATACATTATTAGGATACACTGGAAACCAAAAGTATTTCTATGTGATGGCACATTTCCAAATGGGGAGAACATCCCATTTGGACATTTTAAGCAGCCCTTTTATGTTCTGAAAATGTAGTTAACTGGTGCCCATGCACCTTAGTATATGTCCAAATTGTAAGTTCTTGTTAAAAGTAGGTAATGTTCCCGACACCAGAGTTGGGTTCAGTATTGGTGCATGTGTCAACAGTCTTTCGACTTGTCATCAGGCAAATGTAGTGTGCATTGAACCTGCATTGATTTGCATTTTGAGAAGCTTCTAAAATCATTCATAGTTTAATTTACAGGTATATTTGACCCGTTTCGATCTGTTTTTTGTCTTCCTTTTGCTTTTTATATGGGATAAAAGTAGTTCTGACACATGCAAAAGCCCATTGACAAGGTCCCTAATACTTAAACCAGGGCTGTTCAAACTTTTACATGGTTGCAGCTCTGCCTATGGCAGAATGGTGCTGGGGTGCATAGAATGCATTAGGATAAAAACAACTTCTGCCTCTTACAACGCCTTTCAGTCGGCCTTGGGTGTGGGGTTTTTCTTAAGGGTCTGTTGGTTATAGCTTATTGTTGCCTAATACCCTCCCACCAGTTACAGTTTTGGGATTGTCCCATTGGTTATGATTAAAGAGGACTGTATTTTTAAAATGCCTGTAAAATCCTTTTCTTGGAGTACAGTACAGGACCCTCCTCTTTTTGTGCCCCATGGTCTGTCACTGCAAAACATGGCCTCACATGGTGGGAAGGGTTATGTGAAGTAATTTCTAAAGCAGTTTGAAGCACCTCGAATGTATTTAGCTGATTAAAACTAGAAAGTTAATTGAGCTTAAGACCTGGTTCACACTGGTGTCTTTTTCAAATCTACAGCATTTGCCGACAATGGTACCATCCTAAACGGTGCAATGTCGCATCTGCAGTAGTACTACTGTACTACTTTTTGCGATTTGGCCCCACAATTTACATTGACCTCTGTGCAGAAACTGAACAGATATCTCTGTAATCGCGGCTGAAATTGGGGCTGACAAGCGGGAGTGAAATTGTGTTAGTTCAGCTGAACTCGTACGGCTTCAATCCTGCAGCTCAGCGTAAACTTGGGCTTGGCCCTCATTTACACTGGAGTGTTTTGACATGTCAATTGGTGGCATCTGCCATCAATGCGTCCCTGCACCGATTTCAAAAAGTAGTCTGTTCAGAAACCTGCACAAATGTCTCTGAAATCGGCACTGACATACGGGAGAGAAATCGTGTGAGTTCAGCTGAACTCATGCGGCTTCATTCCTGCAGCTCAGTGTGAACCTGGGCTTAATGTATAACCTGTGCCTGATAAGTATTTTCATATATGTATTAAATGTCGATGTGACATGTTTCCTAACTCCTGTACATTTGTGCTTTCTTCATTTTAGTGGGGGTGTTATGATTTACTTTGACCGAATTGAGGTTGTAAATATGTTGACTCCTTCAGCAGGTCAGTATCATGGTGTCTGTGAATGTTTATTGTGTGCACAAGTGAGATAATGTGCAATGACTACTAGGGATTAAGGATGAGCTTCGGCGTATTCGCATGGAACACGTGCAGAGCCTTCCAGGAAGTGTGCACGGCGCTGCGCTAATCACAGCCAGGGAGACATTTCCCGATCTCTGCAGCCGAGCATCGGGACAATGTCTCCCCGGCTGTGATTGGCGCAGCACCGTGCACACTTCCTGCCGGGCTCTGCACGTGTTCCATGCGAACACGCTGAAGCTCATCCTTACTAGGGATTGTTGATGTGGTAATTCTTCTATCTGCCCTAAGCCAAGCTTGTTGCCCCCTTTTCTTGGAATAGAGGTATGAATTTGGAAATGTTGTCAATTTTAAAAGGTTAAATAAAACATGTCACAGTATTGTGACAAAGGTACACCCTGATTAGACTCAGAGATTGAAAAGTGACAGAAACCTGCTCGGCCCTGTAAAGAGGAAAATGTGGTGCTTTTATGGGAAAAAAAGTGTAATTCCAAGCATTAACCTCCCCCTTAGGCACTTCTAAATCCTTGCCTATGCAAAATATGGTGTGAAGGTTCCTATTTATTATGGCAGACAGCAGCTGCTTTATAGACCTCATTTTGTTTATGAAAATGAGCCTTGCAGCATCACCTGCTTACTGCAATGTTAATGTACTTTGAAATATGTTTTCTCTTTCTTTTTATAGTGTATGATATTGTGCGGAACTACACAGCGGATTATGACAAAGCTTTAATTTTTAACAAAATCCATCATGAGCTGAATCAGTTTTGCAGTGTTCATACACTGCAAGAAGTGTATATAGAGCTGTTTGGTGAGTGAACTGCGTAGGAGTAATCGGCAAGGATAGCTTCTTTCTGAATTATTAATACTTGACATTTTAAAAAGCAATTTTCTGTTTACACTGAAAATATACAATGTTGCTCTTTCTTTCCCTTTCAAAGTAGTACATGTAAAGCTGAACTCCAGCCCCAAAAACGTCCGTTATTCTTAAAGCGGAGCTCCAGCCACGGTAAAAATTTTTTTTAAAGTCAGCAGCTACTAACAGTGTAGCTGCTGACTTTAAATAAAGACACTTACCTGTCCTAGGCGCCCGCGCTGATGGGCCCCCCGATGCCGGTCCCACGATCGTTCCGGGTCCCGCGCCGCCATTCACAATATGGGAAACAGGCAGTGAAGCCGTACGGCTTCACTGCCCGTTTCCTACTGCGCCTGCGCGAGTCTCACGCTGGCTTGTGAATGGGCGCGCTGCTCTCTGAGAACACACACAGTTCCCAGGAAGCAGCGCGCCCATTCACAAGGAGAAGAAGAAGAAGAAAACACACCGCGGATCAGGAAGAGGCAGATTACGGACTTCCGCATAGCAACAGCTATTTCGGGTGAGTATTTATTTTTTATTTTTTTCAGGTTTTTATTTTTTTCAAACAACATTGTAAAATGTTGTTATCCTGGGTGGAGCTCCGCTTTAATAGCTCCAAAGTATTTCAAATCCACTTTGTGTGCACCAAACACCTTTACAAACCCAAATCTAACCATATAAAGGTAGCAGAAACATGACTGTGCAAGATATCACAGCTGTAAGGGATTCGGCAGGCCCAACCACTCGCTGCAGGATTACTTGAAAGTACTAGAGTAACCAGACCAGTCATTCTTTACAAGGAGCGAGTACCACTGACTGGTCTGTCTGTATACAGGAAGCTCCTGCACAGAGGCAGCCTTTTTACATGGGTTTACTGCACAGATCTTAAAGAAATGCACAAAACCCAGAGTTCAGCTTTAATGCAGTTGTAAATCGCTGGACTTTGGATGTTTTTTGTTTTTTTTTACACCCTGCAAGGTAAAGGCATAATGTGCTAGTATGCATCACATACTATCACATTTTATTAAACTTGCCTTAAAACTAAGCCCTCCCGCGCCAAGATCTCAGAGCTGCAGCGGGCTCCTATCTTCTTTCCAGGTTTGCGAGCTCTGACTCTGTGACTGGCCAAAACGGCAATGACTTCATTCCTGCACACGTGCCAATTAGGGCACCGGGCTCGCAAGGAACAGCACAGCTATCTGTTCCTTGAGAGTGCATGTGCAAGTGACGTCACTGGATGCATGTAATGTAAATGTCTCCTAAACGGTCCCTGTTTGGGAGATATTTACACTACCTATAGGTATGCCTATAATGAGGTTTACCTATAAGTAAAAGTAATTTGTGGAACTTTACTTCCTTTTTAACACAATTGTAAGTGTACTTTTTGGAATAATTCACAATTTGTGGAAGAAACATTTTACCCTTTTTTTTTTTTATATATTTTTCTATTAAATGAGCTCTGGTTTTGCACAGAACAGCCCCCTCTTCTTGGATCCCCATTCTTGGTGTGCCACCATGGGAGGCTGCATCCTATGATGGCGCATGTGCATGCTCAATCCTGAGCAGCTCTCTGTGTCCATTGATTCAGTGCTACTCGGCGCAAAAAGGTTCCTGCACTATTTTTGGCAATTTCATGTGCGACTTGCATTGACATCTGTGCATGAAGCTGCACATAAAATCGCACTGACCAGCGGCTTTGAAATCCATGCTCAAGTAGCGCGATTTCAAAGACGCATTCAGTGTGAACAGGGTGTAAACTAATCTTGCAGAAAGCAGCCAACCCCACAATGTCTATAGTAGTTGGAAAATCTCCTTAGCCAGAGTAGCTGCTTTATACACCATCTGCCTCTCCCCCCTGTGTATGAGGCCTCTGTTTATTTCAGTGTCCCCCACTCTGTCTATAATACCATTCCTCTGTTGAAAGGCTAAAGAAAACTATTATGGAGAGCACCAAGTACAAATATTAGAGGTACTCCATGAATGCTATTTATCAAAAATGTTTTACAGATTGCTTTCTATTTAAGGAAGTCACAAATACTGTTTTTTTTTTTTTATTATTATTTTTTTTTTTTTGTAAACTGAACATGTTTTATTTAGGAAGGTCACTTAACAATTTTCATTGTGTGTCTTTATAGATCAGATTGATGAGAACCTTAAACTGTCACTACAGATAGAACTTAATTCCATGGCCCCTGGACTCACAATACAGGTATTAAATGGCTTCCAAATACTAACTTTATTGAATAATTATTATGATTGTACAAGCTAATCTGTGATATTGTCTGTAATTTTGCTGTTTAGGGCGTACGTGTAACTAAGCCAAAGATTCCAGAAGCTATTCGCAGAAACTTCGAACTAATGTAAGTCACTTGGCTGAACTACAGAGTGTAACGTAGATATGAAAATGTTTGTCAGTCATATTCTATAGAAAAAATGTTTTACTGTATTTTATTTATTTTTTGTTTTTTTTTCATTATGACTTCAGCAATTAGCATTCCATGTTTTTTTTTTTTTTGCAACAGTTACACATTTTAAAGATTTTCTCAAAGAAAAGAACATAAGTTCTTCAGCAAACAAATATAGTGCATGAAATACAGGCGTATTATACCCCTAATATATTGCTAGTGATAGGCATTATAGTTAAAAATAACTTGCTAAGTGAGAAAAGTCTTAAGACTTGAGTGAAATCTAAAATACAAAGGAAAGACTATAATAAAATTGTAGCTTTTATTTATCAGAAAACCATTCTCTATGTACCCTTCAGAAACTGTAAACTTGCTGAGCAATTAAATACTTGACTTCCCTTAGTTCAGGACTGAACCCAATCTACTTGCTACTTTCTGTCCAGTGAGAATATCCTATTTGATCACTAAAGCGCTCTCTTTGGATTGGGGGGGGGGGGGGGGTGACCAATGGATGAGGGTTTAGTCCCCAAACAAA
The DNA here is from genome assembly GCA_029574335.1 of Rana kukunoris. NCBI lineage: Eukaryota > Metazoa > Chordata > Amphibia > Anura > Ranidae > Rana > Rana kukunoris. The sequence continues at coordinate 133,240,227 of CM056056.1, read as the reverse complement.
ACCGTTCATGCCCCTATGTATTAAAGCTGAACTTTGGGCACAAAAACTTTACTCAATAGCCACAAAGAATATAAATCCATTTTGTGAGCACCAAATGCCCTTTTGCAAACTCAGTTATTACCTTTTTGTAAATGTAGTGACATCTTCACTGAGCTGCAGATAGTTTGGTAGGACAGGAAGAGTAGACAGACTGGGGAGAAAAGTAAGACAGGCGGAAGCAGTAGATGGTTTAGTGGCAGCCACATCGGAGCACATGGAGAGCTAAGGAGTATCTTGAGATACATTAAGGTGGGGGAGAGATGTGGGCACACAGAGGACATTGACAGGATCCAAGTAAAGGTAGGGACTGTAACGGAAAGTGATGGGTGAGTGCAAAGCTGCACTAGAGGGGTTAACTTGATCGGAGCTCATGAAGAGCCTGAGGGAGATCGGAAAGGAACACTGAGGGGGGAAAGCAGGTTGGTGGCAGCAAAAGGGTTAAAGTGTATCCGAAGGCCACCGGTTTTAAATGGAGGTGTGAGGGGTGTGCGTTTTTAATTGCTATCTGTGTCCCTGCTAGGAACTTTGTCCTGGTGACCACTGTGACTGGAACTGAACGCAAGGGGAAAATTTTAATTGTCACCAGAACAGGAATAAAGGGTTTCTGTTAGAGCCTCCTTCCTACAGATTCGTGCCACTGGAGTCACAGTTTGTGTGAATTGTGGTGGCCGCTCTGCCTGTGTAAACTGACAGGCTGGTGGCAGTTGCAGCTGTTCACATGTAGCCGCACACCACGCAGTTACCTGTGTTGCGGGACAAATGTGCAAGTTGGTATGCAGTTGACTGTGTATGTGGCTAAATGGTCGTGTGAAGAAGGCCTAAGAGCGGATTTATTTCACAGAACTGCAACTGTGATTTTATTTTAACCAAATATTTTTAACAAAACAGACACGTCCAAAATGCTGAAGATGTCAATGGGAGCTATCGTTTATCAAAATGTGTAGCAAGTAAAACCTGACTTGTGTATTTACCTGGCCTGTGTTTACCTTTTTCCTCAGGGAAGGGGAGAAAACCAAGCTATTGATTGCTGCACAGAGGCAGAAAGTAGTTGAGAAGGAAGCAGAGACAGAAAGGAAAAAAGCTGTTATAGGTAAGTTTGCAACTAGAATACTGCATTGAGTATGTTAGAAATTGAATTCAAGTATTATCTATTTATCAAGAAGGCAGAATCTAGTTTAAAGTGGTTGTAAACTCTGTTAAACCACTTGTACCTACAGTCAAGCCTGTAATAAGGCCTGCCTGTGGGTATTGTGAATATCTTCTAAACTTGCACAATTTAGGAGATATTCAGATTGCATGTAGCTGCTGATATCGGCACATGCGCTCTGAAGGTCCGGTTTAGAGTGCTGGACCTTCAGAGCCCATGGCAGAAATGACGGCTCTTGTGCAGATGCAAAGGAGTGAAGTCATCGCACCCCCGAACACTCCTTTTAGCCGGAGGCCTCAAACCAGGAAGGGAAACCGGGGGAAGATGTCAGCCATCTCAGCACTGACATCGCTGCGCTAAGGGGTTTGTTCTAAGGTATCGCCAGCAAATTTGCAACCACTTTTTAAAATTTATTGCTACTTTTTAAACTGTTGAATATCTCAAGTACATGGCCAAAAGTATTGGGAACTTTTCCTGATAAATGTAATGTACTGTATACATGACTAAAAATCAGCATGCTTTACTTCAATATATCGAAAAAATGTATATACAGTATTCATGTCTAACAATATTAAATGGAATTAAAAAAAAACTTTAGGCATGAACAAAACTTCACAATTTATCAAGTGCAGTCATGGTAATTTACCAGGAATTTCTACTGTTATTTGTGTGTGACAACTTTTGGTGAACTTCAGACAATGACCACTCTTGTGCTTTTCTCATGTGAGTTGATAGAACTTGCATGGGTACAGAAATGGAGTACATTTGTAGCGGTGGTCTTAAAAATGAGGCTCAATTAAAAACGAACAAAAGTGAGATTTTTAAAATGTAGGTGTGTTGCATCAATACTTTATTCACATACTTTAGTAGGCAAAATTAAAGCAGAGTTCCACCCAAAAATGGAACTTCCACTTTTCAGAACCCTCCCCCTCCTATGTCACATTTTGCACCTTTCAGGGGGGTGCAGATACCTGTCTAAGACTGGTATTTGCACCCACTTCTGGGAAATACACTCTGCGGCAGTCACGCCCCTACCCGCACACCCCACTGTCTTCTGGGAAACGCATTTAAAAAATAATAATTTGGTGGACCCTCCACTTAAAATTCAGCTTTAACCACTTGACCTCAGGAAGGTTTACATGCTTTCATGACCAGGCCATTTTTTTGATATGGCACTGCTCTCCTTTAAAGGGTCACTAAAGGAATTTTTTATTTTTTTTGCTGAAATGACTGTTTACAGGGTATAGAGACATAAACGTTAACTGATTCCTTTTCAAAATGATTAAAAATAGATACAAATCAATCATATAATGTGCCTGCAGGTTAGTTTCACTTTTGAACTAGCTTCATGTTTCTGCAAAGTAGAAATAGAAACGCAGAACAAAAACAAACAAATCCAGGGCAGTGTTTTGTTTTTAAAATGAATCTGATTGGTTCTGGGAAGTTTTAGACACAGTAATGACAGCTTAGACCACCGTGAGAAAGCTCCCAGCACTGTGGTTATAAGGAAACAGACAAAAAGGAAGTGTGGAGAACAGAGCAGGATTACAGCAACTTCAAAGCAAAAACGAACAATAAGGACATGAAACCAGGACTGCAGTAAGGTAAAGGAAGCCATTTTCCTTTAGTGATCCTTTAACTGACAATTTTGAAAAAATAACTATTTTTCACTTTGTGCTCTAAAACATATCCAATAAAGCAATTGAAGAAAAAAAGGATTTTTTCATAAATTTAGTCCAAACTCTATGGTTTCATTTTTTTGGTAAACAAAAATCCCATTAAGTGACACTTTTCGGGGACCAGTGACACTAATACAGTGATCAGTGCTAAAAAATCTGCACTGTCACTGTACTGACACTGGCTGGGAAAGGGTTAGCATCAGGGGCGATCAAAGGGTTTAAATGTCTGTCTAGCATGTGTTTCTCCAAACTGGCAGTGCTTTTACTGTGGGAAGGCATGGCTCTTTGTTTCTGGTTTGCAGGAACACTGGTCCATGCCTTCCCTACTGACAGAACGGCGCTCTGCCTTGTTTACTTGGGCAGACTGCTGTTTGCCTCTGAATCATTGGCGGGTGCCGACGGACATCAAGTCCGTGGTATTCTGCTGCTGGGATTCCACAGTGTGTGTGATCTCATCGGGAGCGAGCCTCGGACCTGAAATGGTTAATATTGCTGAGGTAATTCCCTCTTCTGATTTAAAATCTTGCTTCGTCAAGTACCTTTTAACCTATTCACACAAAATTTGAACTCCCGAACATCACCTGTCCTGAGTCACACAAACGGCAGAAATGAAAAAGGCGTTAAATCGTAGAAAGTGAGAACATTTTTCTATATGCAGAAACACTGCAAGGCTCCCTAAAACAATGGCAGATTACCCTAAGCTCCTTAACCACTTCAGCCCCGGAAGGATTTACCCCCTTCCTGACCAGAGAACTTTGTGATTCGGCACTGCGTTGCTTTAACTGAAAATTGCGCGGACGTGCGAAGTGGCTCCCAAACAAAATTGGCGTCCTTTTTTTTCCCACAAATAGCTTTCTTTTGGTGGTATTTGATTATCTCTGCGGTTTTTATTTTTTGCGCTATAAACAAAAATAGAGCGACTATTTTGAAAAAAATTCTATATTTTTTACATTTTGCTATAATATCCCCAAAAAATATCTAAAAAAAAAAATTGTTTTCCCCAGTTTAGGCCGATACGTATTCTTCTACATATTTTTCGTAAAAAAAAAAATCGCAATTAGCGTTTGGTTTACGCAAAATTTATAGCGTTTTCAAAAAAAGGGGGTAGTTTTTATGGCATTTTTATTAATATTTTTTTTTTACTAGTAATGGCGGCGATCAGTGTTTTTTTTTCAGCACTGAGACATTACGGCGGACACATCGGACAATTTTGACACATTTTTGGGACCATTGGCATTTTTATAGCGATCAATGCTATAAAAATGGATTGGATTACTATAAAAATGCCATTGGCAGTGAAGGGGTTAACACTAGGGGGCAGGGAAGGGGGTTAAGTGTGTTCCTGGTGTGTTCTAACTGTATGGGGTGGGGGTGGACTCACTAGGGGGAATCGCTGATCTTCTGTTCATACATTGTATGAACAGAAAATCAGCGTTTCCCCCGCTGACAGGAACGATAGCTTTGTGTTTACACACAAAGCTCCCGTTCCCCGCTCTGTAACGAGCGCGCATGCCCGGCGGCGATCGCGCGCCCCCTAGTGGCCGCAAAAGATAGGACGTAGAGCTACGTGCTCCCGCGTAGGAGTGCCACCGCCCCGCCGTATAACTGCGATGGGTGGTCGGCAAGCAGTTAATCTAATCTTAAGTATATTCAAGTGCATTTAATAAATGGCTATCCTCCAAAAAAGCTATACAAGCATCAAAATGGTTAAAAATATTCTTGAGGTACTTGTCTCGACAGATTTCCTTTAGTAAAGCAGAATTTAGGCATAGCAACAGGTTTGCTGAATGGCAAGCAATGACAAAGAGCTTTTACCTATCTCCCAGCTGTGCGTTTTTGGTTTTCTCTCCTGCCTCCCACAGTGTAGTTTGTGCGCCTTAACTTACCTTTGTTTCCAATTCCATTTACAAAATGTACTATATTTTTCCACATAGCACAGAAATGTGTCAAAAACCCATACCTGGACAGGCATGTGCAAATATTTATCAATAAATCGTGCCGTGCTACAAAGCTCTCTAAAAACCAGTGTATACAAAAAGATCAACAAATTCAAAATGTGAATATTAAGATTATGTACATAAACATGTATTTAACATAAACTTGGTGCTTTTCTTTAAACAAATGCATATAATAAAAAAATAATAAATACTCCCGTTGCATGCGATTCCAGTGCATAAATAACTTCTTATCCCTTCTGCTCCTTACTTGTGCTTGTATGACAAATGTGCTCCCACCTTCATGAACACTCTCACCTGATTTATGGTCTACATGAGCTTTTTAACCTCACCCCGAGCTATGGAGAATAAATGGCAATCCAAGCTTCCTCGCTGCTAATTTCCTCCTTGTAAAACTCCCAGAATAGGCCGATACCACCCAGTTAATATATGCAAAGAAAAAAAAATATCATAAAAAAATATCATAAGTACTTGTACACTGTCCTATGCCCCTCTCCAATGTGTGTCGACACATTGGAGAGGGGCATAGGTCACATGTCTTCCTCAAGGGTATTTGCAGGAATTTGTGACACCTTTTTTACAGTGTATACATAACATTCTTGGACTTAAAAAGGACATTTTGGTGAAAAACTAGCTATATTTTTTTTGTTTTTATAAAACAGTCATAACCTTTTCTTCTTTCCATATGAAGTCATTAACCATGCATTTTGCTGTGTTTTTTCATTGCCAGAGGCAGAAAAAGTTGCACAAGTGGCAAAAATTCACGATCAACAAAAAGTAATGGAGAAAGAAACCGAGAAACGCATTTCTGAGATTGAAGGTCTGTATCCTATGTCATATCGCTGTAAAATTTGGGGTAAACCCAGTTAGTCTCTTGCTGGTAGAATATGCACCTCCATCCCTAGGGTGTGTCATCATGCAGGCTTGGCTTGCAGTACACCCCATCATTGTGTAATCGCTGTTAAATTCTGGAAGAATTTCTGCCCCCCTGCTGCCATTGGAAGAAAAACCTGTTTACCAGACCAGCCATAGGACTTCACGAAAAGGGGAAACAATGGTTGGGGTTCTGCTTTAAGATTTTCGTTAGTGTGGGGGTAGGGTTAGAAACTATGTTAAAGTTGAAATAAGGCTTGCTATTCTTTACAACCAAGGAAGCAGCCATCTCGGCCTCTGTTCAATCTGCAGTTGCACATGGTACTGCCTATGGGATCAGATATGACACGGCCATTTGAAGGCTTGTTAGTTTGCTTGCTTTATTGGTCTGTGTCCTTGTTTGGGCAGATTCCTAATTTCCTGTCTATTTAACAGTTGTCAGAACAAGAATATACAGAAAAGCTTTCTCTTGATGTGTGCCAAACAAAACTGAAAACAATGGTGGAGCGCTCCCCAGGACCCCATCCCACCGTGCTACCATAACAAGCTGCTTGATATGTTTGCACTTGTGCATGCTTGCTCCCAAGCCCTACTGTGTGTCTGTAAGACACGCAGCACGCGTCTTGGCCCTGTCCTGCTCCTTCCTCAGTCTCTGACAGCAGCGGGTGCCAGTGGCTCCCACTGCTGTCTGAGCCAAAAAGAAGGCAGAGGGCCGGGACAGCAGCACCTCTTGTACACATTGCAGGGTTGAGATCAGGCTTAGGCAAGTATAACGGGGTATTTTAGGGCATTTACAATCACGGTAAGCTCCTGTACACCGAGACAATGGAGACTGATATTACTGACCGCTGCTTCGAAAAATGCTAATTCCCTATCTGTCATACTAATGTGAGGCACTAACTTGTTCAAGTATGTAAAGTGTTAGGAAATTCTAACCTGAAGGAAAATTGTACACCTACATTTAGGGCTCATTCACTGTGCAGATTTGTGTGAAACACACGACTGGCTGAACAATAAGTTGCTAAACCATAAGTTGGGTTAGTAAATACTGAAAATGTGTCCATTTAAATTGTGTTTTTAGCTATTTTGTCTGGGGTTCTGCTTTAGACAGCACCAGTATTCCTCATCAAATTTACATTTTTAAATAAAATCTTTTTGTTTTTGTTAAATACCTTATTTTAGAACCACTGACTGGGTTTGCTTTACTATGCAATGCTTTCTAATCATAGCTGGTGGGGAGGTGTACATAGTTTCCTGAAAACCTCTCAGTACTCCTCAAGAGCCACCAGCCACAATGCAAGCAGTCAGCTGGTTGTTTGGGGCAATTGCTGTATGTTGAAATGCCTTGATGGGCGGATGTCTCTTTGAAGGAATGGGTATTTTTCTAGGCAGACTGTCCTAGCCTAGGTGGTGCCCACACGTGAGGCTAAGCCTCCATGGTTGAAGGGACTGAAGTCCAGTGAATGAAAGGGGCAGACCGGGTACAGTAGGGCTGGGGAGGGAAAGACTAGGTGTCTGACTTGATGCAGCTTCTAATGCACATTGAGAAGTTCAGTGAAATCAATGTGAGTAATTCTAGTATAAGAGAGGCGCATGTACAACTGTGCAAGATGGAAATTCAGCTTACTCATTTAACACCTGTCATTTGTGTTCTCACCTCAGATTCAGCTTACCTTGCCAGGGAAAAAGCCAGAGCAGATGCTGAATTTTACACTGCGGAGAAGTTTACAGAGGCTAACAGGGTAAGTGTACAATTGCTTGGAAAATGCTGTAGTTCAAATTAAGTTTGCCGACAGCGCACGACGATGTACATCAGCGCAATGGCACGGCTTAGTGGAAGTGCGCCTTTGCCGCGGCGTGCGCGCTCGGCGCCTTCTCGGCGAGCATGCCCACGAGTCCACTGGGGGTATGCGATCTTGTCACGGAGAGGCAGAATGGCGAGATGCATATGTACACAAGGCATTCCCCAGTTCTGCCGAGCAACATGATGCATCTACTGCTCCTTTGTCATTAGGGATAAGTGATCTCTGTCATGTTCTAGTGAGATCACCCCCCATAAACTTAAAATCGCTCTCTAGGACACACTTAACCTCTTGATTGCCCCCTAGTGTTGAACCTTTTTTCTGCTAGGGACATTGACCCAGTAATCATTGCATTTTTATAGCATTGTCGCTGTATAAATGAGCGGTCCCAAAATGGTGTCATGAGTGTCCGATGTGTCTGCCATAATGTCAGTTACAATAAAGATCGCTGCCATTACTAAAAAAAAATTTTTTATAAAAATGCAATAAATGGATTCCCTATTTTGTAGACACTAACTTTTTTGCACAAACCAATCAATATACGTTTATTGCGATTTTATTTTTATATGTAGAAAATCGGTCTAAACAGTGTGTGTGTGTGTGATAGATATAGATATATATATAGATATATTATAATTAGTACAGACCAAAACATTGGACACACCTTCTCATTCCAAGTTTTCTTTATTTTCATGACTATGAAAATTGTAGTCACACTGAAGGCATCAAAACTATGAATTAACACATATGAAATTATATACATAACAAAAAAGTGTGAAACAACTGAAAATATGTCATATTCTAGGTTCTTCAAAGTAGCCACCTTTTGCTTTGATTACTGCTTTGCACACTCTTGGCATTCTCTTGATGAGCTTCAAGAGGTAGTCACCTGAAATGGTCTTCCAGCAGTCTTGAAGGAGTTCCCAGAGATGCTTGGCACTCGTTGGCCCTTTTGCCTTTATTCTGCGGTCCAGCTCACCCCAAACCATCTCGATTGGGTTCAGGTCCGGTGACTGTGGAGGCCAGGTAATCTGGCGCAGCACCCCATCACTCGCCTTCTTGGTCAAATAGCCCTTACACAGCCTGGAGGTGTGTTTGGGGTCATTGTCCTGTTGAAAAATAAATGATGGTCCAACTAAACACAAACCGGATGGAATAGAATGCTGCTGCAAGATACTGTGGTAGCCATGCTGGTTCAGTATGCATTCAATTTTGAATAAATCCCCAACAGTGTCGCCAGCAAAGCACTATCACACCTCCTCCATGCTTCACAGTAGGAACTAGGCATGTAGAGTCCATCCGTTCACCTTTTCTGCGTCGCACAAAGACACGGTGGTTGGAACCAAAGATCTAAAATTTGGACTCATCAGACCAAAGCACAGATTTCCACTGGTCTAATGTCCATTCCTTGTGTTCTTTAGCCCAAACAAGTCTCTTCTGCTTGTTGCCTTTCTTTAGCAGTGGTTTCCTAGCAGATATTCTACCATGAAGGCCTGATTCACACAGTCTCCTCTTAACAGTTGTTCTAGAGATGTGACTGCTGCAAAAGGTGGCTACTTTGAAGAACCTAGAATATGACATATTTTCAGTTTCACACTTTTCTGTTATGTATATAATTCCACATGTGTTAATTCATAGTTTTGATGCCTTCAGTGTGACTACAATTTTCATAGTCATGAAAATAAAGAAAACTCTTGGAATGAGAAGGTGTGTCCAAACTTTTGGTGTGTACTGTATATACTGAAAATTGGTCTGGGAAGGAAGGGGGTGAAAGTACATAGTATGTGATGTGGTTGAGGATAATGGCAGAGAAATTGCTTCTAAATATTAATTTTTTGCACATAATAAAAAAAAAAAAAAACTGTACCTCCTAAATTTTTTCACATTCTCCTTTTTTAGTTGAAACTGACACCCCAGTATCTGGAGCTCATAAAGTATCAAGCCATTGCTGCAAACAATAAGATCTATTTTGGAAGTGACATCCCCAGCATGTTTATGGATTCGACTTCTCTGAAACCTCCAGTAATGCAGCAATATGGTGGAGGTTTGTCAGACAGAGAGGGCAAGTCTCAAAAGAAGGCTGGGAAATTGTGAAAATGATCTGGTGAGGGAAGACTCTTTGCAGCCTCTTGGATATGAAGAAGCTATAAGGATGGAACCCGATCAAGCACAACAGCTTTCTTAAGACTGATCATAAAACGTCAACTGCCACTTCATCTGCTCCTGATTTCTTCTTTTTGAATCCCATTCTTACAATAGTTAGCCTTTCTCCATCTTTTCTTTGATCTTCCAGTTGAACATCAAGCTGTATTAGAATGATACCCGGTGCTCATACTGAGCTTCGCATACAGCTGCGTTTTAAGCAGTCATGGGCTGTTGTCCCTTTTACACACTACATCTAAAATGTGCCTCTCGAACGCTTAAAGGATAACTTTGAAAGGCTGGGATTACTGTTTGCAGAAGCAGAAAAGTGTTCTTCTGTATACAGTGCACAGTATATAATTAAATATTAAAGGCAGATTTCAGTTGGGGGATCTTTATGGTCTCTTATGATGGCTTAAACAACTGTGCTTTCTGTACTTTCTTCATTGCACTATAGTGACCTGTTGATTCCTTGAGAAATCCAGGACATGCAAACCCATGTCTTAACTGTTGACTTACATCAGCAATTCCTTTCTGAAAGATCCCATGAGCTAACTTGCAAGAATACGATAAAGCTGGCCTTCTATCATTGAGTGGATTGTTGCAGAAAGCTGTCCTTTTTACCACTTTTGTACAAGCATTATTGGCTTTGACAGGTATCTGGGACTGTCTTGAACATCCTAATTTTTTGTTCCTGTTGTCTTGCTGTAAAAAGCGTATTCAGGCTGTGAGCTTCTCCTGAGTTTTCAGAAATCTTTTGGTGCTTATTTCCCATAATACTGACTAGTCCTATATTAGATTCTGAAGACTGGTTAAAAAGTTCTTGTGCGTGTGTTTAAATTCCTTTTAGAATGACTCCGTAGAGATTAAAAAACAATTTGGCACACTCTGTAAAAGAAAACTACACTTGCCTGTTCATCATATCTTTACATTCTTGCCAAACAAACCCACTGTCAGAATCTTCAGCATCTGACAAACCTGGAAATTCTTTTGTTCTACTCTCCAACTACACTGGTAGCAGCTGTAAGATGGAACCACAGGCATCCAGCTCACCTGGAAATGTGTGACACATGCTGAACGTCTGCAGCCGGTTTTGCTTGTGGGTGGACAGGTAAGTATAAATAGTCTTTTGCACAGTAGGCTTTTTTATTTTTAAATTCAGCAACAGAGTCACTTTAAGGACTGCTATACACCAGCACTGAGAGCACGTCATCTGAGTTGGTGTTTGATGCAGGACAGACATTTTATTCAACCCCTAGGTGCCGACAGTACGCAAATATGCAGCCTTTTGGTGGGAGGACCTTGGCACTGAGTGGCTGCTTATTTGCTTACCAATTAGCAGACACAGTTGTGCCGAAAGTGTGCTCCTGGCACAGTTACCAGCGCCAAACCAAAAGCTCCCGATCATGTTATCGTGACAGCCAATCACGGCGGTCACATGATTAAAAAACCCCGGCTCCTGGCATCTTAAAGCTCCAGGGGGGTGCCAGGACTAACTGGTTAACATCTACTTTTGTTGGTGTTTTTACAGCCTTTGGTTCTAAGTAATTCTCAGAATGTTATGAAACGCATCGGTGCTTGTGTACAAGGTCTGGACAAAAATGGACATTAAAAGTTGAACCAATATCAGCTATTATTCGTTATTTGAGAACTTAGGCTGTTATCAAGTAAAAATGTGTAATTTAGGGAGGACAAACTTAATAGAGATTATTATTATAACTGATATGCCTGAGATTGCTTAGCAGGTGGAAGGAAATGCTAAAGCTACTGAATGTTTTATTAACTGTATCTTTTTTTTGTATAATTTTTTTGGAAAGGTAACAGATTCATTGCTGACTGGAAGATAACAGGACCCAACAGTTACCTTCTTTAAATATCCTTATAAATCAGTGACTCATAGAGAAAAAAATGAAAGGACCTTTTACACCTGTAAATGCTAGTTACCTTGGCACTCATGCTGATCTGTTGTCTTCTGACCTTTTTTGAGACAATCAGTATGAAGATCAAAATTCCTGACTTCTGCGTACTTGTTCTGTGTCAGTGGCTCAGTGTTTAAAAGAGAAGTATGGGTTTTATTTTTAATCTTTGATTCATACTCGCCTTGGTGGCTGGAGCATCAGACTGATGCTGCAGCTGTCCCCCACCATCTCTGCACTAAGAACCGAGCCACTGAACATTGCCGATGGCTCGGTTCTCACAGATCCCCGAGTGGAAAGCTGTTGTCGGTCAGCGTCTTTCCTTTCTGCTTTTCAATGCTCATTGGAGCGCTGAGCTGTGAAGAGGCAGGGGAGAGGCTGTCTCAGTGGTTCGCTGAGACTGGCATCAATCAGGGCAGCTGGCAGATCATGACTTGGAAGACGTGATGGCGCACTGCCTTGACTGATGGCAGTGACGTCAGCGAAGATCGGGCTTCAGACCGTTCTTGGCTGAAAATGGGTCACAGGAGTGGAAAGTGAATTGCACTCCTGTGACACAGCGGAAAAGCCCAGCCTAAAAAGCTCAAGCTGGACTTCTCCTTTTTAAGGACAGAAGCTGCCAGGTATCTACCATTTTTAGAAGGAGGTTGACAATGGCCACCCCCAGTTATATATATATATATATATATATATATATATATATATTTCAAAGATCAGATCTAGATCTGTGTTAATGTATATGTGAATAATCAATTGAAAGATTATATATATATATATATATATACTTCAAAGATCAGATCTAGATCTGTGTTAATGTATATGTGAATAATCAATTGAAAGATTATATATATATATATATATATATATATATATATATATATATATATATATATATATATATATATATATATATATATATATCTTTCAATTGATTATTCACATATACATTAACACAGATCTAGATCTGATCTTTGAAGTACATATATATATATATATATATATATATATACACACAAATCTATACTCAGTAAATCCAGAGGATCTTACTGCGAAGAAACCTTTCACATTTTTAGTTTGAACCCCACTACAGAGGTAAAATAAGTAGGAGGATAACAACCAAGGTGGATTGATGGTCTCGTATGGATGTTCTCCATGGTCACGGCTTCAATGGATCATCAGCAGGAACAGTGAACCCAGCCAGCTGCATCAATAACCTCATTTTGCTCAGCTTATTCAGCTGTATACAAAATGTATGTTTTTTTTATTATGCTTTTACACTGCGTAAATATAATACAAAGTTAGGAACAAGCAAAAGTGTTAAAAGATTTTGTATGAACCAATAAAAACCAAACGCTTTTCAGAACAGATGTATGAAAACATTAAAGCCTTTTTGTGTTGTAAAGCACTAATATAACAGATGAATAAAATGTAATTCAGCCTGGAGAAGGAGTGACCTCGGTCGCAGTGACTAGCTGTATACAGCTAAAGGAGCGTGGCAATTTCTAAGGTTATGGTTGTAGCTGGCTGGGTTCACTGTTCCTGCTGATGATCCATTGAAGCCGTGACCATCGGTCTGCATTGGTGGTTATTATCATAGTCGTTTGACCTTTTGTAGAGTTGGTGGTCAAACTAAAAGATTGGAGCACATTCTAGGGTACGGTGGAGGTCGCATCACTATTGCTTGTTCACAGATGGAGTTTGGACCACTCAGTTTTTGACACCGACCTGATTATATGGGACTTTGTGGTCCACCAAATTTTGAACCCAAGTTATTGTTTTGTGTACATAGCTGTATTTTGATAATTTTTAGATTGATTTATTGACCTATACATTGGCACAGCGCTCTCATCTTTAAATTTCATTATATACACTTCTGCTAGCAGCTTAAGGGTTTGTTGTAGTGCAATTATTTTTTTTTATCACGTATATAAATATACTTTCATTTGGGTGCAAATCTTTGTACACAGCAGAAACCCCAGATGCCAATCTTCTCTCAGGGGAACAATTTGTCCAACATATTCAGTCTGTCAATGACAATGTAACGCTCCGTGTACACTAGCAGCTCCTAAACTTGAGTTCAGGAGATTTTGGCGTTTTTTTGGTGTCCATGTACACCTAGGCTTTTTAGGGTTGTTTAGGAACTGCTGAGGTTAGAATAATGTGGAATAATTGCTTTTAGGATAGGAACCTTTTAACTGCCGGACGCAAAACGTGCAAAATCACAGCTGGCTGTTAAAGTAGTTCAAGTGTACATGAAGCCTTATAGTACCGATCGGACCCCCATTTTATTGCCATGGATTGACTACAGTATCACGTTTTACCAGCAGTATAATTCAGGTGAAGGTAGGATAATATTAGACCCAGAAGTTTGCGAGATGGTCATGCCTTCCTTCAAAATTGTGTGCTTTTGACACCTAAAGAGCACATGTTCAAGAATGTAGATGTTGTCCTCAGCCAGTGGAATGACTGGTTAAAATAAAACCTTTCCTCCTTTCTGAGCAAGATCACCCTGCTGCAGCTCTCACTAGTAGCCACTCTTTATTGGCAGGAAACGTTCTCTCTCAAGCAACACTTTTTACTATAATTTTATATTCTCTACCCAGAAATGTTTGAAGGACAAACTCATTAGAATGTTTCATTAAATAAAAAGGTTACGATGTTAAAAACAATTTAATATACATCTGCTTAAAGGTAGCATTTAACTGTAGTTTACCGCTGCCAGTATTAAAGGTTTCGTCTACCCAAAAGTCATATGTAAAAAAATACATACATTTTTATGACAATTTCAATTTATAATTGCACAGTCATTTCTTCTCTGGAGATCTTTTCAGCTCTTATTCTCATCTCTATTCATGTGTTTGTGCCCCCCCGCCCCTCACAAACCTTGTGGGTTGACTAGCTGGCTTTTGCCTCGACTAGCTATGATTTGTGTGTGTGACTTTGTGAGGGGATTAGGCTGTAGACTCCTGTGTGGGTGAAGAGAGCTGGGAATATCTTCCTGCGGATGTGATGCAACAAACTCCCATCTACCAAAAACTGAACTTATTTTGAATAGCTGTGACCTATAATCACTTTCTTAAAGTTTAAGTTCAGGATAATTTTTACCATGAAGCACACTATGCTTTCCCATGCAGGTAGTGTGCTAAATCTAACTTCATGCCAGGGCTCCCTTCCTATTTAAAGAAGCCAAAAGCGCGCTGCAAAAATCATCTTCGGCCATTGATGGCTCTGACCTGAGTTATTGTAGTGATGGGGCAGCTGCTTGGACCAACTCCACCTAGTGCCACGAGAGGGAGCACTGTCCTGTGATTTTTTTTTTTCTCAGTCGTAGCCACTGATGGGGAAAGCATATGTGATATGGGACAGCACTATCGTTTTTGGAAAGGGCAAACTTGCTCTTTAACGCTGAACTCCAGGCAAATGGCTAAAAAAAACACAATATAAACTCATAAAAGGAGCTGCTTTTTACCAGCCAAAGTATCTGTTCCTGCCCATTTAGTTCTGTGATTTACACTGCCTTGCCAGGTATTACAGGCCAATGAATATCCTTTTGTCGTATAATGCTGTAATAAGCATACAGTGGTTTCCCTCACTCCACCACCTGTCTGATGACTGCACAGTGAAAGAGAAGCCACGGACCAATGAGATAATCTGTCTGCTTTTTCCTTCTGTCAGCATGTTGCTTGTCTGTGCGTTTGCATGCAGTACACACCACATTTCTCCAAATCTGAGTGCTGCTCTTAGAGCAGGGGTGGCTCTCGGAGCCCTCTGATGTGGCACGCGACCTCCTGCTCTGGAATGGCAGGTTGGCAAGCAAAGATCGCAGCTTGCCGACCCACCGTACCACAGCATCAGTGTTGTGATATGAAGCTAGTGGTAGAGGAAGAAAGCCAATGCTTCCTCTACAGCGCCAGCTTCTGCCACATGCGGAGTCTATGGCAAAGTTCAGCTAACTCACAGGATAGACACAGCTGCACTCGTGGTGTGGGTAAACCGCAGCACATCAGTGTGAAAGCAGTCTTGGGCCCTTTTCACACAATCAGCCTGACCAAATGGGACCCTCTATTCACCTCTACAAAGCGACAGATGTCCGTTTATGCCCGCCTACCTCCAATGCAAAAAACATTTGTCCCCTTCCATATGAGCGGATCTGAGGGTTTATAGAGTAGCTGTGACCTGTCATTCGTCAGCTCAGCTCATTGTGGGCCACGACTGGTTACCAAGTTGCTTAAGTAGCCCTCGTTCCTCAAAAGGTTGGGCACCCCTGTCTTATAGAAACAAGTAAATGCAGCTTTGTATTCATTATTAAAGCAATGAACCCTCTAAGGCTCTGTTCACACCAAGGCGTTTTTGGGTGTTTTTTCTGCTGTAAGCCTCGGCTCTAAAAATGCCCAACACAAATCCTAATAATTTCAATGGCCACTGTTCACATCTGAGCGATTTGTCACCTGAAGAAAAGAAAATGCCCGAAACACAAAAGTACAGGAGCTTCTTTTTTGGCAGATTACAGGAGTTTTCTGCTTTTTACATTGGTGACCTTTTGACTTGTACAAAATCGTGCAATTTTCTGCCTGAAAACAAAACTCCTAGGTGTGAACAGAGCCTAATATTTGCCTGGAGTTCAGCTTTAGGTATTCAGATATGTCATGTTTTTGTTTTCTATTCACTACATTTTTGTTAAGAAGGTTCAGAAAATAATGCTTGTGCTGCGCCAATAGTGTTTCTGACTAGCAGGTATTTGAAGAGAATTGCCTGCCTTAATATAACTACACCACTACTTTCTTCAGTTTCTGATGTGCACCACCATTTTATATTGTTCAATGACATCTCTACAGTGGGAAGGATATTTATATGCAAATGATACTTTTGGACTTAAAAAAAGCAAAACAATAAAATAATTATTTTGGTACCAATTCTAGAGTCTCGTATTGTAATCTAGTGTACGTTTTGAATTTTCTTGTGTGTAACCTGGTATAAAGTTTGAACCCTTGTTTTTTTGTTCGCAACCCCTTGGTGCTATAGGACAGTCTGCTTTTGGATGAATTTTACCTGCCACTCCCAAGTCTCTTGCAAGCTTAATAGTGGAACCTTGTCTCAATCTTATATTTACATTAATTGGTAAGGCCGACAATGTTTGCGGTTTGCAAGTGGTTTATCAGGGTTATTGGGTTATGGCTGAATCTATCATCCATAACCCCCCTGTTTTTTGTTTTAATTTTTTTCAGCCGGCAGCTTGATTTTTCATGAAAGCACTCCGAGTGGCTTATCGCTTTCAGAAGCTGCAGCAGGGAATGTTTTCCCCCACTCTGCCGTCACTTGCAGGCTTTTCTCGTGCTTAACGTTTACACCAGCGCACCCAAGAAACTATCCAACGGTGTGGCCAGCTGGTCACGGGGCAATAAACTAGACTGCCTCTATGGCCTTGGAGGACCAGAGTGACGGTGTGGAAGTAACCAATTTTTTTTTATTTTTTTTATCCTTTTTTGCTTTTAAAGGTAAAGAGATTTGGGGTATGTGCCCAATCCCTCCGTGCTTGCATGCAGAAACGAACACTTGCACAAGTCGCACACACATTAAACGGTGTTTGCCTCACATTTGAGGTATCGCCGCAAACGTTTTAGTGGTAAACCTCCTTTTTAACTCTAAATAGGTAACCTGTAAAAAAAAAAATGAAATTGTCTCTTATACAGGTTTTTAAGTACCGTAGTTTGTCACCATTCCACGAGCGTGTGCAATTTTAAAGCGTGACATGTTGGGTTTCTATTTACTCAGCGTAACATCCTCTTTCATATTTTATAAAAAAATTGGGGTATATATTTTTTATTACATGAAAGTAAAATGGCTGCAACAGATATTGAGATATAAACAAAACAAGATGATAAATAAGAAAATATGTTGCGCTCAAACCTTTTATTTTATTTTTTTAAATCGGCAACCCATACCCCCTAGGGAGAGAGCAAAGAAGAATCTTACCTATTTCAGGTCATCGGGATGTTGGGACAACGAAGGGGGGAAGATCCCCACCCCTTAAGAAGGTAACTAATGTTCCTCCCAATAATCATCCACTTAGGAACCAATACCAGTATCCAATAACGAATAACTATGTTCAAAATAGGGACAAACCTTATAATCGATATACAGATATGAGATCTCCCCATACGTAGGGAAATTATAGGGGTCAATATACATACCCTCCCGGAAGGTCTTCTCAGATGGAATATACAGGAGGATATAAGGATCCGAATCAAAGACCCCCGTGGAATGACCAATATAGGGGACCCTATAACTCCTAAAATCCCATGGAAATATGATGTGAGAGTAGACAATCGATCCAGGGATATGAAAGTGAATATGAGGGAGATCACACAAGGGATGTGTATGGATCTCTAAGAGACAAGCCATCAAGATCCCATGAAGAACCATCGCAATCGGCTCCCCTTAGAAACAAAGCAGAGTTTTTTAGGAAAAGGACAGAACAAAAAAGGAAGATTAAGAGAGGATGCAGGGGAGGGATGCGGAACACCCAAAAGAAGGAGGAAGTAAAAAATGAAGGAATCTTTAATCTAAGCAGAATAGATCTGTCAGAAAATGAACAAACTATTCTTAGGTTTGAAATTTGCGCCCAAGCAGAATTTGAATAAATTCCATGTTTTTATTGATCTTCAAAAGTATATGAGGAAGCTTACCATCAAGCGGTACTTCCTCTTAGATCCGATAATTAGGAATTCAGCTTCCCTCAATAAGACTGACACAATCCTAAAATGCCAAAGGGGACAGGATTGAGGAATGCATCGTTTTAACCCTGGAAAACCGGTACCCAGTATTACTGTTTTTAAAGATTTGGTCCTTCAGGATTTGAGGAAGGCCCATTTTAAGAATGAATATCAGAAGGATATACAAGAAGGAAAAGAGACGCTATGTCAAAGGAAAGAATTGGTTATTCGCCCCGCGGATAAAGGGGGGGCATTGTACGCCTCAACAAACAAGACTATGAGAAGGAAATTAAGTCTATTGGCCGATGGGGACACTTATACTATTCTCAATATAGACCCCATCAGAGGATCTAACAAACAACTGGATGCTTTGGTAAAGAATGGCTTCAGAAGAGGTATTGTAAACCAAAAGGAAAAGGAATTTTTAATTCCCTTGGCACCCAAAATGCCAATAATTTACTATTTCCCAAAAATCCACAAGAGCCTGACCCAGCCACCAGGCAGGCCAATTGTTTGTGGCATTGAGTCCCTAACATCTAGAGTTGGAAAATTTGTAGACTTCTTCCTACAGCCAGCAGTTAAGACACCTGCCTTTTTGAGAGATTCCATGCAGCTGATCAATTAACTATCCTGCTTGAATGAGGAAGAAGATGTCCTATTGGTAACGGCGGATGTTACCTCGCTCTATACTAACATACCTAATGAGTTGGGCTTTCAAGCAGCCAGATTTTTTCTGAATAAGAAGGAAACGCTGAATAAGTCGCTAGTGGAATTTGTTTTGAAACTGTTAAAATTTGCCACGGAACATAATTTTTTCTATGATGGAAAGTTTTTCCTACAAAAGACAGGCGGGAGCCAAATTTGCCCCCAGCCTCGCCAATCTTTTTATGGCACTGTGGGAAAATGATCACATTTTTTTCATGGAGATGTCCCCGATAACTCTTTTGGAGAAGATATATTGACGACGTCTTCTTCCTCTGGAAGGGAGATACTGAGTCCCTGCAAACTTTTATGAATATGGTTAATAATAACCAATGGGGAATTAGCTTTACCTATGAAGCAAATACTGTTCCTGTCAACTTCCTTGATTTTGGTTATTTCAAAAGAAGGGAAGCTAGTTACTAAAACCTTCTTTAAAACCACTGACAGGAATAGTTATATACCAGTAGGAAGTTGTCACCATCCTAGGTGGTTGGAAGCAATTCCTAAAGGACAGTTTCAGAGGATAAGAAGAAATTGCTCCAAAATAGAAGACTTTAATGAACAAGCTGATATTCTCAAAAATCGTTTCCTAGACAAAGGATATAAAACTGACACACTTGAGAGTGATCTCACTAAAATTACTAACATGGAAAGGGAAACACTTCTAAAACCCAAAGCCAGGAATACAAAAAATAATGGCTTTGAGTGGGCATTCGTTACGACTTTTTCATCACAACATTGGTGGGTTAATAAAACTATGAAAAAGCACTGGAAAATCCTTAAAGGAGATGAGATACTAGGGGTACATTTACCCACTAGACCTAATGTCCTCTATAGGAGAACTGCCACTTTAAAGGATAGACTGGCACCCAGTGCTATTGACATACCCCCCAAAATTAGTATGTTCGGTAACTTATAAGGTTTATTTCCATGTAAAAGATGTAAAGTGTGCAAAAAATCTGAAACTGTGAGGACTTCTACTTTTTAGCTCATACAGAACCTATAAAATTAAGGAGTTTATCACCTGTGAAACGAAAGGAGTAATATACCTTCTCATTTGCCCTTGCGGGCTACAATATATTGGCAGAACCAAAAGAGCACTAAATATTAGAATTGGGGAACATATAGGAAACCTCTCCATAGGGTTTACTGAACATAGCGTTTCAAAACATTTTCTTTTACATCATAACAAGGATGCCTCCTTATTGAAAGTATTGGCCATTGAGAAATATACTCCCCATTGGAGAGGAGATGAATTGGTAAGACATATATCCCGACGAGAAACTCGATGGATATATGACCAGACCCTTCCCCTTCCCTTCCGACCCTTCGGCTTAAATGTGGAGTGGGACGTCAATTGTTATATAGATAACAGTTGTTAGGTTCGACCTTTGCCTTCTGATTTAATAGTTTTTATAAGATAGTCTCTAATTGTGTAATTTTGAAGTGTTTTCTCCAATCGCCTTTCAGGACAACCTTGGAGAGAGAGCGCAGCT
Source organism: Rana kukunoris (assembly GCA_029574335.1). Taxonomy (NCBI): domain Eukaryota; kingdom Metazoa; phylum Chordata; class Amphibia; order Anura; family Ranidae; genus Rana; species Rana kukunoris. Next base: position 133,219,763 of record CM056056.1, on the reverse strand, counting down.
CCGCCCATTTCTTAGGAAACACACGTGATCCTTTAAGATCCCTCCTCTTCCACCATGGCCTCAGTTATTGTGTTTCCTCCGCCATGGTGGAAGCATCACAGGGAACCAGGGAGCTGTCTCTCTCAAGGCGGAGAGTTTGTTTAAGCTTACCTTTTTGTCTGATATTTGTTGGCGGCGACCATCCTGACCCCTCTTCACGGGGAGGGGGCGTTCAGGAGTCCCCAGACGCTCCGGTTCACCGGAACTTTCGGCCTCCCAGGGGACGGTGTCGTTGCGCCCAGGAACTGCGGTAGAGGTCCAGGTGACCGTGCGGTAGCCGGCGCAGGTCGGCGGTGGTCCGCATTCTCAGTTCCGGGTCCCGGCTGGCGACCGCGTCATGCACGGTGACACCGTTTCCGGGGGGGGCGTGGCGCTGCTGGTTCCCAGCGCCTGGAACGCAGCATCTGTGGGGCAGGTCAGGTGACCGGTGCTTCCGTTTCCGGCCCCCGATGATGACGCGGGCGGCCGGGAAAATTTAAAATGGAGTCAATCTCCAGCTACTCGTGTGACTGCGCTCTACAATGGAGGAGAGACAGACAACACCGGCGGATACAGGCGCTGCAAGCACCGGTCAGGCCCAGGTAAGAGGGGTACAGCGGTGCCTTTTATTCTTACTGTCTTGGGCTTAGTTTTGTGTATTGTTGTTCCTCCCTGAGGGAGCCTGTGGTTACCAGTCCAGGTTAACGCTCTTGGTCTGTATAACCGTTAGTGGTGGTGGCACTTAGTCCAGGCATTTGGTTGGTGGCGGCACTTGGGTGTTTTAAAAAAAAAAAAAAAAAAAAAAAAAAACATTTTTCTTTTTAGGAGATGGTAACTTTGGTTTCATCTCGTTACAGGAAAAATCTACAACCAAAGCTAGGCACTTGGATACATCCAGGAAATGCCCGTCTTGCAAAAATCCTTTAAGGGATTCTTGGCAAAAACCAATGTGCAGATCCTGCATTAAAAATCTGGTGGAAGAGGAAACTTCACAACAGTATAAGGACCTTTTTTCCTCAGTCCAGGAGCTGGCAAGCTCTTTAGGCTCAGTGAAGGATATGATCACACAAGGCTCCTCAAGTTTGGGGGAGCCACAGCAGCCACCACCCAGTCCGAAAATCCCAGTTTCGGGTCAAACAGAGGGGGATTCGGCAGATGAAGGGACTAGTACTCTCCCCTCTCTCAGGGATTCAGATGAGGAGGAGGATGAAGATGATAGTAGCAAAAACTCAAAGTTTAAATTGTCATTGGACGAAGTGGAGGACTTACTCAAGGCAATTTATGTTACCCTGGGTATCCAGGAAGAAAAGGTTCAGTTATCCATACACGATAAGATGTATCAGGGACTGGATGAGTCTAAAAGCCGGGTTTTCCCGGTCCACAAAGTCCTCTCGGACACCATCAAGAAGGAATGGAAAGACCCTGAAAGGGCCCCCTTTTTTTCAAAGACCCTTAGAAGAAGGTTTCCGTTTGAAAGTGGTGAAACAGAGGTGTGGAACAAAAAGCCTAAAGTAGACGCAGCTTTCTCACAGGTGTCTCGTCATACAGACCTGGCTTTTGAGGACATGGGGGTCCTGAAAGATCCGATGGACAAGAGGGCAGATTCCCTCCTAAAAAAGGCCTGGGATTCTACTGCAACCAGTCTGAAACCAGCTATGGCCGCCACAATAGTCGCCCGCAATCTAGAATGCTGGGTTGAGAAATTAAGGAGTCATGTCGAGGCAGGCACCTCAAGAAAGGATCTATTAGATTCCTTCCCCTTAATCTTAAAAGCCATTAAATATATGGCAGATGCTTCTGCTGAGTCCATTAAAATGGCTGCAAGGTCAGCAGCCCTGGTGAACTCAGTCAGGCGAGCAGTTTGGTTAAAGACCTGGTCGGGTGATATCCCCTCTAAGGTCAAGCTTTGTGGTCTGCCTTTTTCAGGGGACCTTTTGTTCGGTCAGGACCTAGAGAAAGTTCTTGACAGAACGGCAGATAAGAAGAAGGCTTTCCCCCCTAAAAAGGGTCAGAACCCTAAGAAAAATTTTCGTCCTTTTCAACAGTCCCATAAGAGTAAGGAAGAAAATAAAAGGAGATGGGGGTCCCAAAGAGGGAGAGGTAGAGGAGGTATCTTATTTAAAAACCCCTCAGAACCAACTACCAAAAGCAAGTGACGATCTGCTTCCGGTGGGAGGAAGACTGGCTGCTTTTCTCCCACAATGGAAACAGATGACCACGAGCCCCTTTGTGGAAAGAATCATTACGGAGGGGTACAGTCTGGAATTTTCAGAGTGTCCCCCAACGAGGTTCTATGTCACAACCCTTCCCCGGGACAAAGAAAAAGCTACTGCAATGACGAACCTGTTACAGGATCTGATGAGTCAGAGAGTGATAATACAGGTCCCAAAACATCAAGAGGGTCAGGGTTTTTATTCCCACATTTTTTTGGTCAAAAAACCCTCAGGCAAATTCCGCCTGATTTTGAACCTAAAAATGTTAAACAAGTCAATAAAATACAAACGGTTCCGGATGGATACGATTTATTCAATAACAAAGCTGTTGACACCCGGTTGCTTCATGGCCTCTCTGGACCTCAGGGATGCTTACTTGCACGTCCCGATTGCCCAAGCATCTCAACAGTTCCTCAGACTGGCAGTAGACCTAGGGAACAGGATATGGCATCTTCAGTTCAGAGCCCTCCCTTTCGGGTTGTCGTCCTCACCCAGGATCTTTACCAAGATCATGGCAGAGGCCCTAGAACCACTGAAGCTCAAAGCAATCTCGGTCATCCCATACTTGGACGACCTACTGTTTTTTGCGGACTCCCGGGATCAACTTGCGACGAATCTGCAGTCGTCGCAGGTTCATCTGGGAAGTCTCGGCTGGTTACTAAACCGCGAGAAATCAAACTTGATACCTTCTCAAGAAACAAGGTTTCTGGGGTACAACATAGATTCGATCCTTCAGAAGGTCTTTTTACCTCAGGAAAAGATAGAGAAGGTCATGGTGGCGGTGTCTCAAGTACAGACAAACCAAGGGGTGTCAGTCAGGACAGCAATGGCCGTCCTGGGGCTGCTTACAGCCTCAATTCCGGCGGTCCCATGGGCGAGGTTACACTCTCGTCCTCTCCAAATGAATATCCTTCAATCTTGGTCACACCAAGAGTCACTAGAGAAATGTTTCAGGTTAACTTCAAACGTAAAACGAGCACTCTGGTGGTGGAGAAACCCAGTAAATTTGAACAAGGGTCTTCCATGGGTATTTCCAGTAGGAAAGCGTTTAACAACAGACGCGAGTTCCTGGGGTTGGGGGGCCCATCTAGAGGGACAGACTGCCCAGGGCGTCTGGTCCAGAACAGAGTCCAGAAGATCCTCAAACTGGAGGGAGTTGAAAGCAATATTTCTAGGGCTTCAAGCTTTCCATCAGTTGGTGAAGGGTCAACATGTGCAGGTCCTGTCGGACAACACCACGGCAGTGGCATATGTCCTAAAGCAGGGGGGGACCAGAAGCAGAGGCCTTATGCAACTGGCCAACCATCTCCTCTCATGGGCAGAGCAGAACGTAGCATCCCTATCAGCGGTGCACCTAAAGGGGTCTCAAAACCTATTAGCAGACCTGTTAAGCAGGAGAAGCATACTGGAGGCAGAATGGAGCTTAAACCCGGAGGTCTTCAGGGCAATCGCTCAGGAGTGGGGTCAGCCACAGATAGACCTGTTTGCCAACCAGCAGAATGCGAAAGTGCAAAGTTTCTTCTCTCTCCACAGAGAGGACCAGGCAGTAGCCATAGACGCACTAGCTCAACAGTGGCACTACCAGCTGTCTTACGCCTTCCCCCCCTTCACTCTGATACCTCTAGTCCTAAGGAAGTTCAGGGAAGAGAAATCCAATCTGATCTTAATCACTCCCTATTGGCCAAAAAGACCGTGGTTTGCATCTCTTCAGAGTTTAGCCACGAAACCACCGTGGAAACTTCCACTCAGGAAGGACCTACTGTGTCAGGGTGCCGTGAACCATCCAGAGGTAGAACGCTTGCAGTTGACGGCCTGGTTTCTGAAGAGGACCTCTTAAGAGCTAAGGGGCTCTCTAATAAAGTGATAAGAACTTTGCTAGACAGCAGGAAGCCGGTGACCAGAGCAATTTATCTCAAAGTTTGGCGAAAATTCAACTCCTGGTGTACCTCCAAGAACTTCCAGATTGATAGTGTAATTTCCGTTGTAGAGTTTCTTCATGCAGGAATGGAGAAAGGGTTAGCAATTAGCACCCTAAAAACTCAAGTGGCAGCCCTATCGGTTTATTTAGAAAGGACTTTATCTAAAGAACATTTAATTTCAAGATTTTTCAAGGCACTAGGTCGGAGTAGACCGATAGCCTTTAGAACTTTTCCCAATTGGGATTTATCAGTTGTGTTGCAGGGGCTCACGGGTACCCCGTTTGAACCCTTAAAGGAGATTTCTTTGAAGAATTTAGTTCTAAAAACAATTTTTTTGGTGGCCATAACGACCGCAAGAAGGGTCAGCGAAATCCAGGCTTTGGCAGTTACAGAGCCTTTCTTAAGAATTTTGCCGGACAGAATAGTTCTCCAAACTGATCCAGCTTTTCTCCCTAAGGTCTCGTCAACCTTTCACAGGTCTCAGGAAATAGTCCTTCCCACCTTCTCATCTCCCTCTAATGCAGGGGAAGAGAATTTTCATACTTTGGATGTAAGAAGGTGTGTGCTTCAATACCTCGCGGTCACCAAGGATTTCAGGAAAACCAACGCCTTGTTCGTGATATTCTCAGGATCCCGGAAAGGGGAGAAGGCCTCCAAAAGTACACTGGCCAGATGGCTCAAACAAGCCATTGCCGAGGGTTACCAAGCCAAAGGAGAGGTGCCTCCTTCGGGAGTGACGGCCCATTCAACAAGATCTACGGCAGTTTCCTGGGCCGAAAGAGCCGGTGCCACGCCTGACCAGATCTGCAAGGCAGCTACATGGTCCAGCTATTCAACTTTTCTACGGCACTACAGGCTAGACTTACTGTCCGCTGCAGATCAGGCCTTCGGCAGGAAGGTGCTGCAAGCAGTGGTCCCACCCTAGGGTAAGTTACTCGGTTATCCTCTCCAAGGTTGTCCTGAAAGGCGATTGGAGAAAGGCCTAGTTAGACTTACCGGTGACGGTATTTCTAAGAGCCTTTCAGGACAACCGCTAATTTCCCTCCCTAGGTATTTTGAATAAAAAGATTGTTTGAAATGTCTATCATGGTGTTGTTGTGGTTGTTCTGTGCTTTATTTTCCAGTGGGCGGAGACCACACAATAACTGAGGCCATGGTGGAAGAGGAGGGATCTTAAAGGATCACGTGTGTTTCCTAAGAAATGGGCGGAGCTGCGCTCTCTCTCCAAGGTTGTCCTGAAAGGCTCTTAGAAATACCGTCACCGGTAAGTCTAACTAGGCCTTTTTTATAAAAATAAAATAAAAATGTAATTCTTATAATTTTGTATATTTGTTATCTTGCCTTTTATATATTCATTAATACCGGTCGATATACATTTTTTGTTGTCCTAATCCTAGCAAAGACTAGCCAGACTAATTAAATGTTTTTTTTTTCTTTTTTTATATGTATTTTTTTATCCAAAAATAATTTTTACAGAATGTCTTTGCTGCATATTTAGATCTGTATTGGTAAAGAACATTGAACATATTGAATTTCTGTAATCTGAAGTTGTCTTACATTGGTGACCCCGTGGGTGGGATTGAAAAATCTCACTTCCGGTGTCACACTTGTCCAGGAAGTATTTAATTGTGATGTGGTGGCGTGGGAAGTCAGTCTCCTTTGCCATTTGAAGCCAGTTGTGGGGAAACATGTGGGGTGGAGCTATTGTCTAACGCCATCACACTCACTTATTTCAGCCTTTTGGTTCGCTCCTTGGCTGTATATTTATGAATCTACCTAATATATATTTTTTGATGCTCTTCTTTTTTCCTTGTTTTTTTTTTCCTGAGTTTATATTTTTTATGGTGTAGTGACTTTTACTGTAACTTGCTGTGAGGATTTTTAAAAGAGTAGAGTAGTACCTGCTGTGGAGTTTAAGTGTTTTTTTAAATAAATTCTTTGGATTTACTACATTGAGGATCTCCCCCCTTTTTTTTCTTCCATTTCCACTGAGTCTATGTGTTCAGAGTTGAATATCCCGCATCTTCCAAGCTGAAATCAAAAATCTGACTACCATCGTTTTTTCTGTGTCATATGGCCTGGAAAGATAGTTAAAAGTCTTTTTTCTTCCATCTTGCAAGATAGAAGCACCCCTCCCCAAGTTAAGTGATTCTACAACGGGGCCGGCAGGCTGATGCACAAGTTTTATCTGACCTCCCTAAAACCGGAGTCCAACGATTTGGTAAGAGTCAGTATTTTTATTTCTTCTGATGAAATATAAAGATTCAAGTTTCTTCAAGATGTTGGGTTGAAGTTTGCAGCGATTAATGAACTTTTGCCTGAAAGTTTTTTTAGTGGTCAAGATTTTGTCCTTGATTTTTTTTTTTTTTTTTTTTTTTTTTTTTTTTAGGACTTTGATGATTCTAGGATATTTATATATATTTTTTTTTGGGTCAACCTTTAATATCTTTGTTCACTTGATATAGGGTGTACCATACACCCCCCTTTTTTTTCACTTTTTGTTTTTTGATACAGTGTTATTCACTCCTTTGTGATTGCACTAGATAAATGTTTGGGGTTGCGTGCCTATTCCTGTTGTATGTATGTATGTATGTATGTCTTTGGAGTTTAAGTAGTTGAGCTTTGTATGGGCAGCAGCATCCCCCCCACTTTCATTTAATTTATTTTCACTCATTTTTTTCCTCTATTTTTAGAGGTCATATATAATATTTTCTTCACATGTAAGTGGGTTTTAGCGCAGTCTTTTTTTTCTTTTCCTTTTTTGTTTGGTGAATTTTACCTGCCACTCCCAAGTCTCTTGCAAGCTTAATAGTAGAACCTTGTCCCAATCTTGTATTTACATTAATTGGTAAGGCCGACAATGGTTGTATATACATTGCGGTTTGCAAGTGGTTTATCAGGGTTATTGGGTTATGGCTGAATCTATCATCCATAACCCCCCTGGTTTTTTGTTTTAAATTTTTTTCAGCCGGCAGCTTGATTTTTCATGAAGGCACTCCAAGTGGCTCATAAACCGCTGGATCGTTTACACCAGCGCACCCAAGAAACTATCCTACGGTGCGGCCAACTGGTCACGGGCAATAAACTAGATTGCCTCTATGGCCTTAGAGGACCAGAGTGACGTCATGACATCACTTCTGCTCCAGGGTGGGAGTAACCAATTTTTATTTTTATTTTTTTTAGCAAAAGATAACATTTATTTTTTTTTGGATCCTTTTTTTCTTTTAAAGGTAAAGAGATTTGGGGTATGTGCCCCATCCCTCCGTGCTTGCATGCAGAAACGAACACTTGCACAAGTTGCACACACATATTAAACGGTGTTCGCATCACACGTGAGGTATCGCCGCGAACGTTCTAGTGGTAAACCTCCTTTTTAACTCTAAATAGGTAACCTGTAAAAAAAATGAAATGGTCTTTTATACAGGTTTTTAAGTACCGTAGTTTGTCACCATTCCACGAGCGTGTGCAATTTTAAAGTGTGACATGTTGGGTTTCTATTCACTCGGTGTAACATCCTCTTTCATATTAAAAAAAATAAAAAATTGGGGTATATATTTTTTTATTACATGAAAGTAAAACGGCTGCAACAAATATTGAGATATAAACAAAACAAGACGATAAGAAAATGTTACTTTTTTTTTTGACTGAAGTTTTTGAGCGCAACATATTCTCATATTTAACCAATTTCCTCCTGCCATATGACGGCCGGAAAGTGGTGGTTATCCTGACTGGGCGTCTTTTGATGTCCAACAGGATAACAAGGGGGTATGCAGCGATTGATGGTGTCACTCTGACACACTGCATCTCCGATCTTGGTAAAGGGCCTCTGATGGATGCGTTTTCCTACGTGATCTTCTGTGTCCAATCACAGCTGATCACTATAAATAAGAAGAGACGTTTATTGACTTTTCCTCCTCTCGCACTGACTGATGCGAGTAGAGGAGAGCCAATCGGCTGCTCTCCTGACGAGGGGGGGGGGGGGTCTGCTGATTATCCGTGCGGCACCCCTGAGGATGCTCGCCTAGGACCACCAGTGATGCCAATCAATGTCAAATAGGGATGGCGATCACTGCTGTATATAAGTGCCTCATCAGTATCAATCAGTGCCACCTCACCAGTGGCAATCAGTACTGCCTCATCGGTGAAGGAGAAAACTTACTTATTTACAAATTTTTATAACAAACAAAAAATAACCAGTGGTGATCCAATACCACCAAAAGAAATCTCCATTTGTGGGCAGGGGGGGGGGGAGATAAAAAAAATTGTTTGGGCACAGTGTTGCATGACTGCGAAATTGTCATTCAAAATGCAACAGCACGGAAAGCTAAAAATGGTTCTGGGCAGGAAGGGGGGAAAGTGGCCAGTATATATATATATATATATATATATATACATTTTTTTTTTTTAAGAAAAATTGCCTTTGAAAAAACGCTCAAAAAAATTGCAACACTTGAGCTTTTATTCCCTAGGGCTCAAAAAAAAGTGTGTGTGTTAGAAGTAATTTTCTAACAAAATACAGATTACAATTTGTTATCAAGTGTTATAAAGGGCTTGGTCTTCAAATGGTCAAAGAGCAGCACAGGAGCTCATAGATTGCCTTTATATGTTTTCAGATGAATTACATTTCAGAGAAGGCAGCACTGCAAGTGAAATCTGAGACTGATTTTCAGTTTCCCAAAATAAGCTGGTAGCAGTCAGAACCGCCTGGGGCCTCTGAATCATATGAGGCTGTTGTAGTTTAGAGACTCGCGTGCAAAATGTTGGTGTAGTATACATTGACCACCAAGCAACACTTGGCAGTCTTTTAAAACATTCACTGCTTTTTATACAGTATATGTATTTTTGCTGTTAAAGGGCTGCAGGAAGTGTCAATTGGCTACAAGTGTGATGAGCACTGCACTTGTGCTTCATTGATCACTACAAGTGGCTTGTTACATGTTAAAACCTAAATATGGGTGTAAAATTGTAGGAAAGGTAGAGTTGGCCTTTAACATACATGATTGCCTTTCTCAGAACTGTTAATCCACATATAAATTTATGGTGACATTTCTTGTTTACATAGTACAGGACACAGGCAGATTCAGAGATGACCGGTTCATAGTTTGGTACTTTCAGGTGATTAGACACTGGTAAAAAAAATAAAGCTTTGAGGACCCCCATATATCCACTCCCACTCTCAGCAATCCCCAATTCTTTTGGTTTTGGATGTTTCCTCTTTGCTGAGGGTACTTTTATTATGAATGTCACTTACCAAAATTCTTATCAATATTCCTTGCTGCATTGTGGCCACATCAGCGTCTTGTGCAGTTTGCAGATTGGTCCCCACGCCGAACGCTTCAGGGGGCCCTACATTTACCCCGTATGAGAAGGCACAGGGCTGGCCTGTAAAGTTGTTTTAGGGCACTGGATGCTTTGTTAGGTGCCCACCTTGGCATGTAGTGTGTGTATTTAGTTGCAGAGTGCGGCACCGCTACAGGGCAGACGCATCTGCACCAGTGTGACCCTGAAGGGGAGGCATCCTCTTCTGAAGCTGGGCATGTAAGGTTTTACTCCCTGTAATGTTCTTATCTGCAGGATGAGTATTACCAACCTTTCTGCCTCCTGCTCCCTGGTAGGGACCCTTTCACCCTGGCTAGCTTCTAGTTGACTGTCTCACTACCTCTGTTGGTAGTGTATTTCAATCAACCACCCTTTCAGTAAAAGAATACTTTCTAAGATTAGTTTTGAACTTTCCTCCAGTTTGAGGTCATGTCCCCATGAAAAGACCTTATTTACCCCCTTGATGTATTTAAAGGTTTCAATCATGTCTCCCCTTTCACTTTATTCCTCCCGACTGTACATATTAAGTTCATGAAGTCGCTCTAGTGTTTTTTTTTTTTTTTTTATATATATATATATATATATCTCTATCCTTCAAACCTTTCAACATTTTTGTTGCCTGTTTCTGAACTCGTTTATCTTGCCCGTTTTCCCACCCCACCGCCCTTCTGCAGATATTCTGCAGCAGAATAGCACGGCTGCGCAAACTCTGCACGAGTAGGTCGTCCCTTTTTAAGAGCCGCCAGAGGGCGCACGCGAGCCAGCATGGGGATTTGTGCGTGTAAACAACTAAATCCCTGTCAGTCCTATCCTCATACAGTTAGAACACACATTTAACCACTTGATCCTAGTGTTAACCCCTTTTCTACCAGTAACATTTACACAGTAATCGGGGCATTTTTTTAGCACTGATCGCTGTATAAATGTCAATGGTCCAAAAAATGTGTCAAGTGTCCGATCTGACTGCCGAAATGTCGCAGTACCACTAAAAATCGCAGATCGACTCCATTACTGGTAAAAAATAATACAAATTACAAATCTTTCCCATAGTTTGCAGACGCTATAAGTTTTGTGCAAAACTTATTTTTTTACCAAAAATATGTAGAATATATATTGGCCTAAACTGATGAAGAAATGTGTTTTTTAAAAACATTTCTGGGAATATTTATTATTGCAAAATAAAAAATATTCTTTTCAAAATTGTTGAGTTTTTTTTGTTTATAGTGCAAAAAATTAACACCACAGAGGTGATCAAATACCACCAAAAGAAATCTCTATTTGTAGGGAAAAAAGACCCAATTTCATTTGGGTACAGCATTGCATGACTGCGCAATTTTCCATTAAATTGACGCAGTGCCAAATTGTAAAAAGTGCTCTGGTCAGGAAGGGGGTAAAATCTTCTGGGGCTAAAGTGGGTAATCAATATATTTTTGTTAGTGAGGTCTACAGACACAGGGCCAGATTCACATACATCGGCGCATTTTTGGACCGGCGTAGTGCAACTCCTTTAAGTTAGACCGGCTTAATTTCGAGGCACAAGTGCCGTATCCTCATAGTATTTTCGTCCAAATTTGCACCGGTGCAATGTAAATTCCGAGGCGTAAGGCGGTGTAATTCAAAGTGGGAAGGACGTGGGCGTGTTCCATTGAAATGAGCCGTGACCCCATGCAAATGAAGGGCCGGCCAGACTGGGCATGTGCACATGAAGCAGACTATGGTCAGCACCTCTCTGAGCATGCTCAGAACTCGGCACAGCGCAATCAGTTAGATAGGAACTAGGCCAGTCAGACTTAGTGAGCTATGCACAGTGCTTAAATAGACAGAGAGAAATGCCCTTCCATTGCAAAAGTACATCCAATTTGTTTCCCTTCCTACAGCAAGGTGCTTTTGTTCTGTTGTTAGTGTTTGTTGGTTTGTGACGTGTCTTTGAGATTTTTGGAGAGTGATTTGGAGATTTTTTTTTTTTTTTTTTTTTTTTTTTTGCTGTTTTTTATTTTTATTTTGCTGGGCATTTTTTATTTTTTTGCTGGGCATTTTTTTTTCTGTTTGTGAATGATTTTTGCATGTGGGGGTGACATTCCTGCCACCACTCCACTTGTACGCTGAAAAGAGCCACTGGCAAGGAAATGGAGTGTTGCCAGGACCTTGCCCAGTGGCTGCACTGCATGTGAGCGGTGTGTTGGGCTGGTGATGTCCTCCTGCAGGGTTGTGGTTAATTCCAGGATGGCATGAGGGGTGAATCTGAAGATGCGATACACCTCAGAATCGCTCATGCCAAAGATGTCTATGCGTGTGCGGTATATCCTATCCCGTGCCCTCCTCCGTGCCCTCTTCCCTTCTGTGCTCATCTAAAGTCAGTAGTATAGCTATGAGCAAGGATGCCCCTGGCATGTTGGCAGGGCCACCATCAGGAATTATGGGGCCCCTTACACAGCTTCAGGCATGGGCCCCCTGGAGCAGAGAACTGGGGGGGATGCTGCCGCCTGAAATTGAGAAGCGGGGGGGCTGCTGCGAATTGAGAAGCGGGGGCGGGCCTTTACAAAAAAAAGAAGAAATAAAGAAAAATAGATATAAAAAAGAGGGGGTTGCCATCTGGGGCCCTTGGGAACTCCGGACTACTAAAACAAAAAACAAACAAAAAAAAAAAAGTTTTTTTTTTTTTAGGGGGTTCCCATTCGGGCCCCTTACAGGTGTAATGCCTGTACCCCCCTGATGGCAGCCCTGCATGTTGGCATATGGATTGTTGTCCTGCAAGTGTGGGTGCTCAGCTCGTCCCTAACGGTGTTGCTTTAGCTGACATGTAGACGGATTGTCTTAATTTTAAACCTGCCTTTATATGGTCTAATTTTAGACTTTCCGTTCAGTTGATAAGCACATCGTGTAGACTGCACCGCACAAACTTACTTTTGTGGATCGGCGTATCTCCCTCATTTGCATAGGAAATCAATGGTGTGGACGGAGTAAATGTGCACCTAGGATGTGCAGGCGTAGGCAAGTTAGGCCGGTAGGGAGTAGCCTATTTTGGTGCGTATCTAGTTCTGTGGGTACGGTGCAAAAAATATTCCAGAGCAAATTTAGACTTAGACGGCACATCTCGAGATACTCCGGCGTAAGTGCTTTGTGAATCTGCCCCACAGTATTTTAAATGAGGTCTTGTGAAAGATCTATTCGCTTTCCCCATGTCCTGGTCACGCTCTGCTCATTTTGCAATCATCTGAAATAATCACCCCCTAATCTTTTTCTTCTGTAGTGCTGGCCAACACATGCTATACTAACAGTGCTAATACAGGGGGGTGAGGTGGGCTGCATGGATACACTTCAGGAGATCGGACAGAGGGACCTTCATGTTTAACTATTTTTGCATCTCCAAAGGTAACATTGAGTACCCTTTACAAGAATCCCCCTCTTTTCTGGTGGAGGATCTCCGATCAAAGATGCTGAGGACAAGACTTGAGGTGCTCTCCAAATTCTTCCTCTACCTGATTGGCCAGACGATGCAACCTACTATTGCAACTATGACGGTATGCCTAAACCCTGAGCTCCTTTAACACATTGAATTCCAGACGCCGACTCTGAAATATTGCGTAAATGGATTGGCTGACTTCTTGCATCAGATGCCTGCGAATTTAGGTAAAAAGTCCCACTCTAGACTTCTGTGTTTTAAATACTGGTTAGTGAAACCAGCGTGAAGAAAGCAAATGGAGGGGATTCCTTTCACAGGATGGATTTTTGACGAGGAACTTGAATCTTTCATCATAAAGGTCACTGGAGGTAAGGGTGCACTGTTGCCTAGCAAGCACATAGCTAAAGCTCCTGTGGGTAAGGCCCCCTCTACTAGTGGTTTATATCAACAACAAGGGTGGGACTGGTGGTGGTAAAGCGGTTTAGAAGTAAGCAGACCAAATTCTGCTCAGGGGGAACATCACGTTCTGTACTTCTCAGCCGTTCATGTTCTGAGTGTAGAACATTGGCAAGCAAACTTTTTCAGCTGCCAGGAGCTGGTCTTCGGAGAGTGGTCCCTTCAGCCAGAAGTGGATGTGAATCTCCTTGTGTCAAGATTCAACCACAGGGTGGAGAAGGTTTGTGTTTTGGCTATGAGATCCAAGGGCCTTTTTGCTAGAGGCCACTGGTGATCCTGTGGGATCAGTTCTCCATAATGTCTTAACACCTCTAATTATCCTCCCTCATCTGCCCCATCATATCAAGTCTGAAGCAATTCCAATGATCCTTAGACGCCCCAAGAAGGACTTGGTATGCGGATGTACTCTAGATTCTGGCAGGTGCCTCTGGCTATTACCAGACGGTTGAGATCTACTTTCTCAGAGTTCAGTGTTAATATCCTGCTCAGTCGCTGGCCTTGACAGCCTGGCTGTTGAACTGAACTGTACCCCAGGCTTATTTTGCCTGGTGTGAACAGAAGCTGGTTCCCCCCACTACCCTGTGGAACGTATTCTGGAGGGCTTGGCACTGGATATGATCAAGCACACATTTCCGCCTTGGCTATTTTTCAGTCGTCACTGGCATCGCACTCTGGCAAAAGCCTTCGTGCAAGGGGTTGCTCATATTTCTCACTTCGTCTTTCAGGACAGCACTTGGAGAGAGCGCAGCTCCACCCACTTCCCAGGAAACACTGCAGTCACTGCTATAACTTCCGCCCACCGGTTCCGGCCGCTGGAACGCAGAAGGGAGGAGCAGCCTCGGCGGTGCAATTTCCGGTTCCCACAGCGGTGGGGTTAACCGGGATTTATCAAAAGGAGGCGCACAAACGATCGCCGCGTTCTGGGAGAATGGAGCCAGAAGACGCAGCGGAGGTGGCGGGAGCAGGAGCCACATGCACCAGCCCGGCCCAGGTAGGAAAACAGCGGTTTAAGTCTACCTGGTTCCTTGTTATGTCCCTCCTACTGCCCCCTTGGGGAGAGGAGCCTGCCTCACTCACCCTAGTCACGTCCCTGGGAGAGTGGTGCTTATTTGGTACAGCGGTGATGGGACCTGGTGTGTTTTTGTTCACTGGCTGTTTTGTGGTGGTGGTGGTTTGGGTCTGAGGCACAAAAAGTTAAACATGGGGTTGTTGTCTTTTTGTGTTTTTCAGAAAGCTAAAGAGAAGCTAAAAATTGCGGTGCCCCTCCTAAGAAACGGTGTGCTACCTGCAAAACAACCCTTAAAGGGTCTTGGACTTAGCCGTTATGCAAGGCATGCATCGCGGACATAGTCAAAGGGGAAGCCTCCCCTAGTGCAGCCTCCGAACAACCCAAAGAGATGCTCTCTTCTTTTAGGAAAGAGCTAGAAGAGACCTTTCAGTCGTTTCGCTCCTACTTGGACAGAGGGGCGGCGTCAGGGTCAGCAGCTAAGGCCTCCACTAGTGCACCCTTGGATTATAGAGGGGCAGGTAGTGAGTCCGAGGAGGAAGAGCCTAGCAGCCTAGTCTCAGGGTCAGAGGCGGAAGAAGAAGATACAGGAGAATCTTCTTCTTCACGTTACAAGTTGTCCTTAGAAGAGGTGGATGACTTACTGAAAAAAATTCATTCCACTTTAAACATTAAGGTGGATAAGACGCATTTGTCTCTGCATGACAAGATGTACCAGGGTTTAGACGAAGTCAAGCATCGAACCTTTCCAGTACATAGAGTATTGTCAGATGCGGTCAAAAGGGAGTGGAAAGACCCAGAGAGGGCTCCTTTCTTTTCCCGATCACTTAAGAGGCGATTTCCTTTTGATGAGGATCCAGCGCAGGTATGGAATAAGAAACCTAAGCTGGATGCTGCGTTCTCAAAGGTATCCCGAAATACAGACTTAGCCTTTGAGGATACGGGCACCTTAAAAGATCCCCTAGATAAAAGAGCAGAGGCGCTCCTAAAGAAGGCTTGGGATGCCTCTCTGGCCAACCTCAAACCAGCTATGGCATCCACAGTAGTGGCCAGGAACCTTGAGCATTGGTTGGAACAGCTGAAGGGTCACATTGAGTCTGGGACCTCACGTAGAGAGTTGCTAGAGTCCTTCCCGATTCTTCTGAAGGCAGTAGGCTATATGGCGGATGCCTCAGCCGAGTCAGTGAGAATATCAGCCCGTTCCTCGGCCCTAGTGAATTCGGCCAGGAGGGCTCTCTAGGTCAAAACCTGGACTGGGGACACGGCTTCGAAGGCTAAGTTATGTGGTCTGCCCTTCGATGGAGATCTGGTATTTGGCGCCGGTCTGGACACTGTTCTGGATAGGACGGCGGATAGGAAAAAAGCCTTCCCCTTAAAAAAGGTAGTACCGCGGACCAGGAAAAATTTTCGTCCTTTTTTCCAGCCCCAAGATCCTAAAGAGACACAAAAAGGTCAGGGTGGAAGGTCCTGGCGGCCTCAGAAGGGTAGAGGGAGACCCGGGGTGTTTCGCTCCCCTAGCCAGCCCGCTAAACCCCAGTGACGGTCGCCCGGCTGTGGGAGGACGTCTTCAGTCGTTCCTTCCACAGTGGGCAGAGACGACTTCCAGTGCATACATCCTCAAGGTTATTGCAGAGGGCTACGCACTGGAGTTCTCAGAGAAACCACCGTCGCGTTTCTATGCGACCCAGCTGCCCAGGGATCAGGAGAAATCCCGGGCAATGTTGTTGCTGTTAGAGGAATTTCTCCAGCAAAGGGTGATCACCCCGGTACCCCAACAAGAACAGGGGGCGGGTTGCTACTCCCCATGTGTTTCTAGTAAAAAAGCCGGCAGGAAAATTTCGTTTGATTCTGAACTTAAAATTCCTGAATCGGTCAATCAAGTACAAGAGGTTCCGGATGGATACCATCTACTCGGTCAGAAGGCTCCTTCCTGCAGGTTGCTTTCTGGCTTCGATAGACCTAAGGGATGCTTATCTTCACATCCCGATAAGAGCCTCTTCTCAGCGTTTCCTGCGTCTAGCGATCAGGACAGGAAGCGAGATCAAACACTTTCAGTTCAGGGCCCTGCCGTTCGGTCTCTCCTCCTCTCCGAGGATCTTTTTCGAAGGTGCTGGCGGAGGCCTTGGCACCTCTGAGGCTAGAAGGAGTTTCGGTAATTCCATACTTGGACGACCTCCTGTTGTTCGCCAAGACGGAAGATCAGCTTCTCAAAGACCTATGGAGGACCCAGGCCCATTTGGAGGGTCTAGGTTGGATTATGAACAGAGAGAAGTCAAATCTAGTTCCCTCTCAGGTCATAGTCTTTTTGGGGTACACCATAGACTCCATCCAGGAGAGGTTATTTCTACCAGAGGAGAAAATAATCAAGGTTCAGGCAGCAGTGAAGGCAGTGCAGACGAAGTCTGTCTGTCAGTGTCAGTTCGTGCAGCTATGTCCACCCTGGGACTTCTCACATCCTCCATTCCTGCGGTTCAGTGGGCCCGCCTGCATTCAAGGAGTTTCCAGCAGGCGATTCTACAGAATTGGACGCATGGAGAACCCCTAGAAAAGGAGATCAGGGTTCCAACTTCAGTAAAAAGGAAACTTTGGTGGTGGAGGGCTCACGCAAATTTGAGTCAGGGTCTAGTGTGGTCCTTCCCCGCTACAATGATCCTAACTACGGATGCCAGCTCCTGGGGATGGGGTGCTCACCTCAGGGGTCAGTTGGCTCAGGGGTCCTGGTCCAGGGAAGAGGCCAAGAGATCCTCCAATTGGAGGGAACTCAAAGCCGTTTGCCTAGGGCTTTGGGCCTTCCAGGAGACGATACAGGGTCAGCATGTCCAGATACTGTCGGACAATGCTACAGCGGTAGCTTACGTCTCAAGGCAGGGGGGCACGAGGAGCAGGGTTCTCCTGAACCTGGCCCTACACATGCTTTACTGGGCAGAGACAAACTTGGCATCTCTGTCTGCAGTACACCTAAAGGGCAGTTTAAACCACCTGGTAGACTTCCTAAGCAGGAGGAGGGTTCTGGAGTCCGAGTGGAGTCTAAATTCAGAGGTGTTCCAGAAAATGGCAGACAGGTGGGGAACCCCTCAGATAGACCTGTTTGCGTCCCAAGCCAACGCCAAGGTTCCGGTTTTCTTTTCCCTCAAGACTGGATCAAGCGGAGGGTCTAGATGCGTTAGTTCAGCATTGGCCCTTCCGTTTGTGTTATGCTTTTCCCCCAGTACAAATGATTCCATTAGTTCTGCGGAAACTTCAGGTAGAAAAGACGACTCTTATCCTGATAGCCCCATACTGGCCCAAAAGGCCTTGGTTTTCAACTCTGCTGAAGCTGGCAATAGAACCCCATCACCTACTTCCAGCCAGAAAGGACTTATTATACCAGGGTCCCCTGCTCCATCCCAACGTGGATCGGCTCAACCTGGCGGCCTGGTTACTGAAGAGTTAATCCTGAGTAGGGAGGGTTTATCTAAACGGTTAGTGGATACGCTACTTAGTAGCAGAAAGTAAGTTACCAGGGCGATTTATTTCAAGACCTGGAGAGTCTTTAATTCCTGGTGCAGTTCAAAGGATTGTTCCCCCATGAATAATTTTTCGGTCCTGGTGTTTTTACAGGACGGGATGGACAAGGGTCTGGCAGCCAGCACCCTGAAAGCTCAGGTTGCTGCGCTATCAGTATTTCTAGAGAGACGGTTATCTCTAGATCCCTATGTCATCAGATTTTTTAAGGCATTGGCCAGGGCTAGGCCTTCCCCCTTTAAGTTTTTTCCCAAGTGGGACTTATCGGTGGTTTTGGGGGGTCTGACAAAAAGACCTTTCGAACCACTGTTAGAAGCATCTTTAAAATTTTGGACCCTGAAAGCGGTCCTTTTAGTAGCCGTCACCTCGGCTAGGAGAATTAGTGAGCTACAGGCTCTTTCTATTGTGGAACCCTTCTTGACCATCTTCCCAGATAGAGTCGTGTTGAGGACAGATCCTGGGTTCCTTCCTAAGGTGGTATCGGCCTTCCATAGGACACAAGAAATAGTGTTACCTACCTTTTTGTCCGGCTCCTTCCGGTTCAAGGGAGGAAGAGTTTCATACCTTAGATGTCAGAAGGTGCATTAGGCACTACCTGGAAGTCACCAGGGAAATTAGAAAATCCAATTCTCTGTTTGTGTTGTTCTCGGGTGCACATAGGGGGTACGGTGCTTCCAAAAGTACACTAGCCAGATGGCTCCGTATGGCTATACACGAGGCCTATAAGGCTAGGGGTATAGAACCTCCCCCAGGGGTGGTGGCACATTCTACAAGGGCAGTGGCAATTTCCTGGGCAGAACGGGCTGGAGCTTCACCAGAGCTTATCTGCAAGGCAGCTACGTGGACGAGTTTTTCCATTTTTACTCGCCACTACAGGATGGATCTGCTCTCAGCGGCGAAGCAGTCTTTTGGCAGGAAGGTCCTGCAAGCGGTGGTCCCACCCTAGAGTAAGTACTCGGTTATCATCTCCAAGTGCTCTCCTGAAAGACGAAGTGAGAATACCTTAGTTACTTACCAGTGACGGTATTTCTATGAGTCTTTCAGGACAGCACCGATAACCCAGCCTTCTCTCTTCTGGTGGATATATATGTGTATATATAATATATATATGTGTGTGTGTATTGTACTAACATGTTTTGGTTGCTATGTTCTGCTTATCTCATTTCAGTATGGCCGGAGGTGCTCGTGTACAACTGAGGCCATGGTGGAGGTGGGCGGAAGTTATAGCAGTGACTGCAGTGTTTCCTGGGAAGTGGGTGGAGCTGCGCTCTCTCCAAGTGCTGTCCTGAAAGACTCATAGAAATACCGTTACCGGTAAGTAACTAAGGTTTTCATCCAGAAATTCTCTGGTAGGTCTGAAGGACTTGTATTTGGTATTTTTTGGTGCGACAGGCTCCTTCCATTAGGGCTATTTCCTTTACTTGTGAGATTGATTTCATGACTGCTATCACCTCTGCCATGATGGTGTTGGAGATGTCTGCCTTATTTTGTCAGGAGCCCTTCCTTGTGGTTCACAAGAATACGTTTCTGCTCCTGGAGGGATCTTGCAATGGGCTCGCTGCATCTCATTCAGGCCTCGGCTGATGCTGCTTTTAATTACGTCTGGCTCCGCTTTTGGTATTACTTTGGGCATCCCATTCTCTATGAATCTGCCTGCGTCCTGTACTGTATGAAAAAGAAAAATGTGTTTTATTTCTTGGAGTACAATACACGACAAACACTACCCTCTGTAGTCCTTGATTGCTTCTTGCTACATAACTGAGAGAAGGAATGGTTATATAGGGTCCTCACAGCTTCCTTTTTTTTTTTTTCTCTGCAAGTCACTTGAAGGTACCTGCCTATAACTTAGTTGTGTCTGAATCTGCCAGTGAATCTCTCAGAAATGGATTTTACAGGTAAATCACAAATATAATTTTTCTGCCTTTAAAGGGGAGCCATCATATGGGGGGGAGCAAGGAGGCTGTCTGGTAGGATCCTGATGTCGCGGGTTGGCTGTCATAGCAATGGAGCTGCGTGATAGTGGGGAGCATTAGAAGAGATACTTGATGAGGGGAGCCGGATGGCTGAGGAAATGGATTTGGGCTACATCCTTGAAGGCGATTGCGATGTTTACACACAGCTCTCCCTGTTCTTCAGGTCTGGGGATCGATTGCGGGACTCCAGCGGCGATCAGGTCCCGCAGCTTCGGACCAGGTCGCGTGCACGCGCCCGAGGCTGGGCTTAAAGGGCAATGTACAGGTACATTGATGTGCCCAGCCGTGCCATTCTGCCGACGTATATCGACGTGAAGGGGTCCTTAAGTGGTTATAGAGATACAATAGAATAAATCAAATATAACTGGGACCCCAAAGGTAACCCAGAAATAATTTGGAAAAAAGGGGGGGTGGGCGGGTGGACTATAGCGGTACTGCGTACAAGAAGGTACAAGGGAACATGGACTGAGGTTAAAAATTACAATTGTTTATTATAATGAACAAGTAGGACACACGTTATTAGATCATAAAAAACAAACAAAACAAACAAAAACAATATTAAAAATGTGACAGTGCATGCCAAACCAGGTCACCGAGGTGTTAAATCAACCCTAGGCAAGGGGAAGCGGTGAAGAGGGTGTGGTCATGCCCGTTGAATCTCAATCTCGACTAGTTTCGCAACAATACTCTACTTCCTACCCGCTCTTGAGAGGCTACCTCCCTCCAACTGCGGTTCATAGCTTTCGGTGGTCTCCTTTAAACAGTGCAGGTAAGCCACTTGGCATCTTTAGAATCCCCAATGTTTATGCTGTATAAAACCAATACTTGTATAGTAATATTGTGATACACTATCATGCATATTTACCTATATGTATGGATTTTGTGATTATAATTACTGTATTATGTTTTTAGACTACCTCTCCTGATGAAGCAACTATTGTTGCGAAACTAGTCGAGATTGAGATTCAACGGGCATGACCACACCCTCTTCACCGCTTCCCCTTGCCTAGGGTTGATTTAACACCTCGGTGACCTGGTTTGGCATGCACTGTGTCACATTTTTAATATTGTTTTTGTTTGTTTTGTTTGTTTTTTATGATCTAATAACGTGTGTCCTACTTGTTCATTATAATAAACAATTTTAATTTTTAACCTCAGTCCATGTTCCCTTGTACCTTCTTGTACGCAGTACCGCTATAGTCCACCCGCCCACCCCCCCTTTTTTCCAAATTATTTCTGGGTTACCTTTGGGGTCCCAGTTATATTTGATTTATTCTATTGATATTTAGGATGATGGTACTTTTATGCTTGTTTACTTTTGTGTTTACTCCAAGAGGCTTTAATTTAATCAACGTTATAGAGATACACATATTACGCTCACTATTTGTGAGTGTGGTAGGTTTTAATATATGCTTTAGTTATTTTTGTGGTATCACACTATGTATATAATTTTCCATTTTGGGAGCTCTTAGTATCCATTTGGAGGTGTGAATTGAAATTTCTCCCAACAAGAGTAATGAACAGCATATGGAGAAGAGGATCAATCTGAGGTGTATGGATGGCTTGCATTATTGTTTGGAAGGTAAGGATGTATCAAAAGGAGCACATAAGAATAACTAGATATGAGCCCACACTATATGAGGTATAGCATACTATACTGTTTCCTCCTCTTGTTTTCTGTTGAGATGTTTTCATTGTGAGGTGTTCCATCAATGACTCAAAAATAAAGAGACAGCTCTTATAATAGATGTACTTTTGGATTTAAAGATACTTCTGGAAGGACATTTAAAGAGATGCTTACCTTTTTGGCGCCAAATTTAAGATTTCAGGTTATGGAAATAGCAGTAAATATACAGTTTGATTTTTTTTTATCTCTCTCTCCATATCTATATACATACAGAGCTTTTTTTCAGGTAGAACTCCACCACCTCTGGCTTAGGCCCTTGGCTTCCTGCGCACCACTATTACTTGTTAACACAAAAGTCCATCTTCTATGCTTACAAGTGACTGCTCAGCTCCCACAGATCAGATGTCCTGAGTGGCTCCCACTGAGTGAAGGATGCTGCTTTGTGGAATGAAGGCTGCAGAAGACATTGAAACGGATCAGAACGCTAATTGTCAGTTTGCTAGAGTGCTGTTTATCTCTTATCTCTATCTTAAAATGTAAGTTCACCTTTACAGACAATCTGTTAGGTTAGCATACATTGAATCCTCTTCCCATCGCACCTGGTCCCTCAGTATCTGAAGCCGGCAATCTCCCGTTCCGATAGATCATATCGTTGCTTTAACAATTAAGGGATTTAAAATCCCAGTGGCTTTCTCTCGTCTTCGCCCATGGTGACAGGACAGTCTCTGCGTATTCTGATTGGATTGGTGCTGCCCATGTGACAGTGCTGACCAATTGGAATGCTCTTAAATGTGCCTCCTGATAAGGTACGTTTTGGAGATTGAGCTCCAGGGGATTTCTAACCCTGGACCGGTGTAGCGGCGACCTGGTTTGTCAGTGCGGGTGATTGCCGCGCTCCAGGTCAGCGAGATCGGGGGATGAGGAGAGGGTCCTGTGTAAGTTCACCATACAGATTTTTTCTTAAAGGTGAACTTGCCCTTTTAAGTGCCACATCTCCGCTCCGCAGTCATTGGTTACTGTCCCTTATTTTATGTTAAAGAGGAAGTAAACCCTGATGGGTTTTTACTTCCGCTTTATTTACCTGCAGAGGTAAAGCATAATGGACTACTATGCATTGCTTAGTAGCCCATTATGTGTCACTTACCTGTAACCAAAGCCTGCTATGTTACTGCTGTCCCCACTAGCAGCGAGCGTCCATCTTCACCCCCTCTTTCTTCGGGGGCTGCGAATTCCAGCTCTGTGAGTATGTGTGCGGGAGCCACCAGTCACGGCATAACCTCCTTTAGAAATAGCACGATCACCGCTTCTAAAGTGCACCTCTGTGGCGCATGCTCTGTAGACATCGACACACGTCTCTATTGTAAATATCTCCTAAACCGTGAAGGTTTAGGAGATATTTCTAGCACCTACAGGTAAGCCTTAATCTAGGCTTACCTGCAGGTAAACGTGGTTGTATAGGGTGTGCAACCACTTTAAGGAACACTTTGATTGGTAGATTTTATGTTCACATAAAATAAGGGGCATGTTAAAAGGGAGTTCCGCCGAAAAAAATAAGTCTGCAGCTACAAATACTACACCTGCCGACTTCTAATATTGGGACACTTACCTATCCAGGATGCCCGCAATGTCCTCACATGAAGCCGATCTGTCCCTTGGGCCCCCCCAGGTACAGGCACCAGCATCTTCAGTAAGGGAATAAGGAAGTGAAACCTTGCGGCTTCACAGCCTGGTTCCCTACTGCGTATGTGTGAGTCTATAAGGTAGGGTGACCAGACATCCCTGGTTTCCAGTCTGTCCCTGGATTTGTCCCCAGATTGCAGTGGCTTGGGGGAGGGCATATGGTGCTCTTGCCCTGGGTGCAACATTTGGGGGGTGCAACATTTGGGGGGGGTGCAAAATCATTACTTTGCCTCCCCAAAAAATATGTCCCTGGATTTTAATTAAAAATCTGGCCACCTTACTATAAGGGGATATTCTGACGGTGGCAACTGATTTATGTGGGCACCCAATGTAATGAATTACTCTGGCAGGGGTACCTGATGTAAGGGGGAACACTACTGGGAACATTCACAGTTAGAGAATTAGAGTGTGTAAAGGAAATTGTAGTAAAAGCGCCAGAGAGTGTGGCTGCCCCAAAAAAAAGTAGATGCGTACAATCTTTCATGCCACAGACTTGTGATTCAGACGTTTTTAGTGATCCGACCTCCTTAAATTTGAATTCACTACTCCCGGGCTACATTTTTAGAGCTCAGTTCCTAACACACAGGCCTTTCTCATGAGTATGAGAGAAATCGCCTCCTTTTTCCCCCCATTAGATGGCAGCATTGCACCTCCATAATGAAATAATGATTCCAAGGGTTCTGATAGGCTTCTACCAACAAAGTATAATGCTCCAGTGTATTGCCTACTACTCTCACCCAGTGCTCTGCTACTTATTTTTACATGTTGCTACCAGCATGGTACAGAATTTGTCTTTGGCTCTGATATACTGTATTTTCAATACAGACACCAGTGTGATCAGTACATACTTGTCTGCTGTTTTTTTTTCCTTCACCGAAGCACAAAGCCAAACTATTGTATGCCACCAATAGCCTCCTTGCCTACCCATTTGTAAAGTAAATATAGACCCTGGATACAGATTTAATGTGTATTGCCTCCTGGTCAGCACTAGAATTGATCTAAGTTTAGGAAGAGAGAGAGAATCTTTGCAACAGTCGTTCAGTCTACAAATCTGGCAAAGAAGAAAGCCAGTGTTGTAAGAAAGCAATAAGAATTTATTCTATTTGCAGTTTATGAGAAGCCATGTGGGGGACACAGCAAACGTGTGGAAATAGGTACTGTGGAAAGATGAGAGCAAAAATGTAACTTATAATAAAAAAAATGTAAAGCTCCCCCACCCCCCCTGGCTCACGCACAGTGGTGGAGTCACGCCCACAGTGTTCACATCACTCAACATAAACTGGTAACCTGTAAAAAAAAAAATGTAAGCGTCGCCTATGGAGATTTTTAAGTACTGTAGTTAGGCTCTCTTCTACGAGCGTGTGCAATTTTAAAAGCATGACATGTTAGGTTACTGTGTACATCATCTTTTATGTTTTACAAAAAAAGTGGGTTATCTATTGAGTTTTTTTTGTTATTATTATTATTATTATACATTAAAGTGTATTATTTCTAAAAAAAAAAAAAAATGCCTTTGAAAAACTGCTATGCAAATACTGTGTGACATAAATTGTTAGAACCGCTATTTTATTTTCAAGTGCCTCTGCTAAAATAATGTTTGGGGGTTCTAAGTAGGAATGAGCTTCGCGTTCGATACGAACGTATGTTCGACTCGAACATTGTCTGTTCGACGAAATTCGAACAAAATCGGTCGTTCGCGCCAAATTCGAGCGACACAAAACGGCCCATAATTCACTGCGCCATTGCGTGCTAAAGATTCGCTAAGCATGCTGTATGTCCCGCGTGCTTGGCCAATCACAGCGCGCAAAAAACAAAGAGCCATAATTGGCCAAAGCCTGGGTGGCTTTGGTCAATTATGGCTCAGGGCTTTAGCACACGCCCCACACTATATAAGGCCGCCTGCTGGGCGGCCTCGTGTAGTGTGTTCCGGCTTGTTAATGAGAGCAGTCAGAGAGATTGTCTTTTTAGATAGCTAGATAGAGCAGGCAGGCTAGTCAGTTTAGCTTCAATTACAGTGTGTAGAGAATATATATACATCCCTAGGAGTTGTACATATATTTATACACTGTATAGCTTGGCTAGATTAGCTATTCCTATTTGTCAGGCAGGAGATTGTGCTAGCTGCAGTGTTCTAACATGTTGTATTGCCTGTGTGCTGTTTAGTTTACACCTAAACGTATTTGGTGTTACTGCACTTGTCCTGTTTGTTTGCAACTAAACACATTTGCTGTAACTGCACGTTTTCTGTTTAATAGCACCTAAACGCATTTGCTGTAACTGCACGTGTGCTGTTTAATAGCACGTAAATGCATTAGCTGTTACTGCACGTTTGCTGTTTAAAAGCACCTAAACGCAGTTGGTGTAACTGCACCTTTGCTGTTTGATAGCACCTAAACGCATTAGCTGTTACGTCACCTGTGTTTAATAGCACCTAAACGCAATTGTGTAACTGCACGTTTGCTGTTTGATAGCACCTAAACGCATTAGCTGTCACACTGTCGCATGTCACTGTCAACGCACCCGCTTTTCATTTTTAATGTGCCATGTCATTTTGCTTAGGGCCCCAGGGAGGTCAGGATTGGCACTGGGTCTTGTAATGACCTGGAGGGAGTGGTGGCGGGGAAACTCATCATGCTATTTTTTTTCAATGATGTGTATCCATATTGCAGGGACCAAACATTACATTAGAGCCGCAAGCAGTATTAAATTTCTTTTTTCTTATAGTAATCTCATGTTGTGCAGGGACATTTATAAACATGTGCCACTACTATAGACACCCAGCAGGTACGATATTTAAAGGAATTTTTCATTTTTTTTCCACTTTAAGCATCATTAAAATCGCTGCTCCAGAAAAAACTACAGTTTTTAAAACTTTTTCCATTGATACATGTTCCCTGGGGCAAGACCCGGGTTCTGAAAGGCGTTTTCCAACATTAAATTGAATTTTGGTCTTTAAAATTATTTTTGAATTTGAATGTTCGAGTCCCATAGACTTCAATGGGGTTCTAAATGTTCTCCTTTAATAACCAGACCAATTTTCAGCTTTCGGTGCTCTCACATTTTGAATGACAATAACTCAGTCATACAACACTGTACCCAAATTTTTTTTTCCTTTTTTTATCCACAAATAGAGCTTTCTTTTGGTGGTATTTAATCACCGTTTGTTTTTTTTTTGTTTTTTGCGCTATAAAATAGACTGAAAATTCTGTAAAAAAAAAAGCTTTTTTCTTTGTTTCTGTTATAAAATTTAGCAAATTTGTAATTTTTCTTTATAAATTTTGGCCAAAATTTATACTGCTGCATATCGTTGGTAAAAATAAGTACGAATGGGTACCCAGATGGTCACCAGTCATCTCTATGATCGTCGGAGGCCCGGTGCAACGTCGGAGGCCCGGGTCCTGGAATGTAAACACAGCCGCAATCGCGTCTGAAAGCATTAGATCTGTGCATTTTTTTCACAATCTAATGCTTTCCAGCCTGGAGGAGAGATGTGAGGTCTTATTGACCCTGCATCTCTCCATAAAGAGTACCTGTCACAAACCATTCCTATTACAAGGGATTTTTACATTCCTTGTAATAGGAATAAAAGTGATCAAAAAAATGACAAAAAAGTGTAAAAATTAAATAAATTGAGTCAAATAAAAAAAAATATATAAAAAAAATGTTTTTAAACGCCCCTATTCCCGGTAGCTCGCGCTCAGAAGTGAACACACGTAAGTCCCGCCCACATATGTAAACGCTGTTCAAACCACACATGTAAGGTATCACCACGTGCGTTAGAGAGACAGCAACAATTCTAGCACTAGACCTTCTCTGTAACTCTAAATTTGTAACTTGTAAAAAAAAAATAAGTGACGCCTATGGAGATTTTTAAGTACTGACGTTTGGCGCCATTCCATGAGTGTGCGCAATTTTAAAGCGTGACATGTTGGGTATCTATTTACTCGGCGTAACTTTATCTTTCACATTATACAAAAAAATTGGGCTAACTTTACTGTTATACAAAAAAGTAGTGAAGTCGCTGGCCTTCTTTCACTATCTCGGCGCTCAACAGCTAATAGGTTATTGTTAAGACCTGCAGTGGTTAGGGTACTGCGGCCTTCTTTCCGTCTCCCAAGATGATTCTTCCGAATGGTTAGAGTGTTCCCCATCCCCAAGCATGAGCCAAGACTTCATGAAGGGTGTCCAGATATAGAATGACTTTATTGAGAGACAGGTTACTTATATACAGCAAAAGAAATACTTGATGTAATCAGATATACAATTACATCCTCCTCCCACATCATCATACAATGGTGTACTAACGAGACCCCTTTCAAGAGACCTATTGTAGGACACAGACGGCTGTCTCCGGTAGAATCCACATGAGTTAATTACTGGTCCTTTGCCCAGACAAGGTGTTTTAGAACTTCTCACCTGCTAAACAATAGAACTTCACACAATGAACACTTCTTGAAAGACAGACGAAAGATCATTTACATGACACATTGAGATATTGAGAGCAGTTTAAGGAATAAACCAATTATCTCCAGGTAGAGAGCACCCTAATTTTCCCAACGTTAGAACGCCCCTCTTCCACAGAAGGTATACCTGCCATTACATATCTCCTGATAGCCCCGATCTGGGGGACCAACATATCCAAATTTCACCCAGATCGGTCCAGGGGTTCTTAAAAGACAAACAGAGTCTGAGAAAATCCAGAATAAAGTCTATTTTCTTCACAGTTATTAAATAGCTTAATTTCACAAATCACCATAAATAATATCCTAAAAATGGTGTATAAAATTATATATGTGAAAAATGACAATAATATGGTTAAAAAAATTAATAATGTTATAAGATAAAATATAAATCTCAAAAAGTTCAGCAGCCGCTTAAAATTATAAACATATATATCAAAGATAGTAAACAACAAGTCCTTTCAAGTCTTGTAAATCACTAAAAGCAGCGCTAATCATCACTCCCATCAGACTGATAAATAATTTCCTACGAACAGTTCATAAGAAGTGTGGAAGACAAGCAAAGTGTATCACCACGTGATTAATGTTGGTTCGGAAGGTGTTCTTCACTCCAAAATAACATCCACCATGTATCACACGCCCCTTTCGGGTATGTACTCACCAGAAAGCTGAGTATAGTAGGCACTGCATACAGGTGACTTTAATCAACTACAGGATCACACTCCGTTTGATTTCCCCAAATGGTGCTGTCAGTATCCACGTTTGTCCAGATTCATAAAAAAATAGAAGGCTCACAATAGTGTAATCCCGTCACTCTTCATTTTATTTAAAAATCTCTCTTGACACAACGTATAACATATACAGTCCCAAATGATAAAAATTACTTTCAGTATTCATTTATATGGACGCCCCGTCCATCCTGTTTCACACAATCGCTTGGCTGGCTTCAATAAAGTTTACTGCGTCCACCGCAGACACTCTCAGCGTTACTTCCCTGTGTGAAGATCAGATGGAATGCAGATGGAGCGCACAGCGTCACTAGGTCACTTCCTGATGCCGTGAGGTTAGCCCTGACGTTTCGTCTTACGACTTCTTCTGAGGGTTTCAGATTCTCAGAAGTCGTAAGACGAAACGTCAGGGCTAACCTCACGGCATCAGGAAGTGACCTAGTGATGCTGTGCGCTCCATCTGCGTTCCATCTGATCTTCACACAGGGAAGTAACGCTGAGAGTGTCTGCGGTGGACGCAGTAAACGTTATTGAAGCCAGCCAAGCGATTGTGTGAAACAGTATGGACGGGGCGTCCATATAAATGAATACTGAAAGTAATTTTTATCATTTGGGACTGTATATGTTATACGTTGTGTCAAGAGAGATTTTTAAATAAATGAAGAGTGACGGGATTACACTATTGTGAGCCTTCTATTTTTTTATGAATCTGGACAAACGTGGATACTGACAGCACCATTTGGGGAAATCAAACGGAGTGTGATCCTGTAGTTGATTAAAGTCACCTGTATGCAGTGCCTACTATACTCAGCATTCTGGTGAGTACATACCCGAAAGGGGCGTGTGATACATGGTGGATGTTATTTTGGAGTGAAGAACACCTTCCGAACCAACATTAATCACGTGGTGATACACTTTGCTTGTCTTCCACACTTCTTATGAACTGTTCGTAGGAAATGATTTATCAGTCTGATGGGAGTGATGATTAGCGCTGCTTTTAGTGATTTACAAGACTTGAAAGGACTTGTTGTTTACTATCTTTGATATATAACTTTACTGTTATGTTGTTTTTTTAATTCCCAAAACTGTTTTTTCCCCCAAAAAAATAAGTTTGAAAAATTATTGCACAAATACTGTGCGAGATAAAAAGTTGCAATGGCCGGCATTTTATTCCCTAGGGTGTCTGCTAAAAAAACATATATAGTGTTTGGGGTTCTGAGTAATTTTCTACCAAAAAAATTATGATTTATGCATGTAGGAGAGAAATGCCAAAATAGGCCCGGTATGGAAGTGGTTAAATGACGTTTTTGAAAAACAACGTTTTTTTTCATGCGGAAAAATGATCGTGTGTACGCGGCATGAGTCTTGTGAGACTAGAAAAGACATAAGGGTGCCACTTAAAGTGGATGTAAACCCTCCATACACCCAGTGAAGTGAACAGCCTCAGGTGATACACTGAGACGGATGAAACAAATCTCCCTACATAAGTTTTACATCCATATCTGCAGTCTTCACATTTATATACTGCTTAGAAAGTTCAGCTCATGTTAGGAAATTTTCTCTTTCTGTTTAACACAGAGTGTGATGTCTGGGCATACAGCCAAGATAGCTAAATTTGCTGAGTGGTGGAAAGGTACACGCCCCCTCTCCACATAGGCAGAGACTCTCAAAGGTGTTTTTTTTTAACAGGGCCAGCTCCCTGCTAACTTATTTATAGCAACCTCCCCGGACAGAAATGTCAGGCTGCTTTTTTTTTGATGTGTCTGAGAATTTGTCAGGAGTTATCTGGCTGATAACTTAGGAATGTTCAGGAGAGAACTATGGGATTTAGCTCTTTGAAGAGAGATGACAAAACCCTACAGATGTATGTGCCCAGCTCAAATTTTAATAAATTGGGTTTACATCCACTTCAGGCCCTTGTAGGTCCTAATCCGCTGTCAGTCACTAGGGGTGGCAAAGCAGGGAAAGAGCTCATGTCAGCTCTGTGAATGTCAGAGAAAGGAAAGAAGAAAATCCCAAATGCTGCACATCGCACAGAACCCATGTATCATTGTGTGTACCAGACTTTTGTTTCTATATGGGTTCAGTAGAAGTCAGAGGCACAGATACTCGCACACTGCAGATATACAGATAAGAGGCTGAAGGCAGAAGAGTGCTTAGGCATATGAAGTGCAATGCTATTTTTCAGGACTCAGGAATTTCAAAAAGCAGTCATGTTCACGTTAAAGCTTAGGCACAATTAACTCCATAACTAATTCCAGATGTTCCCTTTAACCACTGGCTTACTGGGCACATAAACCCCCCTTCGTGCCCAGGCAAAATTTCAGCTTCCGGCACTATGTCGCTTTAACTGACATTTGCGCGGTCGTGCGACGTGGCTCCCAAACAAAATTGGCGTCCTTTTTTCCCCACAAATAGAGCTTTCTTTTGGTGGTATTTGATCACTTCTGCGTTTATTTTTTGCGCTATAAACAAAAAAGAGCGACAATTTAAAAAAATATATATATTTTTTACTTGTTGCTATAATAAATATCCCAATTTAAAAAAAAAATAAAAAATTCTCAGTTAAGGCCGATACGTATTTTTCGACGTATTTTTGTAAAAAAAAAAAAAATCGCAATAAGCGGCTGGTTTGCGCAAAAGTTATAGTGCCTACACAATGGGGAACAGAATTATGATTTTTCACTAGTAATGGCGGCGATCTGTGATTTTTATTGGGACTGCGATATTGTGGAGGACATATCGGACACTTTTGACACAAATTTGGGACCATTCACATTCATACAGCGATCAGTGCTATAAAAATCCACTAATTACTGTATAAATGTGACTGGCAGGGAAGGAGTTAACACTAGGGGGTGAGGAAGGGGTTAAATGTGTATCCTGGGTGTGTTCTAACTGTGTGGGGGGGAGGGAGGTGACCAATGCTGTATCCCTATGAGTTCTGTGTTCCCACCGAATGCGTGTAGCCGGCGGACATCGCGGCAGTCAGGCACACGCATCGGCTCTTCAGCGATGCACCGGGACAGTGTTTACCCGCTGCGCACCACCCACTGGCGTGCGCGGGTAATGCACTTTAAATGACGTACAAAGACGTCCACTTGGCACTTGAGAGCCGTGCTGTGGACGTCTTTTGTCTATAGCGTGGATCTCAAGTTGTTAAGAACTTTGAGTTCAGACTTGCTGTAATAGTGATGCTTTAGGTTTTCTTTAAAGTCTGTTCTTGTGAAACCTTTCTGGGGTTTACACCATGGCTAGAGACCTCTGCAATCATAGTACATGGAGGTTTCTCTGGTATTCTCCATTTAGGAAAAGGCTACTAAATATTGTTTGCTCTATTTAAATCAAAAGGTATGTCCTATATTTTGGTTTGTTGCGGATAAAAACAAGCTCATGGTTTCCAACTTAATGGGAATGGGCAGCATATACAAAAACATCTGTGCATTGATTTAGCAGACTGAACAAGGTTTTCCAAGTCTCTTGTCTACAGTACCTACAGATAATCATTATTTACATTTACAGACTCTAAGCCCTGTTTCACATTGGTACGATTTGAGATGCCGGCAATTGTCGTCAATGTCACTGTCCTAATCGGTGCAACCCCGAATCTGCGGCTCTGCACCGATTTCAAAAAGTAGTTCCTGTACTACCTTTTGCGATTTCGGACCTTGATTTACATTGACATCTGTGCTGAAACCTGCACAGATGTCTCTGAATCTGAAATTGCGTCCGAAATCAGGACTGACAAGTGGGAGTGAAATAGTGCGAGTTCAGCTGAACTCGCACGGCTTCACTCCCGTAGTCCAGTGTGAACCTGGGCTAAAACATAGAATATAGCCTTGGCACCCAACCTGTGGCCATTTTGTATTTGCTGTGTGGCCCATTACAGATCCAAGAAGTGGAACAACAGATTTGCAAATAGGCTGTGATAGCAATGATCTCTAGCAGTCCTATTTATTATGCCCTTCGCTTCCTACTGTCTCCTGCAGCAGGATTCCAGTCTCCATCAATACTTGTAGCACGTCTGTAGTCAGAGTACATGAGGCCCAGAGAAGTCTACAGTAATGCATGTTTTACATGAGTTTTCATGTGTGTTAAGCCTCTCGTAACAAGCCTAAATAGTATATCATTTCCAACATGATGCATGAAAAAGCAATAAAAAAAATCTGCATTAACACGTGTGCAAAATATGCATTAATAAATGTATGCAAAATGAAAAGCAAAGGTGTGAACCTAGCCTAATAGTTCTGCTCTGATGGCAGGATGGTAAAAGGGGGCAACAGAATTTGTGGGTGTGAAACCTATCGCAGACTGATCTAGAAAAAAAATGACAAACATGTCCAGTTCCTGTTGCAAATGTATAGTTATGCACCCATTAAAGGGGTTGTAAATGTCAAGCTAGTGCATTGTTGGTTCACTAACCTTTTCCATCGACTTACCTTCTAAATGTTTTTTTTCTTTGTCTGAATTTCTCACTTCCTGTTTCTTCTCGGTAAGCTTGCCCCCATCATCCATGGGGGTTAGTCAGCCAGAACAGCTTACTGAGGAGGAACAGGAAGTGAGAAATTCAAAGAAAAACATTTAGAAGGGAAATCGAAGGAAAGGGTAAGTGAACCAACAATGCGCTAGCTTAAAGGAACCTATTTAGAAAATAAAAAACAAACCTTTACAACCCCTTTAAGGGTACCAAGGCAAGTTAATTAAATATGTTTTGAGAAAAAGGAAGCTAGAAAAACCTTTGGAAATACCGATTAACAGGCTTAGCAGCACCAGGTTAGTTTAAAAATACGTGTTTGAAGTGGTTACATTTTTAAATAATTAAACCTGTATAATCTTACAAATTTACTTTTTTTTTTTTTTTTTTATTCAAATGATTACTTTTTAAAGAGCAAGCAGCATCAACAATCTATTTCCATTAGTTAAGAATGGGTTCTTTACAGTAAAAGAGTTATGGAAAACACAGTACTGGAATGTAAAAAATGTCTTGCATCTAATAAAATCCAAAGAATATGCACATAATCATTAACATGCCAGTGGTCCTTTAACTATTGATATACAAAGCACAAATGCAGCTATATACAGTATCTGATATCCCTGATGTTCTATGAATAAGACTTCAGTGTCATAGCTCATTTGTGTATGATATAAGAACTAAACAAAAATAACACCATTAGGGCCAATAGCAACATAATGTTAATGTACATAATATACAATAGGTAAAAGATAACTTACAATAAAAAAAACAACTCCTAATGTGTTTCGACGTCCACATAGAAGCAAATTAAAAAAATACAACCTATTGGAGCAGGCAGATTCCAGCAATAAGGAGACCTGCATGGATGTGGTCTGAATGCTGTGAATTACACCTTTTACATAGTCCTTGCCACTTTCTTCTGGAAGGAACTGTATAGTAAGTGTACCCCCCTTTCCCCACCTCCATATGGCCAATATCAATGTGTTCCATGAAGTAGCAGTAGCCCCAGCAATCTGCCACTGGGTCTCCAGTGCAAGTCCAAATTGTGCCTTTTAAAACAGAATAGAATAATTTAAAAGTAAAATGCTATGCTTGTTGTAATGCAGGGTAGTATTTTGTATAACATAAGATGAAATCTGATAGTGATTTGTACTCGAGTTCTGTACAATATCCCAGGGCATATTGGCATCAACAGACAAACACAAGTAAACTATTGAAAACATGTACTGCTATCTCTCTATGGCATAACATTTACATATGCAGTAAATCACCACAGTAATAGGTAACTTACAAACGACAGGGTTATTGAGTTTGTCATTAACTTGTGTCTTGAAAAATGCCCGTTTCACCATTGCCAAATAAGAAATTATGAATGACAATTTCAAATGAGATCACAAACTAGCTTTTATAGTACATTTACAGCTATGGTAAACAACTTAAAGGGTGTGTGTATCTTCGCACATAACATAAATATACTACTAACAACTCTCCCAACCTTACACAGTACATATACCGTATTTTCTGGCGTATAAGATGACCTTTTGTACTTAAAAACTTGCCTCAAACTCAGGGGTATTCGGGCATCCATTTTCTTTCTCGTACATCACGGGACACAGAGCAGCATATTCATTACTATATGGGTTATATGGAGTACCTTCAGGTGTGGACACTGGCAATCTCAAACAAACAGGAAGTCCCTCCCTATATAACCCCCTCCCATAGAGGAGGTACCTCAGTTTTTTCGCCAGTGTCTTAGGTGTTGGTCATGGAATAGCTTTGCTCCACATCCTTGGGATTAAGGGCGGGCTAACCGGATCTGTCCAAGGAGCCTCAGTGCCAAAGTGGACAGTACCCGGGCCCCAAACCGTGGGGTTTTGCCTATAATGCTCCTCTTTGGAGGGCTGGACCCTGGGCCCAGGACTTGGAGTTCGTAAAGACCATAAGTTCCTGTTTGCCAGGGTGCTATATAGGTCCAGGACAGTGGGTACCTTCATAGGACTCCAGGGCCTGAAGGTCTACTACGCTACCCACAGAGATGGGAGAAGATTGGACCGTTTTGCAAAACGTCCTGCGGCATGGAGCAGGTAAGAGGGGAGCCTGCGGGACTTGGTTCGACAGCAGGCTCTCCAGGGGAGATCTTAAGGGGGGTAGCCTGAGTATGCTCTGCATTGGCACCATGGTCACTATGTCTGATGGACAGGATGCCCTGAAATGTTTCCCCCCCATCACTTGATCCCCCTACTTATCTATGTATGTTTGCTAGCTACCTGCTGCTCGCTGGTTGAAGATCTTTTAAAAAAAAAAAAAAACAGATCTGTCTCTAGGCTAAAGGGACTCCTTAGGGGCCTGCTTTAGCCTTACCTTGCCGGGATTCAAATCTGCCGCCTGATGCGTCCTCCAACCTGCATTCCTGGGCTCCAGAGTGCGTCTCCTCCTGGGCTCTCCTCCCCCGACAGGCGCGCGTGCACGCGCGCATGCATATAGAAAATTTTCGCGCCGTTCGGGAGGGGGGGGGGGGGGGGGGGCGGGGAGCGTGACTGCAGTGTAGAGTGGGCGTGCCTTCAATTGCTGTTATACACAGCAGGCGCGTTCTTAGCTCAGTTCAGAGCTGAGCTGGAGAGAGAGGACGTAGAGCTGGCAGCACAGTGACTCCCGGTGGCGAGAAGGGGTACTACATGCTGGAGTCAGCTCCAATACTTTTTGTTAAGCCAAAATCCCCTTGGCAACAGGTTGAATGCTGGCAAACATGTTGGGGGTGGGGCTGTATGTGGTGAATAATATTATAAAAGAAAACATACTGAGCCCCACAGTTTTTGGGCATTAGTGATCCTATTGTCCCCTAAACCTTATTTTTTTGTACTCCTGGCTATAACAGTCTGTTGTTGTAAGCGGAGTCCTTCGGTTTTGTATTATGGCTTCCAAGGGTTCAGGATCAAAACACACAAAAAAAAAAAAAAAAAAAAAAGAGAAAAGGCAAAGACAAAGGGGTTCCTCCTCTGGTTCTGATGATATGCCAATACTTTCCCCACAGGTTATTCCTATAGGGGTCACCCTGGATAAGCCATTAAGGGGGTCTGGTGCGGAGGCTGGCCCAGGTCGGCCCAACCCTGTGTTATCACAGAGGAGATGCTAGCCATCACCCTAGGGGGGCTAGAGAAAAAAAGGTTAACAGCTATGATCGCTGGCTCTTTTTCTGGCAAGAAGCGGACTAGATCCCCATCGCCAAAAGGGACAGAACCTGGAGGATCTACCACTGAAGAATCATTTTCAGCCTCCCAGACGGAGAGTCTGTGGGTCCAGTCTTTGACAGACATGGTCCGCTCGGCATTTAATTTGCCATTTCCAGAGCCTCAGGTTCCTGCGGTATCCTCTTTGGGTTCTTTTAAAAGCGCCTTTAAGCAACGCAGCTTTTCCGGTCCATCCTCTGTTAGAGGAATTGGTTTTTCCAGGATTGGGACGACCGGACAGAATTTTTTCTGCCGCCTAAAGCTGACGAGAGGGTAGTCTTTATGCACGTCTGCCAGGAAATATTTGTGCTTGCAGGCACTCTTTCCCCTGACCAAGTGCTCTTTAAAAGGGGCCCGGATGGCTCAGTCGGTAGAGCATCGGACTTTGGGTCTGAAGGTCCAGGGTTCAGGTCCCGGTTCGGTCTGATCTCGGAGGCTAAGCAGGGTCGGGCCTGGTTAGTGCCTGGATGGGAGACCACCTGGAAGGTTTTCTGTTATTTGCCCTATGGAAAATACATTTTTCTAAGAAAGGGGGCGCTCCCAACTGTGGACGCAGCCATCTCATGGGTGAATAAATCATTAACTGGCCTAAGGGGAAACATACAAATGTTTATGGTCCCGGTCGATAAACGTTTAGAGACACTTTTTCCAGCATCCCTGGCTACAGCCAGCAGTGGCTGCAATTGGAGTTTTGTCAGGCGTTAAAAAACCAGACAAAACAGATGCTTAAGACATCCCTGCCCAATAGGCAGGGGAGTTATTGGATATTCCCAGAGCTCTGTGCTTTGCGGTAGAGGTTATAAAAAGACTCCATCCAGCAGGCGTCTCGTGGTCACTATTTTTAGTGCATATGAGAAGGCTCTTATGGTTGAAGAACTGGGCGGCCGAGCCCCATGTAAAAGACTGCTGGCAGGTTTGCCCTTCCATGGAAAGATCTGGATAAATACATTCAGACTGTTTCAAGTGGCAAAAGTACCCTTTTACCAGTCAAAAGAAGTTCCGGGGTCCTGCGTTTAAAAGGCAGCTCCCCCCGGTTCCAGGGCCCTCAAATTCCAGGCAGTACGGACCTCCTGCGCGATCAAACTTTCAACAATGGATCGCAAGGACAGACCTCTGGGGATCGGTCCCCGACAGAGGGGGTCCGATCATCTGTGGCCGCAGGCTACAGATTAGAATTTCAAAATTTCCTCCACAAGGAAGGCCTCAATGCGGGCGGCATTGAATCACCTGCTTTACCAGGGCATAATGGTAGAGGTACCAGCCCAAGAACAGGGGCTAGGTGTCTATTCCAATCTGTTTGTCATACCAAGGCTCATCGGCAATGTCAGACCAATTTTGGACCTAAAAGGTTTAAATGCTTACCTAAGGGTTCGCTCTTTCCGGATAGAATCCGTTTGGTCAGCAGCCGCCACACTCCAGAAGGATCTGGCTTCTATAGACATAAAGGATGGTTACCTTCATGTACCAGGTCTTTTCAGCCAAATCAAATATTTTTGTTTTTACGCTTCGCAGGGATACAGCGTCACTTCCAATTCATGGCGCCCCCCTTCGGGCTGGCTACGGCCCCCGGGTATTCACGAAGGTCCTAGCTCCTATTCTAGTCAGTCTAAGGGATCCAAGGGATCTCGGTCCTAGCATACCTGGACAACCTCTTAATCATAAGATCACTCGCTTCCTTGGTGGAATGCGTAGTAGCCCTCATGGTTCAGTACCTCGAGAGGTTCGGCTGAGTCCTAAACCGGGGAAAGATCAGCATTTCAACCTACAAAGCAGTTGGAATATCTCGGCACGAGATTAGACACAGAACAGAAGATGGATGTTCCTGCCCCTGGTAAAGGTCGAGGCTATCAAAAGATTGATTCAGTTGGTTCTAAGCAAAAAAGAACCAACTATTCGCCTATGTATGCGATGGCCATGTTCGAGGCGGTACCACACGCTTCCACACTCGTGTCCTACAGGCAGCAATTCTAGCAGCTTGGTGCTGCCCAGTGGTCTGGAAGGCTGGAGAGCGGTCTGGAACAAGTTCACTCGCCAAGGAACTTGGGCAGAGGCGGAGAGGCAGCTGCCCATCAAGGTCTGGGAGTTCTGAGCGGCTCGGCTAGCCCTCCTGGCATAGACATCCAGATTACAGGGGTCCTCTGTGAAAAGTCATTCAGACAATGCCACAGCGGTGGCATATAGGTGAACCACCAAGGGGGAACCAAGAGTCAAGCCACTCAGAGTGAGAGGAGCTTGGTTTTTCGGTGGGCAGAGGTTTATGTACCCTGCATATCGGCGACATTCATTCCCGAGGTGGACAACCTACAGGCGTACTTCCTAAGTCGCCAAACCCTGTCGCCGGGGGAGTGGTCTATGCATCCACAAGTTTTTTCAGACAATCTGCCAGAAGTGGGGAGTGCCAGAAGTGGAGGTCATGGCATCAGGATTCAACAAGAAGCTAGACAGGTTCATGTCTCGAACGAGGGACCCTATGGCCTGCGGAACCGATGTGTTGGTTTGCCCTTGGCATCAATCATAACTTCTATATGCATTTCCCCCACTGCAGTTACTACCCCGCCTGTGGCGCAGGATCATAGCACAGGCCGGTTATCCTGGTAGCCCCAGCTTGGTACCGGAGGGCATGGTACTCGCTAGTCCTGAAATGGGCAGCGGGAGGCCCTTGGACTCTTCCTCTAGGGCCAGACCTACTCTCACAAGGCCCGATCCTCCACCCTGCATTACGGCGTCTAAATTTGACGGCCTGGCGGCTGAATCCCTGATTCTCAGGGGTAGAGGTCTGTCTAGGCAGGTAATCCCTACCCTCATTAAGGCTAGAAAGCCGGCCTCCAGGGTAATTTTGTTACAGGTTTTGGAGGGCCTACGTAGGTTGGTGTGAGGCTAAGAGATGGAATTCCCGCATGTATACCATTGATAGAGTATTACGTTTTCTCCAGCTAGGAGTGGATAAAGGCCTGGCATTAAGCACGATCTAGGGACAGATTTCAGCCTTATCAGTGTGGTTTCAGAGGCCGCTGGCCGCCCACTCGCTGGTTAAGATCTTCGTACAGGGAGTCTTACGTGTTAATCCTCCAGTCAAATCACCACTTTGTCCATGGGACTTAAATCTTGTTCTGTCAACTCTACAGAAACAACCCCTTAAGCCGTTGGCTGAGGTACCTTTGGTTTTACTGACTGGAAAGTCGGTATTTCTGATCGCCATAGTTTCGACCAGGAGAGTATCGGAATTGGCAGCCTTATCTTGTAAGGAACCATAGCTCATTTTACATAAGGATAGGGCGGGGTTCCGTCCTCATTCGTCCTTTCTACCAAAGGTTATATCCAGTTTCCACCTGAACCAGGATGTGGTACTTCCATCCTTCTTCCAAAACCCACCTCTAGAAAGGAGGGGTTGCTGCATACGTTGGATATTGTCAGGGCCATAAAGGCCTATCTTAAAGCTACAGAGAAGGTTCGGAAAACAGATGTGGTGTTCGTTTTACCGGAAGGGCCCAAGATGGGTCAGGCAGCTGCTTGATCCACCATCGCAAGATGAATTAAACAATTAATCGTTCAGGCCTGCGGTTTGAAGAGGTTGCCTCCTCCTTTGTCGGCAAAGGCCCATTCTACCAGGGCCATGGGCACCTCCTGGGCAGCACATCAGCAGATCTCTATGGTTCGAATATGCAAGGCAGCAACGTGGTCGTCAGTCCACATGTTTACAAAATTTTATCAATTGGACGTAAGAAGGAATGCGGATACAGCCTTTGGGCAGTCAGGACTACAGGCCGCGATTCAAGCTCCTCAGGATCTGAGGGGGCTCCCTTGATTTGATTTGAGATTTACATTTCTTGTTTAAGTTGGATTTACTAGTATTTGAGTATACCTCTAAATTAAATCCTTCTTTGGAAGATGTCTCCCTCCCCTCATTAAAGCATTGCTTTCGGACATCCCATATAGTAATGAATATGCTGCTCTGTGTCCCGTGATGTACGAGAAAGAAAAAGAGATTTTTTAATTACAGCTTACCTGTAAAATCTTTTTCTTGGAGTACATCACGGGACACAGAGCTCCCACCCCTCTTTTGGGGAACATTTTTGGGAGGCATACTGCTTGCTACAAAACTGAGGTACCTCCTCTATGGGAGGGGGTTATATAGGGAGGGACTTCCTGTTTGTTTGAGATTGCCAGTGTCCACACCTGAAGGTACTCCATATAACCCATATAGTAATGAATATGCTGCTCTGTGTCCCGTGATGTACTCCAAGAAAAAGATTTTACAGGTAAGCTGTATTAAAAAATCTCTTTATTCAAAAGCCACATCTCCTCCTTGTGCTGTTCCGTGATCAGCAGAACACTCAGTTTCCCAGCAGAGCCTCCGTTCGGTGTTCTGCCTATCACAGATGTCTTCTCATCCTCAGCTTCGGACGAGAGGATATCTGTAATAGGCGCTGCTGGGAACACAGGCGCTGCTGGGAAACTGAGTGTTCCGCCTATCACGGAACAGCACAAGGAGGAGGCGCGGCTTTTGAATAATGCATGCCCGCAGTCTGACTCTGCATTACAGGGATAAGGTATGGGATCGTCGCGGTATGCAATGGCACAGTGAGGCTTCCAGACAGACTAGTAGGAAGAGGGTCGTTTTATACGGCGAGTATATCCCAAAACTTTAGCTGGAAAATGACGGGGTCGTCTTATATACCCAGTCGCCTTATACGACGGCAAATACGACATAGCATCTCAGCTTTCTGTTACAACTGAGGAATCTAGAAGGGAGGGGTGGTTTGGGAGTGAGTTTAGAGTGGAGAGTGGGGGAGGAATGACACCTGCTTCTTCATATTTTCAATGCTGGGTTCATAACTTTATAACATTATCTGTTTCTTCATGTAAGGATAATAAACAGTGTTGCAATATATATCCATACATACATAATAACTCCATAGATCAAGCAATAAAAAGGAAACAAACGATATAATGAAGAAAAGGCAACATTCATAACACAAAAATATTCATTTTGATTCACATCCACCACACTATCTCCCAGCATGCACAATTGGCAATAAACTTCTTAGTGGTTGGCTAGGGAGATAAAAATAATCATAACTCTGGCTATTGGATCTTCTTACCCTATTGCCACTCCCCAACGTCAGGCAGAAGCAAACAATAACTTAACCACTTGCTTACTGGGCACATATACCCCCCTCCTGCCCAGGTGAAATTTCAGCTTCCAGCACTGCGTCGATTTAACTGACAATTGCGTGGTCGTGCGACGTTGCTCCCAAAAAAAATTGGCGTCCTTTTCCCCCCACAAATAGAGCTTTCTTTTGGTGGTATTTGATCACCTCTGCGGTTTTTATTTTTTGCGCTATAAAGAAAAAAGAGCAACAATTTTGAAAAAAAAAAACAATATTTTTTACTTGTTGGTATAATAAATAGCCCAATTAAAAAAAAAAAAAAATTCTCAGTTTGGGCCGATACGTATTCTACGTATTATTGGTAAAAAAAACGCAATAAGCGACTGGTTTGCGCAAAAGTTATAGTGCCTACAAAATAGGGGACAGAATTTTTGTTTTATATATATATATTTTTTTTTTACTAGTAATGGCGGCGATCCGCGATTTTTATTGGGACTGCGACATTATGGCTGACACATTTTTGGCCGCCATTCACATTTATACTGCGATCAGTGCTATAAATATGCACTAATTACTGTATAAATGTGACTGGCATTGAAGGGGTTAACACTAGGG
Source organism: Rana kukunoris (assembly GCA_029574335.1). Lineage (NCBI taxonomy): Eukaryota > Metazoa > Chordata > Amphibia > Anura > Ranidae > Rana > Rana kukunoris. The sequence continues at coordinate 133,178,030 of CM056056.1, read as the reverse complement.
GGTGAGGAAGGGGTTAAATATGTTCCCTGTATAGTGTTCTAACTGTAGGTGGAGGGGGGTGACTGGGGGAGGTGACCGATCTGTGTCCCTATGTACAAGGGACACAGATCGGTCTCCTCTCCAGAAACAGGACGCTGTCTCTGTGTGAGCCGGCAATGAGAGATGATCTCATATGTTTACATATGAGATCTTCTCTCATTGGCCACACAGATCACATAGCAAACTGCCACTCAGATTGGCCGTTCGCCGCGATCTGTGATTGGCTGTGTCCAAGGGACACGCCAACACAGAATTTCCCCGCTGCGCGCTCGGAACGCCAAAAGGGGCGGACGTCAATTGACGTCCTGTTTGAAATTGAGGTCCGCGCTGTAGCCGTCATTGGTGGTTAAAGATAGGGGAAACTCCACAAATGTCAGAATTAGCAGTTCAGGCCTAGGATGGCTACAGCCCAACAGTGTTAAATTTAGAATAGGGAAAATCCTGCTTAGGGCAGAGTCCCTACACTTGCTTTCAAGGTATACTTGTTCTCTTTTTCCCTCTGCCCTTAACTAGTACCCATTCTACAGCTTCATACTTACTGAGTTCTTGAAGCCTTAACCTACTCTTTACATCCTGCTGGCCTGGATCCTGTTCCCATGGTTGGCCTTTGAACAGTAGAACTACACTGACTTCTATAGAGCTCTCTCCTGCGTTGGAAGAAAAAATAATGCAGTGGCTTGCAACTGGAAGAACTTGGTAGCTATATAGTATATATGTAGAGGCGAAAGCTGGGATTGTTGAGGTGTGCCAAAGAGGATAAGTATAATTTCTTTTAACATATTCTTACCCCTAAACTAGCTCACTCTTCCATGCCCCTGCTGCATACGCACCGAATGCTGCAGTGTTTACATCCTGCTAGCTTGGATGTTCTTTCTGCTATCCTTGCCTGCACATTAGCTCCCCATGGACTTCAATTGGGTTATTTTCAAGGTAGGATCTACTCTGGGAATTGTCATCACATTTTGATATGTCAGGGATTTATTATCGTAGATTGGTAAAGTTACTGAGAGGTCTATTTCATACATTTAACTTACTCCAAAACATGTTTCCATATAAATATTTCTTCTATTAAAGGGGTGTTCCACCCAAAAAAACTACCTTTGCTTAATCCACTCCTCACCCCCATACATGCCACATTTGGCATGTAATTTTTTTGGCGGGGGAGTGGGGGCTTCAGTAGGAGTGGGACTTCCTGTCCCACTTCCTGCTTCCGCCGAGGGGCTGGTTAGGCGATTAAGCCTTAATCGCCTACACCAGCCCCTCCCTGTAGGCGATCACATGGGACACTGACAGGTCCCATGCGATCGCCTCTCCAATCAGCGGCGAGCCGCGCCGCGCACGCATGCGCAGTACGGCTCGCGCATGCGCAGTGGGTGCCCGGCCGTGAAGCCGAAGGCTGTCACGGCTGGGTGCCCACAGTCAGGATGGAGACGCCGGCCGGGGAGGGGGGGAGAGGAGCGGAGCCCCGGTCGGCGCGTCGCTGGAACGCAGGAGCAGGTAAGTGAGTGTTTATTAAAAGCCAGCAGCTACACTTTTTGTAGCTGCTGACTTTTAATAAACACAACTTAGGGCTGGAACACCCCTTTAAGCTAATCGCTATCAGCCTTCTTTTCTATATTTTTGTAATCCCACATTTGCTTTCAGGAGTCTGCCAACAATCATGTCTGTCTTGATAAACATAGTACTTGTATTTGTACAACATCATCTGTTTCTACTTAACAGTTTCAAAAGGATGTAAAGTAGGCAGAATTAACAACCAGCTTGAGGCCTCTTCTTAATGAATGTCACATAAGTGTAAGTAAGCTATTAATGTAGAAGTGAAAAGCCAGTGATATGCATGGCCAGCCAATCCTACGTAGATTCAACTATGCTAAATGAGGTATTTCAAATAATTCCTAACAAAATTCAGATTTTTTTTTTTACAAACAGAAAAAAAAGAATTAAGTTTAATGAAATTGTTGTGGCCAGGGCTGGCTATTATGTCTATAATCTAGAGACATTTTCTGTGCTGTTAATATAGGCTTGGCTTTCTCTAGTGTTTGCTGGACTCTGTTATTTCCTTTTTCCGGTGTGAGGATGTAGAGCAAAGCATCATGGGGCGAGTAGTTCGGAATGCTGAAGTTACTGTGTCGGCAGTACTGATCTGAACTACAAAGAACAGAATGCTGAGTGAACAGAACAGACTGCTGGGATATAATAAAGAAAACGCGTCTGGCACGGCCTAGATCAGCCTCTCTGGATGCCATTTTGACTCTTCCAGCAGGAGATCTGTATGACGGTGAGTTGCTGATGATTCATGGCCTACAAAACAGGGAGCCGGACAGCTTTACCCAGAGGGATCTCTGTGGACAGCATCACTCCTTCAGTGCAGTGGATCGGAGGGTGTTCCAGGTCATCCAGAGGCTCAATTCAGATTCCCGTGGGATGCAGCATGGCGTGGTGGACCCCATTATCCAGAGCCAAGATACAGAGAGAGAGGGAGTTTCGGCTAGAGTCTTCTCATCATCTGCATGGTTGCCAAACGATGGTGAGCGGGCATAGCCCATCTTGTAGTTAGACACTGATGTTAAACATCACTTACACAGTTCTGCTGGTGGTACTTGTAGTCCCACAGAAATAATATCCTATGCTATAATGGACACAGCAAGCAGATACCTATGCTCAGTCCACATTATTGATGCCATATCAGATGACACCTTTAGGATCATAAAGGAAGGATGTTATAATACTACCAGGATAAATCAAAGCTTTGCCAAATTTGCTACACTTTGCCATCTTGGATTACTTTATTTACAACATAAAGAAGCTAGCTGAAGATATCTGGATTTTAAGAAATACCCTTTTAACCTTTTATCATCTTTTCTCCATCATCTGCCTTAATTGCATTTAACTGCTAAAGGAAGCCATCCTATTGAATGTAATATTGTTAATACTGTTTTTTTAACACTGTGCAGGATTTACTGGCCTGTGTGTTGAGTTGAGGCAAAAGGGAGAAATCTGACACATAAGTGTCAGGTGTCTACTCTCCTGTTAACCTGTTCACATAGGTTTCTGTGATTTGGTTAATATTTGTGTTCATTTATAATCCAGTACATCCTTCCTGAGGACTGGTGCCCAGAACTGGACGGCATACTAAACATGGGGCCAGACCACAGCCTTATAGAGTGGAAGCATGTGTAATTAGTTACAATCCGCAACTCTATGTGAGAGATAAACTACTTAAAGCAGAACTTCACCCTGAAATCACTTTTCCTCCTCCTCCTCCTCCCATATTTGGAAAGTTTTTGCACCTCGTGTGCTCCCCATGGGCTCTGGCGCGAGCTGTCGTGGACCATGGATTTTAAGGGAACAATACTCTTTGCAAGGTGTGTGCCTGGGGACTGTGAAGTAATGTTACTTTGGATTAAAGTTCATTTCCCCCAAAAACACAGACTCTGGGAAACCTGTTTATGCCATATTAGAAAGACTGACTGATTTATACTGTTAGGAGGTGCTGATGTCAACTCCAGCCACCTGTCTGTCTGTTATAATGTAAGTGAGTCTAGTATGGTTTCTCTTTCAGCCATTGTTGTCTGGGCTAATTAATCCTGCAATTATATGAAGGAGTCCTGTGTTTAAACTTATGATAATGTATCATCTACTGTGTGAAGCTCGGTGACAAGTCTGACCTGTAGTGAAAGCCTGTTTTATCATAACAATGACCAGGCTGCTTAAAGGGATTAGTTAACTGCTTGCCGACCAGCCGCCGCATTTATACGGCGGCAGGTCGGCTCTCCTGGGCGAGAGCCCATAGCTCTACGTCGGCACCTTGCTTGTTACAGAGTGGGGACCGGGAGCTATGTGTGTAAACACATAGCTCCCGGTCCTGTCAGCGGGGGAAATGCTGATCTTCTGTTCATACAATGTATGAACAGAAGAACAGTGATTTCCCCTAGTAAGTCCACCCCCCCATACAGTTAGAACACACCCAGGAACAAACTTAACCCCTTCCCCTCCCCCTAGTGTTAACCCCTTCATTGCCAATGGCATTTTTATAGTAATCCAATGCATTTTTATAGCATTGATTGCTAAAAAAATGCCAATGGTCCCAAAAATGTGTCAAAAGTGTCCGAATTGTCCGCCATAAGGTCGCAGTACTGAAAAATAAAACGCTGATCGCCGCCATTACTAGTAAAAAATAAATAATAAAAATGCCATAAAACTACCCCCTATTTTGTAAACGCTATAACTTTTGCGCAAACCAATCAATAAACGCTAATTGTGATTTTTTTTAACGAAAAATATGTAGAAGAATACGTATCGGCCTAAACTGAGGAAAAAATATTTTTTTTATATATTTTGGGATATTTATTACAGAAAGTAAAAAATATTGCATTTTTTTCAAAATAGTCGCTCTATTTTTGTTTATAGCGCAAAAAATAAAAATGATCAAATACCACCAAAAGAAAGCTCTATTTGTGGGAAAAAAAGGCCGCCAATTTTGTTTGGGAGCCACGTCGCACGACCGTGCAATTGTCAGTTAAAGCGACGCAGTGCCGAATCGCAAAAAGTGCTCTGGTCTTTGGGCAGCAATATGGTCCGGGGGTTAAGTGGTCAATGAGCTCATGTTCATTTGGTTTCTGGTCACAGTTGTATTTTCAGAGCAATATGAGCAGGTGGTATGCACCTCCTCTTTTTACTGTATATAAGACTTGTATTGTTTTCAATAAAGTCTCTTTCCTGTTTGACACTCAAAACACAGCCCTATCTCGTAATTGGGGGAAGAATTATTTGTATGGGTTTCTTGTTCGGCTCGTTGGAGTGTTCAGTAGCTACCTTTGTGTTCGGGAATGGAATGTCCTAAATTACTTTAACCCCTTTCATACTCTGGTGTCGTTACATTAACCAAAACATAGCTATTAATTTACTAGCCTGAGAATTTAGCAAAACATTTTTATGTATTTGACTATTGAAGAGTATGATAAGCTAGTAAGTATGCCTTTAGTTTAACCCCTTCCCTACCAGCCCATAGGGGAATCACGTCATGGTGATCCCCTCGCCGATGAGACAGGACGTTGCACAACGTCCTGTCTTCACGACGTTCTACGGCGCGCGCGCGACACCACCCGCGATCCCGCGCGCGTGCCCGATGGCCGTGATTGCCGCCGGGCACCCGCGATTTCCGGCAATCACGGCAGGAGTGTGGATCTGTGTGTGTAAACACACAGATCCGCCTCCTGTCAGCTGTGAGGAGACATGTGTGTTCCCAGTACAGAGGAACACACATCGATCTCCTCCCCCTGTGAGTCCCCCTCCCCCTACAGTTAGAACATACTTTAGGACACATTTTAACCCCTTCAGCGCCCCCTAGTGTTAACCCCTTCCCTGCCAGTCACATTTACACAGTAATTAGTGCAGTTTTATAGCACTAATCGCTGTGTAAATGTGAACGGTCCCAAAAACGTGTCAAAAGTGTCCGATATGTCCGCCGCGACGTCACGGTCACAAAAAAAAAAAACGCAGATCCCCGCCATTACTAGTAAAAAAATAAAAATGCCATAAATCTATCACCTATTTTGTAGACGCTATAACTTTTGCGCAAACCAATCAATATACGATTATTGTGTTTTTTTTTTACCAAAAATACGTAGAATATGTATCGGTCTAAACTGAGGGGAAAAAAAGTTTTTTTTAAAAAAATATTGTGAGGTGTATTAAATAAAAAGGAAAAAATATTGTGTTTTTTTTAAAATTGTCGCTCTTCGTTTGTTTATAGCGCAAAAAATAAAAACCGCAGAGATGATCAAATACCACCAAACGAAAGCTCTATTTGTGTGGGGAAAAAAACATAATGATTTAATTTGGGTACAGTATTGCCTGACCGCGCAATTGTCATTCAAAGTGCAACAACGCTGAAAACTAAAAATTGGTCTGGGCAGGAAGGGGGTGAAAATGCCCTGTATGGAAGGGGTTAAGGGAACCTGGAACCCTGAACCGTGTCTTCATGCAGAAATTTGTTTAATAAAGTTTTTTATTTTTACTGCTATTTACAACACGATTTACTACAATTTAGCTTAGGAGATGACCTTCTTTATGATTGTGTTCTGGCAATGTAAGTGTATTATAGACTATCTGGGAGGTGTTTATTCTACCATGAATGGTGTTTGAGCATCAAAATGGCTAACCTGTTCCAAGGAAGCCAACTCCCTAAATACATGCCTCATCTTGATATGAATTGGCATTTCCCATTACACACCCAGTGATCAGCTAATGCAGCTGAATCAAGTAGACCTCCCTTAACTGACATGCACCAGTTAAAGATTGCTGAATCTGTCTATATGGTCCCAGAAATAAAACCGGTATTTCACAAAGCAACCAGGGTAAGTATAGGGTGAGAGGGAGAACGTCCTCTAGGCTTTTGTGCACCCTCTTCAACCAGGAATTTTTTAACTCTTTTCAATGTATTTTTGTAAGTATTTTTTTTTCACAATAGGCCACAAATATTGCTTTAGTTGCAGCCTGTGCAGGTTGTGCAATATTTCTTGAAAACCCTTCAAAGACAGAACCTACCAATGCCAGTTCCCGAATATCGTATTTTGATCCAAACACTGTGCACAGAGTATGACCACCTTTTTTTTTTCTGGCAGTGCCACCTCTGGCCAATGGTATCTTTTAGGAGAATGTTAATCTCTATGGCCTTTCACCACACATGTGGGGGTGTATGTAGTTCACTTTTCTCTTTTGCAAACATTGGGCACAATTCACTAAGCAATATTTTACTGAATTGGAGTATGTGGTAAAATAACGCACAATGTTCGGGAACAAAACTCCTCTTAAAATCTTGCATGGGTTATGTTTCCGAAGTAAGCCTTAAATATGGCATGAAACAGTGCGGTAAGTTATCGCAAGCATCTGGTATGTTGCTTTTCCACAAAAGTGTAAGGCAGCCAGCAATTTAGTCATGGCTTCTCTGGGTTGAGAGTTCAAGGTACCCTATGAGGAGGGTATAAAGCTCCATGATAGGTTTCTAGCATAACCTGAACTTTTGCAGGGTATCAGCAGCCATAAACTGATCCAGCAGTGTGCGCTGCTTAAAACTTATTTTCTTTTAAAGGGACCACTTGAGATCTTCTCCTCCTCCTCCTCCTCCTTCTCCTCCTCCTCTTCTGCATTGCTTTGAATTCCAGAAGACTGGATTCACAGGGCTCCATCCTCTTTGCTATGCCATCTGCCAGCATTCAGAGACAATTCCTGCGTAAATTCCAGCTGACATCTGCTACAGCGTGCACTTTCCAGCCTATCTTTTAAACCAATCACTTGGAGAAGGTGTCTGACCATTGTCATATTTATCGCAAGCTTGAACCAGTACTTAATAACCGCATGCATTTATTTATTTTTCCTTCTGTGAATTGACTTTGAAGCCCCATTCACACTATCAGTTTTCCTGACGGTTTTCTCATCAGGTTTACAAAAACCATGTAGTGCAAGGGCCTGCCTGATTGCATACAAATTGAAACTCATAAGGTTTGACCTCATATTAGATGGTTTTGGTAAACCTGAAGAGAAAACCGCCAGGAAAACTGATAGTGTGTATGGGGCTTAATACTTTTTTATGTGCTATTTAACAAGTGTTGCATACGAGCAATAGTGAATTTACATTTTCATTATTGCATGCATTATGTGGTCACGTGACCATCATAACGCATGCGATAACCTTTAGTGAATTGAGCCCTTTGTGTTAATTAATTAAAATTTCTCTTTTGGCATATCACTGAGTACAGTAATGTATACTGTAAACAACAAGTGGATGAAACAGGTATTTAAGCAATTCTTGTGCAATTATTTTATTACTTAAAAGGGTTGTAAAGGTTTGTTTTTTATTTTCTAAATAGGTTTCTTTAAGCTAGTGCATTGTTGGTTCACTTACCTTTTCCTCCGATTTCCCTTCTAAATGTTTTTTTTTCTTTGAATTTCTCACTTCCTGTTCCTCCTCAGTAAGCTTGCCCCCATTATCTGAGCCATTCTGGCTAAGGGTTAGTCGGCGTGCTCACCCCCTCCCTTGGGACTACATCCCTGTAGGGGAGATGCTGTACAGCTTTTTTTCACTTTTTTTTCCCATCAGATTGCTCTTTGAACAATATAATGATATCATCACCACTGTCCGATGACTAGGTGACCAAGAAAGCAGAAAACCTAAATTGGGAATGTAGAATGGTCTTTCTGACTGTACGGAATGGCAAAAGTATATGAGCCTCAAGACAAACTCAACAGAATTAGAGCTAGAAGATAAAGCACATCAAAGAGTTGTACAGTATTTCAACTCTAAATTTAGCAGTTTGCCTGGAGTAACATTTCAATACTTTAGTTAATATGCTGCACTTGTACCTGCAAAAAGATTTGTATGACCTCACAGAACCTGGAAATATTTAGCACATTGACCTCTGAAAGCAATTGTGACTTTACCTTGGGTTCTCATTGTGACATCTATCTCTGGGTCATGTTAAGTAACCTAGTGTACGTGTTCACACTGTCACATGTCTGTGTTTGGATAGCCAGGACACAAAATACATTGATTCGTTTTTGTAGATTCTTTATCTAGTATTCACTTAAAATGTAGGCCCAGCCAAACCTTTTTTTGGGGGGGTTTGGATTGAATGTGGTAGGAAAAGTGTTCCTATTGAATTTTTACTGCTATCCAGGCCTGCATTAGAAAGATTTCCCCTCACTTCCTGACACATCAACGATTTTTTTTTGTTCTTTTTTTCCACTTTAATATTTATTTTATTTTTAAACAAGAAAGCAAGATACATTTCATGAACATCATACATAATCTTATTTCTTTACCTTCGTGCAGTCCTCCTTCACTTACCTCATCCTTCGATTTTGCTTTTAAGTGTCCTAATTTCTTCTGAGAAATCCTCACTTCCTGTTCTTCTGTCTGTAATTCCACACAGTAATGCGAGGCTTACTCCCTGGTGTGGAGTGTCGTGCTTGCCCCCTCCCTTGAGGGAGGAGGGGGCGAGTGGGAGAGTCAGGATGCCCACTAACACACAGCTCCCTTCTCTATCTGCAAGGTAGAGAGTGTCCTGACATTCCTGCTCGCCCCCTCAAGGGAGGGGGCAAGCACGACACTCCACACTAGGGAGAAAGCCTTGCATTACTGTGTCGAGTTAGAGAGAGAAGAACAGGAAGTGAGGATTTGTCAGACAAAATAAAAACATTTAAAAGCAAAATCAAAGGATGAGGTAAGTGAAGGAGGACTGCACTAAGGTAAAGGAAGCTATTTAGTTTTTTTTTTTTTACCTTTACAACCCCTTTAATCCTTTCTCAGCATACAGCTGAGCTGATCGATCAATCAACTTGGGTACATTTAGCCTGCCCATACATTGTTTGAATCTCCTATGGCCAGCTTTAGCTGACTGCTGTATTGCTGTAGTTTTCACAAACTGGGCAGATAAGATTTATTAATGAAAAATTCTAGAATTTGGAACTGAACAAAAATAGTCACATTTATTTTCCCCTTTTTCATCAAGAAGAAAAAAACAATATAACGGACAAGGCCTTCACTTTTTCCATACATTTTCTGTACATTACAGTCATGTACATGCATATGTGAGACCTTTTAACCTGGAAAATCTGGAATAAAAAAGATCAAACAAACATAGCATGCTTCCATATGTACATGAACACATGTCTTTTAAATTAGAACCAGTTGTATAGGTAGACCTTTAAAAACAAATACATCCTTAAGAGTGCTTTGAGAAATGTAATGAAACTGTACAATTATGATCTATCATAGGTTTGTTATAAACATCAGATATTAAAGGGGTTGTAAAGGTTCCTTTAAGCTAGTGCATTGTTGGTTCACTCACCTTTTCCTTCCTTTCCTTGTCTGAATTTCTCACTTCCTGTTCCTCTTCAGTAAGCTTGCTCCCATCTTCCGAGTCGTTCTGGCTGGGGGTTAGTCAGCCAGAACAGCTTACTGAGGAGCAGGACGTGAGAAATTCAGACAAAGAAAAAAAAACATTTAGAAGGGAAATGGAAGGAAAAGGTAAGTGAACCAACAATGCACTAGCTCAGGGATCTCCAAACTACGGCTCTCCAGCTGCTCTGGAACTACACTTCCCATGAGGCATTGTAAAACTCTGACATTCGTAGACATGACTAGGCATGATGGGAATTGTAGTTCCTGAACACCTGGAGGGCCGTAGTTTGGAGACTCCTGCACTAGCTTAAAGAAACCCATTTAGAAAAAAAAAAAAAAAAAACCTTTACAACCCCTTTAAATATGTTCATAGTTATTCATTTTGGCAGAATAAAGACTTTGTTGCACTGATTTCAGATCTGGGTGGGTTACTCTGTACTTGTCAGCTCACTGTTTTTCGTGCAGCCTTATGCCGCTTACACACGACCGTTATGTCATGAAAAAAAAACAAAGTTTTTCTCGATGTGATTTGTTGTGATTCCTCTCAAGCATGCCTTGCATACACACGATCGTGGAAAAAAATGCTTGCGCAAAGCGCGGTGATGTATGACAACAAGTACGACGGCACTATAAAAGGGGAAGTTCCATTGGAATGGTGCCACCTTTTGGGACGCTTTTGCTAATTTCTCCGTCTCATAACTCGCTTCTGAGCATGCACGTTTTTTCCCCCTAGTTAAAGTGTACACACGACCGTTTTTCATGACGTGAAAAACGACGAGAAAAAATAAAGCAGCGTCGAAAAAAATTTGGCACATTTTTCTCGTCGAGAAAAATGCTCTGCAGCAGCACAGTGGTGTAGTGAGTAGCACTCTCACCTAGCAGTAAAAAGGGTTGCTGGTTCGAATCCTGACCACGACACTACCTGTCTGGAGTTTGCATGTTCTCCCTGTGCCTGCGTGAGTTTCCTCTGCGTATTACGGCTTCCTCCCACACTTCAAAGACATGCTGGTAGGTTAATTGGCTTCTGCCTAAAATTGGTACTAGTATATGAATGTGAGTCAGGGACCTTAGATTGTAAGCTCCTTGAGGGTAGGGACTGATGTGAATGTACATTGTATATGTAAAGCGCTGCGTAAATTGACGGCGCTATATAAGTACCTAAATAATAATAATAATCACAACCAATTTAAAAAATGCATTTTTCTCGTCATGAAAAACAGTCGTGTGTACACGGCATTAGTGAATGTGCCCAATAGGGTATCAAACTTTTATCTGAGTCTTCGGTCATAAGCAGAAACAAAATATTGCTAAACCAGCAAACTGGTCATGTCTGTTGACGTACAGAGAGGATGACTTAAAGTGATAGCTCGGTTGTTGCACTCATGTGTCCTGACTTTTTCAGGTCAGACCTAGCAGACCAACAGAATACTTCTTTTCCCAGAATTACAAATTAACAGAACAGCTGACACTAGCCAGATACATGTTATTTTTGGCAAATCTATTTTTTATTCCAAATTCCAATCAGATTTGCAAATTCATCCATTAAAATATGTTTTACTGTTAGATTAAAAACGAGTAAATCCACTGGCTAGATGCAAAGTGGGAAACAAGTACATGCAATGAACCTGCCTTTCTTTCCATTTTCCACTTACAGCTTCCAGACTTTTTCTGCAGTGCCCTGGTGGCCAGGATTATGTTTGTGCCTGTGTGCCCCGTACTCCAGGACACCATAGGCTATACAAATCTCCAGAGGAACCAGCCAAAATTTACAAAGTGGGTGACCCTCACCCAACAACGCTTGGCTGAAAATTGTCAAATAAAAAGTGTCTGCATCAGATATAGCTGCTGCTCGGGGCGGGCACTATTATAAAATACAATAGACACAGAGGGAGATTATATACTGTATGTATAGTGTGGATGGAGGAATCTACTTATTTTTTATTCAGCCTGCGAGCATCAGTGCATGGTCAGCTTAAATTCTCATAGATGGAAACAAATTATGGCAAAATGGGACCCAAGGCAAGGTCGAAGCCCCCATTTTTTGATTGACATTGTTAAGGATTGCATGGCTTACCCCGTGAGACACTAACTGCCTAAAAGTACATATTTCTTTGTGAAGTGACAGGCAGGTGAGCAACCTTGTGATGATGAAAAGCCGGTACTTTGGTTAAATCCCTAAATAAATCTTCTTTATTTCTAAGGAACAATGTATTAAATCCACTGAAAATGCCAATGCATTTTGGCCGTAAGGCTTTAATCGTGGCCAACAATGAACGACTTTGAACTGTCAGCTCCAGTCGGAGACACAGTACTAACCATGCAAGGTTAGTTTGGTGATTTCCCTCACTAAGCTATTGTGCTCTGACACCCACCAAAGCACTTTTCGATCAGCGCTCTGCCATTGACCGAGAACGCTGATCGGGCTTAGTCGGATACTGGTTTCTTAGCATGCTCTTCTGACAGACCGACATACACGCAGACCAAATTTCAGTCGTTTTTATTTTACCGGCTGTTGTCTCCCGACATTTGGCTGGGTGTACCCGACTTAAAGCGTAGTTCCACTCAAATTGAATTTCCGCTTAACCCACTCCCCACCACATTTGGCATGTAATTTTTTTTTTTTGGGGGGAGTGGGTGCTTCAGGAGGAGTGGGACTTCCTGTCCCACTTTCTCCTTCCGCCGAGGGGCTGGTTAGGCAATAGGACACGTCACAGGTCCTAGGCGATCGCCTGTCCAATCGGACGGCGCCGTGCCGTCCGCGCATGCACAGTGCCGCTCGCGCATGCGCAGTGGGTGCCCGGCCGTGAAGCCGAAAGTTGTCACGGCTGGGTGCCCACACTTACAATGAAGACGCCGGCCGCGTCACTTTTTGTAGCTGCTGACTTTTAACAAACATAAAAATGGGCTGGAACACCCCTTTAGGTATATCTTTGTTTTGATGAAAAGGGTGAGAGACTTTACTTTAAAGAACAGCTAAACTCTGATAGCTGTGCCCAAAAATGTCAAGCAGAAGATAAAGGAGTAACCAACATTATTGCCTTTGGTCTCTGTGAAACTGAAATTTTTCCCCTTACTAACTCCACTTCATATTCACCTACCACCCAACTCCTCCGAGATTTTAACTACATGCCATTTCTAGTACTTTAAAGCCGCGTACACACAACCATTTTTAATGTCCTAGAAAAAACAATGTTTTTCTCAATGTGATTCTTGTCAAGCCTGCCTTGCATACACACGATTGTGATAAAAAAATGCTCTAGCAAAGCACGGTGACTAACAACACGTACAACGGCACTATAAAGGGGAAGTTCCATTCAGATGGCCCCACGCTTTGGGCTGCTTTTGCTGATTTTGTGTAAGTAAAAGTTTGGTGAGAAACGATACGCGCTTTTCAGTCTTCGTGCTTTTCAGTCTGTTACAGAGTGACAAATGTGCTATCTCCATTAAAAAAAGCTAGTTTTCCCAGAACGAGTGCTCCTGTATCATAACTTGTTCTGAGCATGTGTGTTTTTTCCCCGTCAAAGCCTACACACGACCGTTTTTCACGACGTGAAAAACTACAAGAAAAAATAGAGCATGTTCGAAAATTTTAATGCCCATTTTTCACGTCGAGAAAAATGCTCTGGGGCCCACACACAATCGTTTTTAATGACCATTTTTCTCATCATGAAAAAGGGTCGTGTGTACGTGCCATTATTCTTATGCATGTTTGCTAATTCGATGCAATCCATTCATATGAAATTTGTTGGCAATAGTCACTCATTTCGATCTAAAGACAATAGTGATTTCAGACATTATCTTAAAGTAAAATTAAAGTCAAACATACAACTGTTTATTGCTATTGTAACTTGGTTTAATATGAAAACAAGTCGTAAAATAAGGAAAATCTGATGAATCATTGACACTTTATTTCAATGTGCTCTAAGATAACAGATTTACCGTAGGTTCACATTGAAGTCCAGTGTTTGCCTGCTAGTCTTAAAGCGGAGCTCCAGCCACGGTAAAAAAAATTTTTAAAGTCAGCAGCTACTAACAGTGTAGCTGCTGCTGACTTTAAATAAAGACACTTACCTGTCCTAGGCGCCCGCGCTGATGGGCCCCCCGATGCCGGTCCCACGATCGCTCCGGGTCCCGCGCCGCCATTCACAATATGGGAAACAGGCAGTGAAGCCGTACGGCTTCACTGCCCGTTTCCTACTGCGCCTCCGCGAGTCTCACGCTGGCTTGTGAATGGGCGCGCTGCTCTCTGAGAACACACACAGTTCCCAGGAAGCAGCGCGCCCATTCACAAGGAGAAGGAGAAGACGAAAACACACCGCGGATTAGGAAGAGGCAGATTACGGACTTCCGCATAGCAACAGCTATTTCGGGTGAGTATTTTTTTTTTTTTTTCAGGTTTTTTTTTTTTTTTTTTTTTTCAAACAACATTGTAAAATGTTGTTATACTGGGTGGAGCTCCGCTTTAACTCTTGCAATAGAAATCTGTTTTTTCCAGTCTTGTCAGGTTTGTTTTTACACCCAACGCAAACTGCAGTAATTACATTGGGCAGAGAGTTCAAGTACTTTTTTTTGTCTGAGTGTGCATGCAATGAGATAAATCGATATTCAATAAATAATATCATCCAAAATGTTTATATCTGTTCCAGTCATTTTCTTGAGGCTACATCATCCAAGACTGGTATTATATCAGTTCAGTGGGTACACCAGAAGAGACTCAATAACCAAGTTTTAGCTTGATGTCGTATAATTTAATCATAATAATAATTTATTTGAATTTACTGTAATTGCTGTAGGAATCAAGGCGTTTTCAGGAGTAAGTAGCATGTTGCCTTCAACCAGTGTTTCTGTCCACCTCCAGTTAATGCAAGCCATCCAAATGCAGGCCAGATACCCACCTCGTGCAAAAGGATTTTCTGCTCTTTTTTTAAACATGTTATTGAAGCCATATGATAGATATGAGTTTCTTGTTTTCAAAATGAATGTACAGTCAGTACATGGATAACATTTCACATGAGGTTGCATAATTTACGATACAGGCAAGAGGTTCAAAGTTAAAAATACTAAATATCTCTCCAACTGCTGCTAATGAAAACAGTAAGTTAAGAAAAAAACTCTAGCATACTGGCTTTAGGGGACAGTGGACACCATTCAGACATCAAGGATTGCTTTTCTCTTGAATGTATAAAGCCGCGTACACAAGATCGGTCCATCCGATGAGAACGGTCCACCGATGAAGCTGACTAATGGACTGATGTGCCTACACATCATCTGTTAAAAAAAACATAGTGTTAGAACGCGGTGACGTAAAACACAACGACGTGCTGAGAAAAATGAAGTTCAATGCTTCCAAGCATGCGTCGACTTGATTCTGAGCATGTTTCCAACCGATGGGCGAGCATACTAACGATCGGTTTTGACCTATCTGGTAGCCGTCCATCGGTTGAATTTTAAAGCAAGCCATCTGTTTTTTGACCGAAGGTTAACAGACCAATGGGGCCTACACACGATCGGTTTGGACCAATGAAAACGAACCTCAGTCCGTTTTCATCAGTTTGAACCGATCGTGTGTACGAGCCTTTAGAGGGGAATTGTATTTTATAAGATAGAAAAACAGCCAAGGCCTTTTGTCCTCTAATGCCGCGTACACACGGTCGTTTTTTGCGATGAAAAAAACGATGTTTTTTGTGAAGTAAAAAACGACGTTTTTGAAACATCACTTTCAAAGACGATGTTGCATACACACCATAGTTTTTTTCACAAAAAACGAGGTTACGTTCACCACACTTTTCCATTGAAGCTTGCTTCATAACTAGCTTCTGGGCATGCGCGGGTTGAAAAACTTTGTTTTAAACGACGTTTTTGCTACACACGGTGACTTTTTGTGAAACAAAAAACGACGTTTTGAAAAACGACACAAAAAATTCAAGCATGTTGGAATTTTTTTTTGGTCGTTTTTTTTAAGACAAAAAACAACGTTTTGCCCACACACGATAAATTTAAATGACATTTTAAAAAACAAAGTTTTTTTTCATTGCAAAAAACGACCGTGTGTACGCGGCATAACACTTTTTAAAGTGTGCACATTTGAATCCTGCTAGCAGCAGTGTCGATTGTTCATATGTGATGCAGAGACAACATGGTATTGCACAAAACAATGGTTAAATGTATGAAGATTATAAAAGGTTCTCTGGGGATCTGATCCAGCCTTTCGAAAAAATTTTACTCCAGAGGAAACCCCAAAAATAATGTTAAGGTGTCGAGGAACCCTTACTGAAATACATTAATCTGCAGGCATTGGGAAAAAATGCCTTATGCCGTTTAGCACTACCCCCAAAGGAGCTGCTGGTTTGTTTTGGGTGGCATGTTACCTCATGGCTCCTCCGCTGTCTAAGGGTGTATGGTGAATGTAGCAGTAACAGAATGTCCACGACAGGTGTCTTTTTCTGTGCTCTTTATTAAAAACAAAACTTTGTGGTGATGGAAGAGTTGAAGTAGAAGGAGAAATAGCAGATTCAGGCGTAGTAATAGGGAAACAGTCCTGCTTCCACCAACACTTAGTCTTCTTCGCCACTCCAGCCGGAGTGGGTATAGCGTACCTGGACAGGCCTCTCTCACTGACCTGGCAGCCAGAGTATCACTCGAAACTTAGAGGAAAAGTCTCTGCCACAGACCCTCCTTAGGATTGAGGTAGCGGAGGTAGTCCTCCTGAATAGACTTTGGCCTGGATCTACTTCAGGTATTTTGCAGGTTACCGACTGACAGGTGACCAATGTCCTTCCTTTCAGTAATCTGTTCCCAATTACCCCCCGGTGGATTGTTGAGACCCTATTGGATTGCCAGCCTCTCTTCGCTCTCCTCAGATGGACTCCCCACCGAACAGCTTCCTCTCACTGGGAACACGCTTGGGATCTTCTCAAGATTGGGGACCTAGTCGATCATTGGGGCCCCGCCACAGCTTTAAATGTTCCGAACCAACATGGTCCCGGGAACCAGGAACACCACGTGGCATGTTTCCCCCCCGGCCTGGAAGGCCATTTCGCCGGGGTGCAGTGATGCAGTCACCCTAAAGGTGACTCAAAGAAGATGGACCCAGCCCAATGACGTCTGTCCCATAAATACCCTCCTGCACATGCGACAGCGAGAAGAAACACTCCGTATAGGCTGCTGGGGAAAAGCACCCAAACCTCGACTCCACTGCTGCCACCTATCGTCCTGGGGTGGGAACAGCACCCCAGAAACAGAATAAGCCCAAGCTGAGACAGAGACCCATTTTGAACAGGTTAACTGGATCAGAGCAAACTAACTCTCTGATCCCCCTCTAAATTTAACAAAGCACCGGTACTTGGAAGTAACCAGGCGCTACAACAGTACGAAGAATAAAATCCTTAAAGGAGTTGTAAAGGAAAAAATTTGTTTCCTAAAATTAATGTCTGCAAGGTAGACAGACAGAATAGTGTAATGATTCTGTTAAAAAAACAAGTAAATACCTATTAAATTCCTTCATCTATATCACCTCCGGCATTCTAGTTTCTGTTCTCTCATTCACTTCCTGGTTTGCGGCGCTCATTCATGTAAAAACTAAATTTCCCAGTATGAATTGTGGCACGCCCAGTAATTCACACCTCCTTGAAGTCTCTAAAACGTAAAGAGCGTCCTGCTGCACAGGTGTAGTTCCCAGGAGGGGGCGAGCACGTCACTGACCACCGCAGTAAAGCCTCCCTTCACGGTGGTGAGTAACAATCAGACAAGCAGGAAGTGAACCGAACAGAGAAGAAATAGAGCAACTTCTGAGCAAAATCGAACAATGAGGAAGTGAAAAGAGGAATGTCTGCCGGTAAAGGATGCTTATTATAAAAAAAATGTTTTCCTTTACAACCCCTTTAAAGCGTTGGTCAGAATGTCACCATTTCAGAAAATAAAAGGATCACTGGTGTCCTGTTGATGGATTTACCAAGAAGTTTTTGGCCCTGGAACAATGCAGGCATCATCAAATGTGAGCTCAATTAGCTATGGGTCATAGAACAACCTCTGGAGCAACCCTGGTTGAGAATATATGGTCTGAAGACTTGGAATGGAACAATCAGAAGCTGCTCTCATGTGAAAGCAAATTATGGATATGCTGAGACTTCAACATACTTTTGAGGTTTATCAAATGTATTCTTGCTTAAACCACTGTATTTTCACAGTGTTTCAAAATGTTTAAAACATTATGTCAGGTGTGTGTCACATGTGATTTGGGTGATTCTTGCAGGGGAGCATAATTCCTTGTCTATTGGCCTTGACCAAAGATTGGCGTTTCTTTACCAGGCAAGGCCATTCTTTTTGACTGAACTTGGAGTTTGGGAGAAACACATATGGAGCTGTGAGGGAGGAACGTGGACACCCGTCTAGTCAGCCAGATAAGTTGAATGAACACTAGCTGTCAATGGGATGATGGATATCACTGCCAGATTGACCTCATGTCTGAGCACTTTCTTATCTGCTTTGTTAATAAACTACAAATGGAGGTGATCTGAGCTGAAGGATATTTACCCAATGGGCCAGTACAAATAAATGTGTTGGGCTGCAATAGATACTTTACTATTTAGACCTCAGTTTAGCACTTCCTTTGTTTTTTTTAAGATGGAAGAATAATAAGGATTATTTGTTGGGATAGCATTATATATACTGTATATACAGTGAGTATACAGTATATATACATATATAATATATACACCGTATATACTCAAGTATAAGCCGACCCGAATATAAGTCTAGGCACCTAATTTTATCACAAAAAAATGGGAAAAATTGACTCGAGCAAAAGCCTAGGGTGTACATCTGTGTGCCTCACTTTGCCTCACTGTGTCCATGTGCATGCCTCACTGTGCCCATGCCTCACTGTGCCCATGCTTATCATGAAAATCTATGGAAGGGGTGCCTGGCTTTGAATAATCGGTCCCCCAGACAACAATCTTTGCACACTTGTAGAGGAGAAATTGGGCTACATGTGTGCCAAGTTTGGGGTCCAGGGGACCTAGGACTTGCGGGTACTGGGCCCCCAAATTCACTGGAGAAATTACTGTTTAACATTGGAGTCTACGGAAGAGGTGCCCGGCTTTGAAAAATTAGTACTCCCTGACCGTAGGTCCCCCGGACAGTAAACTTTGCACATTTGTAGAGAGAGTGGGGCTACATGTGTGCCAAGTTTGGATCACCCGGTACCGGGTCCCCAAAGTCCGGGAGATCAGGCGCAAAAAGGTGACTCGCGTATAAGCCGAGGGGGGCATTTTCAGCACAAAAAAATGTGCTGAATAACTCGGCTTATACTCAAGTATATATTGTTCTTTAAGTCAAACACTCATCTTTCAATATGATATTTTAGTTGAACACTGCCACTTTTGCCCCAATTGGAATGAGAATCTCATTTGAAGTCTACATCAAACAAAAATGTTGGCAATCAGTTTATTGCAAAACTGAAATGTAATTCAGGTTGGAGGTGAAGTTAAAGCTGGTTTAGAATAACAACAGATAATAAATTGCTTCATTATTTCAACAAACATTAAAGGAATGGTTGATATCTGGATGGGACTTGTTCAACTGAACACATTTCATATAAACGGATCTAGGCTGAGATTAGCAGAAGGAATGAAGGTCACATGGAACTAAATTTAAACAAATGCAGCCTTAATGGAAAAGTCCACTCAAGGGCTGATGGGCAGGTATGGGCATCATGTATGAAAGCTTCTCAAAGAACAAAAGGCTGTGTTCTTCATATGAACAAGTCAGATCGTTTCTTTCGTTTTTATTACTTGCATTGAAGAGGAAGTAAACCCTGATGGGTTTTACTTTCTTTTTTTCTCCTGCTTTCCCCCTGTAAAGTAAAAGCGTAATGGGTAAGTATGTGTTGCATACTAGCCCACTATTTGGCACCTACCTGCAAATGAAGCCCACGTTTTCCCCACTGGTGGCTGCAGCCATTTTCGCTCCTCTTCCTTCTGCTGCGGCGGACTTCGGCTCTGTGACTGGCCAAAGTCGCATGACGTCACTCCTGTGCATACGTGTGGAAGCCATCAGTCATGGCACATGCTAGTGTAGATATGGCACATAGGGCACTTTCTTCACAGCGCATGCACCAATGACATCAGTGCAAGCGTATATGGTAAATATCTCCTAAATCGTGCAGGTTTAGAAGATATTTAACATACCTACAGGTGAGTAGGGATGAGCTCCGCGTTCGATTCGAACGTATGTTCGACTCGAACGTATGTTCGACTCGAACATTGTTTGTACGTTTGATGAAATTCGAACAAAACTCGCCAAATTAGAGTGACTCACAACTGCCCATAATTCACTGCGGCACTATGACCCTGCATGCTTGGCCAATCACAGCGCGCAAAAAACGGAGAGCCATAATTGGCCAAAGCCAGGGTGGCTTTGGCCAATTATGGCTCAGGGCTTTAGCACACGCCCCACGCTATATAAGGCCGCCTGCTGGGCAGACTCGTGTAGTGTGTTCCAGTGCTGAACAGAGATCAGTCAGAGAGACATAGAGAATGGGCCAGATTCATGAAGAGTTAGGCTGGAGTATCCAGTGATCCGCCAGCCTAACTGTCACTTTAAGCCGGCGTTTTTGTTTTCTATAACCAGAAAACAAGAAACGCCGGGTTGGAGTTCCGATGCGATTGGCGTAATTGAATTTCGCCATCGCATCGTTACTTCAACTTAAAAATGGCGCCAGGGGAGTTCCCGCTGATTAACGCTGAAAAAATATGTTAATCAGCGGGAGTCGGAAATTCACGATCGTTTTCGGGCGCGACGCAGTGACTTTACGACGTTTCCGGAAGCGATGCGCGACGTAAAGATAAAGCAGCCCCCTAGTGGAGTATCCTATGTTAAGTATAGCCATCGTCATCGCGTCGGAAAAAAAAAAATCGCGTCGTTTGCGTAAAACATTCATGAATGGGGACGTGACGTCATTGACGTTCACTGACAGAACTTGGAGCATGCGCACTGGGATGCATTGACACTCGACGCATGCGCAGTACGTTCGCCGCAGAATCGCGCATAGTTTGAATACTACACACCCCGTACCCGCCCAATTTGAATTCCGCTGGCTCATTTGCGATGCGCTGCCGCAACTTTAGGAGCAAGTGCTTCATGAATAACAGCACTTGCTCCTAAAATTTCGGCAGAGTAACGTAAATGAGAAGCGTTACTCCAGAGCAAAGATGCTCTCATCTACCTGAATCTGGCCCATTGTCTTTTTATATAGCTAGATAGAGCAGGCAGGCTAGTCAGTTTAGCTTAATTTACAGTGTGTAGAAGATATATATACATCCCTAGGAATTGTACATATATTTATACACTGTATAGCTTAGCTAGATCAGCTATTCCTATTTGTCAGGCAGTAGATTGTGCTAGCTGCAGTGTTCTAACGTGTTGTATTGCTAGTGTGCTGTGTAGTAGCGCCTAAACGTACTCGTGTTTACTGTACTTGTCCAGTTTAATAGCACATAAACCTAGTTGCTGTTACCACACTTGTGCTGTGTAGTAGCACCTAAACCTACTCGGTGTTACTGTATTTGTCCAGTTTAATAGCACTTAAACCTAGTTGCTGTTACCGCACCTGTGCTGTGTGGTAGCACCTAAACGTACTCGATGTTACTGTACTTGTCCAGTTTAATGTCACCTAAACCTACTCGGTGTTACTGTACTTGTCCAGTTTAATAGCACTTAAACCTAGTTGCTGTTACCGCACTGGTGCTGTGTAGTAGCACCTAAACCTACTCAGTGTTACAGCACTTGTCCAGTTTAATAGCACTTAAACCTAGTTGCTGTTACCGCACTTGTGCTGTGTAGTAGCACCTGAACCTACTCGGTGTTACTGTACGTGTCCAGTTTAATAGCACTTAAACCTAGTTGCTGTTCCCGCACTTGTGCTGTGTAGTAGCACCTAAACATACTCGGTGTTACTGTACTTGTCCAGTTTAATAGCACCTAAACCTACTCGGTGCTACTGTACTTGTCCAGTTTAATAGCACTTAAACCTAGTTGCTGTTACCGCACTGGTGCTGTGTAGTAGCACCTAAACCTACTTGGTGTTACTGCACTTGTCCAGTTTAATAGCACCTAAACGTACTCGGAGTTACTGCACTTGTCCCCTCCAGTTTGTACCTAAAGGTACGAGGTGTGTGTGCTGATTGTGTCCTGTGCAGGCCATTACAATGTCTGGAAGGACAACAAAGAGAGGCAGAGATTCACGAGGGCAAGCAGGCTCTGCATCTAGAGGCAACGCTGGTGGTGGACATGGTGCACCCTCTTCACCACGTGGCCGTCTGACACGATCGTCCTTTTTGGAAGCTGGCCGTGTTGAGCCTCAACAAGCAGAGAAATTAGTAGAGTGGATGACCAAGCCATCCTCATCCTCCTCCTCTCTCACCCAGGCTGAGGTTAGTTTGTCTGGCAAAGTAGCTACCAACGCATCCTTTTCCCTCTGCACAATGGCATCACACAATCCTTCCCTAGTCCCACCATGTCCTCCTGAGGAGTCCCCCGAACTGTTTCAACACAGTGTTGGGTACATGCTGCATGAAGATGCGCAGTGTTTTGAAGGCTCCGATGGTGGAACACAGATAGCGTAAGGCATTGATGTGAGCCCAGAGAGAGGGGGTGCCCGAGAGGGACAGCAATCTGGCAGTGATGTTCCCCCAGCTGAAGCATACTGCCAAGTTTTTTCGACAGTGATGAGGGAGGGGATGATGAGGTCATTGATTCTACGTGGGTGCCTGATAGGAGAGAGGAGGAGGACAAGGCACAGGCACATCTCCAAAGAGGCAGGATGCCCTCCAGGGGCCAGCTTAAAGGATCACTAAAGGATTTTTTTTTTTAGCTAAATAGCTTCCTTTACCTTACTGCAGTACTGGTTTCATGTCCTTATTGTTCGTTTTTGCTTTGAAGTTGTTGTAATCCTGCTTTGTTCTCCACACTTCCTGCTTGTCTGTTTCCTTATAACCCCAGTGCTGGGAGCTTTCTCATGATGGTTTAAGCTGTCATTACTGAAGGTGTAGAAATAGGTGTGCCACAACCTAGTAGTACATGCGAGAAAAGCAAAAAAATTACCGCGCTAAGAAAAACTAGAATAACATAAGCTGCAACAACTAAGTGTTATACACACAAAAGATACAAAAAAGGTGAAATGGAGTTGCGCTGTGATAAAAATAAAAAAACAAACTAAACAAACAGGGTGTAAATTAAGAGACCATATGTGAACAAAGTGACCCTTATATACAAAATTATATTAATTCTGTCCAAAAAATGAAGCAAAGTTCAGATGGCAAGGCAAGCCAGATCAGCTTGCAGCTGTGACCCAATTGAAAAAAATATTGTGAAACCAAATATTGTGTTATAAGCGTTGCAAACAGTCCTGATTAGGGATAAGCCTAACACCCCTGGGTTCGGTTCGCACCAGAACCTGCGAACAGACCAAAAGTTTGTGTGAACTTTAGAACCCTGTTAAAGTCTATGGGACTCGAACGTTGGAAATCTAAAGTACTAATTTTAAAGGCTAATATGCAAGTTATTGTCCTAAAAAGTGTTTGGGGACCTGGGTCCTGCCCCAGGGGAGTGTTTGGGGACCTGGGTCCTGCCCCAGGGGACATGTATCAATGCAAAAAAAGTTTGAAAAAACTGCCGTTTTTTCAGGAGCAGAGATTTTAATAATGCTGAAAGTGAAACAATAAAATTGAAATATTCCTTTAAATTTCGTACCTAGGGGGGTGTATAGTATGCCTGTAAAGTAGCGCTTGTTTCCTGTGCTTAGAACTGTCCCTGCACAAAATGTAATTTCTGAAGGAAAAAAGTCATTTAAAATCACTCACCTGGGGTCTGGTATGGATATTAAGGGGAACCCTGCGTCAAATTAAAAAAAAAAAATATGTGGGGTTCACCCCATATATCCATTCCAGACCCTTCAAGTTTTTTTTTTATGAATGACTTTTCTCTGTATTGCCGGGAGCCGACAATTCATTATAGCCGCGAGTGATTTTAAATTACTTTTTTTCCTTCAGAAATGACACTTTGTGCAGGGACAGTTCTAAGCATGAGAAACAAGCGCTACTTTACAGGCATACTATACACCCCCCCCCCCCCGAAGTTTAAAGGAATATTTCACTTTTATTGTTTTACTTAAATGAATTATTAAAATCACTGCTGCCAAAAAAACTGCAGTTTTTAAAACTTTTTTTGCATTGATACATGTCCCCTGGGGCAGGATCCAGGCCCCCAAACACTTTTTATTACAATAACTTGCATATTAGCCTTTAAAATTAGCACTTTAGATTTCAAACATGTCCCATAGACTTTAACAGGGTTCTAAAGTTTACACAAACGTGCCGCGAACACCCCAAATAGTTCACTGTTCGACGAACAGGCAATGTTCGAGTCGAACATGAGTTCTACGCAAACTCGAAGCTCATCCCTAGTCCTGATTGTTGGAGGTCCAATATGCAGTACAAACTGAATTACCACCACCAAAAATACATAACAAGCTTGCAGCTGTAAACCCCAGCCTGGGCCTTTATGGAGTCCGCACCCAATAGAGATGGATTGAAGAAACCTCCAGATGGGTCATCAGCAGGTTAGGTGTATCCAAGAAGTAAAATTCACATAGTGAAGTATGACAAAACAACACATGCAAGTAATATGGCTGTGACTAAATTACCACCACCACCAGATCACCCAATAAAATGAAGGCTTACCAGAAGCCAGAGTATAATCCACTTATGGCTAAAAACCCTAGCCAGGGCCTTTGTGTGAACCGGCTGCTGACTATGGTGTCCCATCAACTGATGTGTGAAGTATAGAGACCTCCCCTCATGAGCAGACAGCAACAGGTCATCCAATTTGCATCCTAATGAGGTGATGGGGTCAGACTTCACAAGTTTGTCGCATAATTGCAGAAAGTTTGTATTGCATGAATTTTCATCATTGATCATCAAACTTGTGAAGTTTGACCCCATCACCTCATTAGGATGCAAGGTCAGGTCAGGTTATAGCCAGACCGCAACATTGCACCAATATTTAAAAAAGGGTGGAAACATATACCAACTACAGATCAGTCAGTCTAACATTAATAGTATGTAAACTATTGGAGGGGATGATAAGGGACTGTATCCAAGAATGTGATGATGAAAACAGTATCATTAGTAGAAGCAATCAACATGGAATTTATAAAAGGTTGTTCTTGCCAAACCAGGGGGCTCCATGATTCCTATAAGCCCCCCGCCTGCAGACCCCGACAACCAAAGGCCAGGGTTGTCAAGAAGAGGCCCTGTCCTCATCAATATGGAGACGGGGTGCTTTGGGGTGGGGCGCCCCCCTGCCCCAAAGCACTCACCCCCCCCCCCCATGTTGAGAGAATGCAGCCTGGTATGTTTCAGGAGGGGGGCGCTCGCTCGTCCTAACCGCCTTTTTTATGACCGTCTGGGCTGCGTGCTCGGATAAGGGTCTGGTGTGGATTTTGGCGGCACCCTCACACCGTTTTTTCCGGCTAAGGGGTTCCCCTTTAAATCCATACCAGACCGAAGGGCCTGGTATGCTCTAGGAGGGGGGACCCATGTCTGTTTTTTATTTAAAATTTGATGTGGAGTTCCCTTTCAAGATCAGCAGAGCACAAGTCGCATGCCAAAGTCGTATCATGCAAGTCGGTGTTCTGACTTTAATCCGACTTCAGTGATATTCAATGGAGTGAATTAGGATCAAAGTCAGACCAAAGTAGTACAGGGAGCATTTTCAAAGTCGGTCCGACATGTTTCGGACCAGTTAAGACGGCTCCCATAGGGAAACATTAATTTCCTCACATCATGCGACATGAGCTCCCAATGTCGGAGCGTTTTTTTTTTGGACCAGTGTGAACCCGGCCTTAGGCCAGACTTACCGTCTTGTAACTCAGAAGACACAATTAACATTATCACAAATCAACACAGAACTCCTTCACACAATATCAGAGTTAATTGACACAATCAACAATGGATGAAATACCCACAATAGACTTATTTACAATAAACACATTCTAGCAGACAACAGACAGTTGTTGGAGTTGATGACATCAGCATATTCTATGAGTCCCAACCTTATGAATTCATCACTTGTGCCTAAAAAGTCCATAAGTCCCTACTCTTTTAATTCTAACTAATCCATAGGATATGGCACCTTTATATCTTCTTATATCCACAGGACCACTCTGTGGTATGATACAAATTATTAATTCTAGGTGTCTGGAGTTGATGACATCAGCATATTCTATCAGTCCCAACATTATGAAGCCATCACTATAATATGGCATATACAGGGTTCTCAGAGTCTGTGTGTTTTGGGGGGACATGGACTTGAATCCAAAGTAACATTACTTCAAGGTCCCCAGGCTTACACCTTGCAATTTTTTCCCTTAAAATCCATGGCCCATAATCAGAAGGCAAGAGGCTAGCATTCAGTCCTCTCCAAAAGCCTCTGTCCCGGCTAGGTCTGTCACAGTACATAAAGCCACTTTTTGTTTTTTAGGATAAAGTGGGGAAAGGATAAAACCCCAGTCAATTTATTTGTTGCCATTTATGTTCCACTGGGAAATTTGCCCTTCACTTCCCGTCCAAGACATGCAATAGGAGGTTAAAGGAAACCTCCTAAAGTTAGGGAAATTTGCTTTAAAGACAGTTGTCCCAAGGACCAATGTCCATGTTGTAAGACTAATGCCACGTACACACGGTCGTTTTTTGCGATGAAAAAAAACGACGTTTTTTGTGAAGTAAAAAACGACGTTTTTGAAACGTCACTTTCAAAGACGATGTTGCATACACACCATCGTTTTTTTCACAAAAAACGAGGTTACGTTCACCACACTTTTCCATTGAAGCTCGCTTCATAACTAGCTTCTGGGCATGCGCAGGTTGAAAAACGTCGTTTTAAACAACGTTTTTGCTACACACGGTGACTTTTTGTGAAACAAAAAACGACGTTTTGAAAAACGACACAAAAAATTCAAGCATGTTGGAATTTTTTTTTGGTCGTTTTTTTTAAGACAAAAAACGACGTTTTGCCCACACACGATCAATTTAAATGACGTTTTAAAAAACAACGTTTTTTTTCATCACAAAAAACGACCGTGTGTACGCGGCATTACGCTCACCTCTTGTTCTGGGAACAACGCCATTACTCTGTCTTGGTGAAAATGGTCACTGGTACACTTAGAGGGGTGAATCTCCCTGATGGGGACACAGACAGCAGGAAAAAAATGACAAAGTCTAGCCCCTCAACACTCTCAAACTAAAAGAAGGTTTGGCCTAGAGATAAACTGTACTCCAAATGTAAACCATTAAGCAATTAAAATTTGATATATGGAAAAAAATGATAATGATTATTATTATTATTATTATTATACAGGATTTATATAGCGCCAACAGTTTACGCAGCGCTTTACATCAGGGAAGACAGTACATTCACAATACAAATCAATACAGGAGGGATCAGAGGGCCCTGCTCGTAAGAGCTTACAATCTAGAAGGGAGGGTAATGATAATCTCTTGTAGTTGCATTTTGACACATTTATATGCATTGCGCGTCTATGTTTTTTTACAAGTTATATTGAATACATTTTGGCTGCATCAAGTTATTTTCAACTATTAAATAGAGTTTTAAATAGAAAGCAAACATCTGTAATCTATGATGGAACCACAAATATAGATAAAACACATTGTACGTGAATGTTTTATGAGGCATGCGGCTCCGTTGGTGCACTTAATTGCTTCTTGTTTTACTTGTGAAACATTGCAGGCATATTTGCCAAAATCTGAAAGCTGTTTTCAAAAGCTTTTGAATATACTCAGTATGTGTTATTCAGCAATTATTGGCCATTCAAATTCAAATGATCATCTTAATAATGTTTTAAAGAGCACCTACATGTCAGAAATAAGGTCAGTTGAGAAACTTGTGGTATTATCCAAAAACATTCTAATTCTGCTAAACTTTTATTTTAAATATTCATTTGAATATTATCCATTACAATGATATTTGGCTATCTTTTTACATACTTCTGTCAAATGATTCTGAGCTGTACAATCTCTCGCTCTGAGAATATAGGGAATCCTGCTCACAGTAAGGTCTTATTCACATGGGCATACTTTAGCATACACCTGTGTGGGGGCCATTTTTGTACACGGTGGAGTACAGGTTTTTCATGCATGCGGGTTCAGGTAGTCTCATTAATGTCAATTGAGACACAGCCTCTGCTCCCAATTTGACATCTGCATAGGTGTCGGTGCATGTGAGTTGTGTGAGTGTGAGTTTGCACCGAACACCCACATGAAGATCAAATTGCTAGCAGCAGCTGCTGCATCCCAATTGAAATGAATATCGGATATGCCCAAGTACATCCATGCGAATGAGGCCGAAAGGAACATGCTAATATGAACTATTGCAGGTTTAGAATTATGGCGATTTTTAACCACTTCAGCCCTGGAGGGATTTGCCCCCTTAATGACCAAACCATTTTTTTTGCGATACGGCACTGCATCGCTTTAACTGACAATTGTGCGGATGTGCGACATTGTACCCAAATAAAATGTTCTTTTTTCCCCACAAATAGAGATTTATTTTGCTGGTATTTGATCACCTGTTTTTTTGCTATAATACAAAAAATATATATATATATATATATATATATATATATATATATATAAACATATTTGTTCATCAGTTTAGGCCGATGTATATTCTTCTACATGTTTTTGCTATAATAAAGTCGCAATAGGCGTATATTGATTGGTTTGTGCAGAAGTTATCAAGTCTACAAACTATGGGATAGATTTAGGGACTTTTATTTTTTTTATTGCTTTTTACTAGTAATGGTGGCGATCTGACATTGCCGAGGACAAATCTGAACCCAAAGAAGACTTTTTGGGGACCAGTGACATTATTACATTGATCAGTGCTATAAAAATGGATTGATCAATGTAAAAATGACACTGGCAGGGAAGGAGTTAACACTAGGGGTAGATCAAGGGGTTAATTGTGTTCCCTAGGTGTGTTCTAACTGTAGATGGGTGGGCTCACTGGGACATGACAGATCACTGTTCCCAATCACTGGGAACAGAACATCTCTGACATGTCCCCTGTCAGAATGGGATCCGCTTGTTTACACTGGCAGATCCCCATTCTGCCTCTGTACTAGATACCGGCGGACATCGAGTCAGCCCGACCCACAGGCACGCTCCCGCAGAGTGCAGTGGGAGCGAGAGCTGGCCGCTGGCGGTGTGTGCCTGCCTGCAACTGAGCGAGCCACCGTACAGGTACGGCGATTCACGCAGCGCTGCCAACCTGCCACAGTATATGTACGTGAGCTGGTCGGCAAGTGGTTAAGTAAAAGATTCCTCCAACTGATGGGGTTTGGTAAGCAAGACACATGATGCCAGGCTAAACGTTAGAGACTTATCAGGTAGGTTGTTTTCCATGTGTCAGTTTAAATATGAAATAATAATCTTGGATGAGAACCTTCTTCTCTCATCCAGAACACTAAAGATGTGTTGTAAATGGGCCTTCCAGCATGTCAATGACCCAAAATATACTGCCAAGGCAACAAATGAGTGGCTCAATAAGAAGCACATTAAGGTCACGGAGTGGCCTAGCCAGTCTCCACACCTTAATCCTATTTAATTTATGGAGAAAGCTTAAGATCTGTAGAGAAGAGTGGACCAAAATACCGCCTGAGATGTGTAGAAACATGGCAGTCAACTACAAGAAACGTCTTACCTCTGTGCTTGCCAACAAGGTTTTCTCCACCAAGCACTAAGTCATGTTTTGCTTGGAATCAAACACTTATTTTGCTCAATGAACTGCAACTCAATTTATTTTGTTTTATGTGTTTTTTTGGATTTTTGGTTGATAATCTGTTTTGTTAATTTAAAATACACCTATGATAAAGGTTATAGACCCTTAATTTCTTTGTAAGTCGGCAAACCTACAAAATCTGCAGGGGTTCAAAAATAGGGGGCCAGATTCACAGAGCCATTACTCCGGTCTATCTCCTGTTAGACCGGAGTACTTTCAAATTACGCGCGTCGTATCATTAGTTTGAATCCTCAAACCATGGTTCGACAGCTTCGGGCTTCGATCCAACAGGCTTACGTCTTCGTATGCCTTCGGATATACACTGCAATCTTTTTGCGGCCGCTGGGTGGAGTTCGGGTAGTTTTCCGCATCGGGGTATGCAAATGAGCTTTTTCCGGCGATCCACAAAGTTACGATCGTCCTTCGCAATCTCTTACGGCATCTATAGTCATCTTTTTGCTGCGTAAAGTTATACCAGCTATTAGCTGGTCTATAGTTAGACGGCCCATGTTAAGTATGGCCGTCGTTCCCGCGTCGAATTTCAATGTATTTTTTATTTTTTGCGTAAGTCGTCCGGGAATAGGAATGTACGTAAACGACGCTACTCAAAAAAAAAAAATGACGAAACGACGTTATTTCACGCAATACACGGTGGGAAATTTCTGAACGGAGCATGCGCAGTTCGATCGCCGCGGGGACGCGCCTAATTTAAATGCTTCACGCCCCCTAATCGCGTATTTCGATTTCGCCGCGAGAAATACACTACGCCGCCGTACCTTATGGGCCGAAATCTACCTGAATTCATCTTAGAGCCAGGTAAACTACGGCGGCGTACTGTATCTCTGATACTCTCCGCCAGGGCAATTGTACCTGAATCTGGCCCAGGATTTTTAATACAGCTTACCTGTAAAATCCTTTTCTTGGGAATACATCACGGAACACAGAGCCTTAATTACTTAATGGGTTATGTAGTCACCACAGGTGATTTGACATGGGCAAACCCAATTAAAATTGAGTTTCTCCCCTATATAACCCCTCCCAAATGGAGAGTACCTCAGTTTTGTAGCAAAGCAATAAGTGTTCCACGTTAAACTCTGAAGGGTGGTGGGAGAACTGTGTCCGGTGATGTATTCCCAAGAAAAGGATTTTACAGGTAAGCTGTATTAAAAATCCTATTTTCTTGATCATACATCATGGGACACAGAGCCTTAATTACTTAATGGTTTGTCCACTAGCAATGCTAAAATTTGAGGGGAGGGAGACACATATCAGAATAAGACCGCCATTGAGCCAGAGGATCTATACTGCTGCCTGCAGCACACTACGCCCGAAGGCGGCATCCTCGTAACCTCTCACATCTACCTGGTAGCATTTTGTAAATGTATGGACCAAAGACCAAGTAGCAGCCTTTCAGATCTGAGCCATGGAGGCCTGGTGATGCACTGCCCATGAAGCACCAACTGCTCTCATAGAGTGTGCTTTCACCTGAAAAAGAGGGATCTTCTTTTCGAAACCATAGGCCCGAATAATGATTTGTCGAATCCACTATGCAATAGTGGATTTTAACGCTGACTGGCCCTTCTTTGGGCCTTGTGGCAGAATGAACAGACAATCAGTCTTCCTTATCTGAGCCATAGCTTGCAGATAAACCTTTGCCGCTCTTACAACATCTAGAGAGTGTATACTCTTTTTCTCTGCAGACTGCAGATCTGGAAAAAAAAATAGGACCATATCTTGGTTCAGATGAAAACCTGAAACCACCTTAGTTAAGAAATTCGGGTGAGGACGCAGCACCACCCTGTCTTCATGAATAATCATATACGGTTCTTTACACGAAAGATCTGCCAATTCCGATACCCTCCTGGTTGAGGATATGGATACAGACTTGGGGAAACCTGGTGTAAAGGTTCAAAATGTAGCTTCTGTAAGACAGATAACACCAAATTCAAATCCCATAGGCACACGGGAGACTTAATCAGCAGTTTCAACCACAGTGCACCCTGAACAAAGGCCCTGACTAGGGAATCAGAGGCAACTGGTCTCTGAAAAAATACAGACAAAGCCGAGATTTCGCCCTTGGATAGTGCTCAAGGCCAACTTCATATTTAAGCCCAACTGAAGAAAGGCAAGAATCCTATTAATGGCAAACTTTCTAGGATGCCACTTTCTGGGTTCACACCAGGAAACATATGCCTTCCAGATCCTGTAGTAGATGAGCCTGGAGGCCGGCTTCCTAGCATTAACCAGAGTGGATAGGACTGGCCCTGAGAGCCCACGTTTTCTCAGAATATGGGTCTCAACAGCCAAACCGTCAAATTTAGGCTTTGTAAGGCAGGATGGAATATTGGACCCTGCGATAGTAGGTCTGGGCGTAATGGAAGAACCTAAGGTCTTCCTACTGCCATCCTTATGACTTCTGCATGCCGGGTCTCCTGGGCCAAGCCGGGCGACCTAAATCACAGACTTTCCTTCCTTCTTGACTCTCTGAAGGATTTGTAGGAGAAGCGGAACTGGAGGGAATGCATAAATTAGGGAATACTGATTCCATGAGATTGTCAGGGCATCTGACCCTTGAGCATAGGGATCTCTTGTTCTTGACACAAAGCTGTCCAGTTTTGTGTTGAACCTGGAGGCCATCAGGTCCACATCTGGGTTTCCCCATTTCTGACATATAATTTGAAACATGTCGGGGTGTAGAGACCATTCTCCTGGACTCAGTTGCTGGCGACGTAAAAAATCTGCCTGACCATTTTCTACCCCTGGAATGAGGACCGCAGATAGGCGAGGAATATGCCTTTCTGCCCAGGCCAAGATGTGATTCACCTCTTTTTGGGCATCCAGACTTCTGGTGCCTCCTTGGTGATTGATATAGGGAACGGCCGTAGCATTGTCGGAACTGAACTCGAACAGGCCAGCCTTGCAAAAAGACTTGAGACTGGGGCAGTAGAAGGACCCTAAACATACAGCCAGAGCTACAATGAAATGGTTTAGATCAAAGCATATTCATGTGTTAGAAATGGCCCAGTCAAAAAACAGAACTAAATCCATTTGAGAATCTGTGGCAAGACTTGAAAATTGCTGTTCACAGATGCTCTCCTTCCAATCTGACAGAGCTTGAGGCCGCGTACACACGTACGAGAACCTCGACAGGCCAAACACATCGTTCCGCCCGTCGAGGTTCTCGCCCGGCCGGCGAAATCGTCGACCAAGCCGTCGGGAAAGGCGCCGAGCCATGGTTCTCGATGGGCCATCGAGCAAATAGAGAACCTGCTCTCTATTTTGGCTCGACGGCTTACTCGACGGGACGCTCGGCGAAAACGTACACACGACCGAGTATCTTGGCAGAATATGGATCCCAGCGAGCTTCTCGCTGGATTCTGCCGAGGTTCTCGGTCGTGTGTACGGGGCCTGAGTTATTTTGCAAAGAAGAGTGAG
This sequence comes from Rana kukunoris, assembly GCA_029574335.1. Lineage (NCBI taxonomy): Eukaryota > Metazoa > Chordata > Amphibia > Anura > Ranidae > Rana > Rana kukunoris. The sequence continues at coordinate 133,144,795 of CM056056.1, read as the reverse complement.
CAAACTTTTCACTGTCTAGATGTGCAAAGCTAGAAGAGACATACCCAAAAAGTCTTCCAGCTGTAATTGCGGCAAAAGGTGGTTCTACAAAGTTAAGATTTAGGGGGCTGAATACAAATACACCACACTTTTCAGATATTTATTTGTAAAACTGTTTAAAAAACATTTATTTTCCTTCCACCTCCCAAATATGTGCCACTTTGTGTTGGTCTATCACATAAAATCCCAATAAAATACATTTAAAGCGGATCTCCACCCTAAAGTGAAGATCCGCTGATCTGAACCCTTCCCCCCTCCGGTGTCACAATTGACACCTTTCAGGGGGAAAAGGGGGTGCAGATACCTGTCTAAAGACAGGTATCTGCAACCACTTCCGGCCCGCAGTCTCGGGCAAAAGACGGGTTTTTTGGCGACATCCCGTTGCCCCCCCGTTGTGTGCTGGGAACTCTCAGCTCCCAGCACACAGCGGGAGCCAATCGGCGGGCGCAGCGCGACTCGCGCAAGCGCCGTAGGGAACCGGGCAGTGAAGCCGCAGCGCTTCACTTCCTGGTTCCCTCACCGTGGATGGAGGGGGGAGCAGCAGGGTGACGAGCGATCGCTCATCCTCTGCTGCGGACGGCGCTGGACTCCAGGACAGGTAAGTGTCCTAATATTAAAAGTCAGCAGCTGCAGTATTTTTTGCTGCTGGCTTTTAATATTTTTTTTTCCTGAACCATCCGCTTTAAGTTTTTGGTTTTAACATGAATGAATACTTTTTCTAGGCACTGTACATTATATTTTTATCTCCCTGATTAAAACGCCAACATTTTTTTTTTGCTTTTCCAGCTTTTGCTCCACATTAGGCGCTGCAGATTGGTTAACTGTTAAATAGAATCCCCGGTACCTTCTCCAGATCTGTTTTCTCTGAGCTGATTTTAGGAGATCTGTTGTTGGAGGAATTTAGATAATGCCAATTAAGGCCTGATTCCTGTTGTGCCAAACTTCCTCCCCACGTGTAAATAGCATGTATCCAAGATAGTTTTATGAGTTGGAACAGTGTGCCATACACAGTTAAAGACTACCACTATTGTTGGGGAAGAGTGGCTGTGGTTTGTGTACCTCTAGAAACTGTTCTGTCATCACATTTCTCCCTTTTTTCTCCACAAATTTTCCTCTTTTAGACATGAAGAACACATCATATTAAAGCTGAACTCCACAGAAAATTGTGTTACCCTTCCAATGGGGCTCTCCCTGAACTATAATGCTGTGTACAGACCATCAAAATTCCTCCTCGAAGCTTCCTCTTTTCAGTAGTCCCCTGGCTGCGTTGCTGTATTCCCTTTTCTCTTTGTGCCCTCAGTGCCACCGGGACCAATAGAAATCTGCGTGAGTCTCTGCAATGTGCATGCTCCCACTCTTTACTTCAACGCTATGTTCAGTCGTTTAGAGCTCTAAACAGTTGCATGTACACTTGTACTACAGAGCAGAAATGCACACATTGCGGGGGACTCACACAGCACTCCATAGGTTTAGGAGGCACTGTGGGAACAAAAAGCATGAAATATAGCATGGTAGCTATGAGACAATTGAAAAAGGGGGCTCTGAGGAGGAAATAAAAAAAATGCAAGTAATATTAATTTTATATGAGTTGGGAAAATTTTTGTCTAGGGTACCATTGAAATAATGATTTACCCTCCATGTTTCCCCAGTTGCTGGCACTTTCCTCTTCCCTCCAATCTTTGAGGTTGTCAGTGGGCCCTTGGCATTCTCACTTACAATGCAGAACTTTTGAAAGTTAGGGCTTGTCTTTACTTGTGGTTGGGGCTAAAAACATGTGGTTGAGCCTGTGTTGCCAACCTACCAGTTTGAAATTTAGTGACACGACATTCGAAATTTGCTGGCACAGCCACGTTTTTTCTGGCATTTCACAAAAGTTACTAAATTACATTTTTAGGCGCACATTTCAGTATTTAGGCTACAAACAAGTACAGTAAGCAAATAGCAATGTGATTTAAGGTAGATATTAAGGTAAAAAAAACATATTTTTTGTTCTTTTTGATATAATAGGGGCAAATTATTTAGTCACATTATCCCCTGCCTAAATCCCCCTATGCCACCAACACCCCTGCCTTCGCCCCCCTCTGCGGTGCCACAATCTCCCCCTGCCACTTATCTCCCCCAGGCCCCCTGCCTTCAATCACCCTCTGCCTCCATCGTCCCCTACCTCCACCCCCCTCTGTGGTGCCACCAACAACCCCTGTCTCCATCCCCCACCGTCTGCAGTGCCACCATCCCTCTCTGCGGTGCTACCAACAGCCCCTGCCTTCAATCTCCCATTGCCTCCTGCCTCCATCCCCCTCTGCGGTGCCACCAAAGCCACCATCACCCCCTGCCTCCAATCTCCATGCGCAGTTCCAAGCCAAACCAATCTCGGCTATTTTTACTGGCACATTCCCGCAACCATGGACATTTACGAACGGGGAAAAAAGTGCCCATTTTTACGAACTGTCCGTAAAAATACAGACACTTGGCAACACTGGGTTGAGTAGTGTTTTTACCCCCTTCCCCAACTGCTCATCCTTAAATTACAAAGAGAGTGGATGGGGATGCACACATGCTGCAAGCATCTGCAAAAACGTTGCTTCATGGCAAGAATTATCCCTACTGTCGCATTCAGTGGAAAGTACTGTAAAAATGAAACGGCACGTTGCTTTCAGCAGACTGTACATGACCCATTCACGTCAATAGGGTCACGCCGCAAGCATGTGCAATGCACGTGGTTGTGGCAAGGTGGCACATGTTTGTTGGGGTTACAGCAGGCAGTGAGGGTATAGGCAGGTGTCTACTTGGGGTGAATACTTGGCTATGTGTTATTTCATTTTGTTGTCACTGTACAGTTAGGAAGAGGTTAATGTTGTTGGCTCCCGGGTAATTATAGCACTGCCCCTTGTGGTGGGCTACAAATTCAAGTGGAGGCAACCTTGCTGGCTTCTTGAATGGGGAATTGCATGGAGGATTGCTGCATCATGCCAAACTATTCTTGCTACTGGGCTCCCCCTTGGTGGGTACCCAGTCAGGGTACTGAAGTCGGTTTCACCAGAGATGGACTTTATTCTATGGACTTTGCACCACTTTTTTAAGGTATCATGCCGGCAGCTGCTTCTAAAGTGAAGTGCTGCGTTAGGACTGTACCAATGTGGCCAGTGGCCTCAACCTAAGGTGACCAGATTTTTTAAATGAAATCCGGTAAACATATATATTTTTTTTACTATTAATGGCAGCAATTAGCAACTATCTGCCTGTTGCCGCTGCCCACTCTACAGCCTCTCAAGTCTTACTCTCTGGGACCCCGGCTACTACTGGGTGGGAGCGGAGGAAGATCACTCCGCCAGGGAAGGCAAGGAGATAAGCAGGCAGGTGGCTGAGCCAAGGCAGAAGAATATGCGAGTGGAGCTGAATGGGCATGCACCCGAAACTGAAGAAATATTGCCTCTGCTCCAACCAGCACATGATCATCAGAAAGGGGCACAGATAATGGAAAAAAATACACCCCCTAAGCTAGTAGGAGCAGGGGTGTGTAATTCAGATTTTTTTTTTTATTCTGCACTCACTCTCTTTGAAATTGCCCCAGCCCCTGTTCAAATCCAATTCGGGGGCAAAACCGGGGACAGACTTGGTCCGGTCTGGTCACCCTAGTTATAGATGTTCAGTGACTCAGAGCGGGACTGTGATATTGCGGTGGACAAATCGGACACTAATGACACTTTGTGGGAACCGGTGACAAAATATGCACTGTCACTGTACTAATGACACTGGCTTGGAAGGAGATAACATCTAGGGCAATCAAAGGGTTAAATGTGTGCCTAACAAGTGTTTTTTCACTGTGGGAGGTACTTTTACTAAGGGAAGACATAGATCCCTGTACCTGCTTTGCAGGAACACAGGATCAATGTCTTCTATACTGACAGAATAGGAATCTGCCTTGTTCACATAGGCAGACCACAGTTCTGTCTTTGAACATAACGAACAGCGGGTACCGGTGGACATCGAGTGCGCCTGAGCCGCTGATTGGCTTCCATACCCAGAAATGCAGTATTACGTATATACTGTACGCGATCCTGCGCAGCACAGTCGTCCTGTAGTAGTAAATCTGCTATCAGGCAATCAGCAACTGGTTAACATTATCAGCATTATGATAACTCACAGGCAGCAGGCACTCTATCACAGCTCTGGCTGGCTCTGTCACAGTGTGTTACCAAAATCAGCACCCAGCAGACATGTTATGTGACACACTGTAACAGAACCAGCCAGAGCCATGATAGAGAGCCTGCTGCCTGTGAGTGGTGAGGTGATACCATCCATGATGCCAGAGACAGACACAGTACAATGTAGTATATTCACAGACACCTCCAAAGCACTCCTGTGTTGAAGCCTTGAAGGTGCTGGCAGCCCCACAATTGGATCCACTGTTCCTGCTGCTGGACACCGTCAGCTGAGCCCAGCTGCCTCTTTCTGCCCATGACTGCTGCCGCACAATGCCCGTCTCACAGCCTCTCAAGTCTCACTCTCCGGGCCCTGGCTACTACTGGGGTGGGGAGCAGAGGAAGGCAAGGATATAAAACAGGCAGGCGGCTGGCCAGGACTTGAGCGAAGGCAGAAGAACATGCTAACGGAGCTGAATGGGCATGTGCCCGAAACGGAAGAATGGTCCCTCCGCTCTGACCAGCACATGATCATCAGAAAGGGGCACAGATAATGGAAAAAATACACCCCTCTAAGCTAGTAAACCCCCCTAAGCTAGTAGGTGCGGTGGAGCAGGGGTGTGTAATTCAGATTTTTATTTTTTTTATTCTGCACTGACTTTCTTTGAATTTGCCCCAGCACCTGTTCAAATCCAATCCGGGGACAGACCCCTGAAACCAGGGATGTCTGGTCCCCCTACCTCAACCTGTAGTTCAGCATTAGTGCTTGCTACATTCCAGGTTCAGCAAATGGGCATGTTAATCCACGCGGTAAACTAGGCAACATAACACCTCCTCACCGTCTATCAAATGCACTCTGAAGAGTGATCCACCACGGATCTCTCTTCAGAGAGCAAACTCTAGAGTATGCAAGCCCTTAGAGGAAAATTTACATTAGCTAATATATTTTCATACTGACTACTTTTTTTTAATCAGAAAACAAAATGATTCCTTTTAAAATATATTGCTTTGTTCTCCAGTTGTAACCACTACCTTTTATTGCCAATAGGGGCCAACAAAAGACATCTAAAAAAAGAAAAAAAAAGAAAGAAAAGAAAACCATGAAAACAGCATAACTATAAAAACAGTTAAAAAAAAGTTTGTTGAAAAGCAGGCAGTAGGATTTTCTCCACTGATGTGTAAACATGAACATTTCTGTGTGTGAGGCGAGGCAGAAAAAGAGGAAGAAAAAGCAAAAAATAGTATTTAAGCCACGAAAAGGCTGTGCTTGGAAACCAGTAAGATCCAGTTAGAATCAGCCTGGAGACATGCTCCCTCATCATAAATTCAGGAAGGAAAGATAAGCAAAGTCTATGAGTTCCAAGGAAGTGAAATTCTACAGCTAAACAGTTTGACCAGAGTGTTGAGCAAACATCAAACTAATAGAATGTAACACATGTATGTTATGTTGTATATATCAGATAGTAATATTAGTACATTATACATTAAAAATAGACACAAATAGTGTTCACATTTTACTGTGTAAATTTGCTGTCCCCTCAAAATAACAACACACAGCCATTAAAGGGGTTGTAAAGGTTTGTTTTTTATTTTCTAAATAGATTCCTTTAAGCTAGTGCATTGTTACCTTTTCCTTCGATTTCCCTTCTGTTTTTTTCTTTGTCTGAATTTCTCACTTCCTGTTCCTCCTCAGTAAGCTTGCCACCATTTCTGGTTGGGTGTTAGTCAGCTAGAACGGCTCGGATGATGGTGGAAAGCTTACTGTGGAGGAACAGGAAGTGGAAAATTCAGACAAATTCAGACAAAGAAAAAAAAAATTTAGAAGGGAAATGGAAGGAAAGGGTAAGTGAACCAACAATGCACTAGCTTAACCACTTAAAGGGTCACTAAAGGATTTTACCCTAATGCAGTCCTGGTTTCATTGTTCGTTTTTGCTGTAATCCTTCTCAGTTCTGCACACTTCCTGGTTGTCTGTTTCCTTATGAAAAAAAGTACTGGGAGCTTCTCTCTGTGGTCTCTAATCAAGAAGGTGTGATTACTGTGTGTCTAAAATCCTTCAGAACCAATCCGTTTCATTTTAAACACAAACACTGCCCTGTATTGGCTCTGTGTCTCTGTCCTTCAGGCCGCGTACACACGATCGAACATGTCCGGTGAAACTGGTCCGCCGACCAGTTTCAGCGGAAATATCCGATCGTGTGTAGACCTAGCGGACAGGTTTTTCCAGCGGACAAATGTCAAAGCATGCTTTGAAACTTGTCCGCTGGAAACCTGTCCGCCGGACATGTCCGCTGGTTAGTACACCTAACCAGCGGACATAAATCTCCCGCATGCGTCGAATGGATTCGATGCATGCGTGGAAGTATTTTACTTCCTGGATAGGTGACGTGGCGGCGTCAACGTCACCGCGTCCTCAGTCCGAGGGGATTTTCGTCCGATGGTGTGTACACGCCATCGGACCAAAATCCGAGGAGACATGTCCGCTGGAAACGGTCCGTCGGACATGTTTCAGCGGACATGTCTCCCCGTGTATACGCGGCCTCACAGAAACATGAAAATAGATGAAAAACTAAATTGAAGCTGCAGGTAAATTATATGATTGATTTTTATCTATTTTTAATCATTTTTAAAAGAAATCAGTTAACTATTATGTCTCTATACCCTGTAAACAGTCATTTCAGTAAAAAATAAAATTAAATTCTTTACAACTCCTTTAAGGACCCCTTCACGCCGATATACGTCGGCAGAATGGCACGGCTGGGCACATCGACATACCTGTACGTGGCCCTTTAAGCCCAGCTGTAGGGTCGCGTGCGTGTCGCCAGAGCGTGCACGCGACCCAGTCCGAAGCTCTGTGACCCCGGCCGCGGGACCGATGGACCCAATCGCCACCGGTGTCCCGTGATCAGTCCTTCGGAGCTGAAGAACGGAGAGAGGTGTGTGTAAACACACCTTCCCTGTTCTTCCCTGTTATAGGGAAACACAATCAATGATGTCACGCGTCCAGCCCCGCCCCCTACAGTTAGAAACACATATGAGGTCACACTTAACCCCTTCAGCGCCCCCTAGCGGTTAACTTCTAAACTGCAATTGTAATTTTCACAGTAAACAGTGCATTTTTATAGCATTTTTTGCCATGAAAATGACAATGGTCCCAAAAATTTGTCAAAATTGTCCGATGTGTCCGCCATAATGTCGTGGTTGCCGCCATTAGTAGTAAAAAAAAAAAAAAAGAATAAAAATGCAATAAAACTATCTCCTTTTTTGTAAACGCTATACATTTTGAGCAAACCAATCGATAAACGCTTATTGCGATTTCTTTTTACCAAAAATAGGTAGACGAATACGTATCAGCCTAAACCTGAGATTTTTTTTAATGTTTTTTGGGGATATTTATTATAGCAAAAAGTAACAAAATATTGTTTTGTTTTTTTTTCAAAATTGTCGCTCTATTTTTGTTCATAACGCAAGAAATAAAAACCGCAGAGGTGATCGAATACCACCAAAAGAAAGCTCTATTTGTGGGAAAAAAAGGACGTCAATTTTGTTTGGGAGCCACGTCGCACGGACGCACAATTGTCAGTTAAAATGACGCAGTGCCGAATCGCAAAAAGTGGCCTGGTCCCATACCTGCATAAAGGTCCAGGGCTTAAGTGGTTAAAGGAACCTATTAAAATAAAAAACAAACCTTTACTGAGATCATCTGAGGTACAGCCAGCACCAGCATGTTGGAATTTTAGCTTGTGAATATTGCCAGCAGCTATAGCTGCCAGCAGTAATCACTGTGCTCTCCCAGCAGGAATGGCTCCCCCTGGCTCAGCATGCGAAATGACAGTAGAAACTGTATCAGCTGCTGTAGTGTTGCCACTGGCAATAGGTAAGTGCCCTGAATTGGCAGGATCAAACTGGTAATTACTAATACTGAAAATATTCCTGTTTGAAAGTCTAGTTCTTCCAGATCTGTGCAGTGTAATCCAGTGTAAATGTTGTCTCTGTGCAGGAGCGTAAAGGGGTTGTAAAGGTTTGTTTTTTATTTTCTAAATATGTTCCTTAAACCACTTGCCGACCGCCGCACGAGTATGTACATCGACAGAATGGCACAGGCAGGCAGATTGGCGTACAGGTAAGTGCTTTTAAATCTGCCGGCCAGCGCGTGCACGCGTGTGCGCCCGCTGCATGCCTTGTGAGTGTGGCCTCGGGTTCCAGGAACTCAATGTTCCCGGGAGACCTGCGATTGCGGTCGGCAAGGGCAGAACAGAGGAATGCCTTTGTAAACAAGGAATTCCCCTATTCTGCCTAGTGACACTGTCACTAATGACCGTTCCCCGTGATTGGGAACGGTCATCAGTGACGTGCCACGTGTAGCCACGCCCCCTAACAGTAAGAATCACTCCCTAGGGAACACTTAACCCCATGCAGCGCCACCTAGTGGTTTACCCCTTCACTACCAGTGTCATTTTTACAGTAACGTGCATTTTTATAGCACTGTTCGCTGTAAAAATGACAATGGTCCCAAAATGGTGTCAGATATGTCCGATGTGTCTGCCAAAATGTCGCAGTCACGATAAAAAAAAAAATCACCGATCGCCGCCATAACTAGTAAAAAAAAAATTATTAATAAAAATGCCATAAATCTATTCCCTATTTTGTAAACGCTATAATTTTTGTGCAAACCAATCAATAAACGTACGGCCTAAACTGTGGATTTTTTATATTTTTTTATATTTTTGGGGATATATTGCATTTTTTCAAAATTGTCAGTCTTTTTTTGTTTATAGCGCAAAAAATAAAAAATCGCAGAGGTGATCAAATACCAACAACAGAAATCTCTATTTGTAGGGGAAAAAAGGACGTAAATTTTGTTTGGGAGCAACGTCGCACGGCAGCGCACTTGTCAGTTAACCACTTAACACCCGGACCTTTAGGCAGCTAAAGGACCTGGCCAGTTTTTGCGTTTCGGCACTGCGTCACTTTAACTGCGACGTGGCTCCCAAAAAAAATTGGCGTCCTTTTTCCCCCACAAAAAGAGCTTTCTTTTGGTGGTATTTGATCACCTCTGCGATTTTTTATCTTTTAAATTTGCCGCCCAGCAGGCGCACGCCCACAGCGTGTCTCGCGAGTGCGGCCGCGGGTCCGGGGAACTCGATGTTCCCGGGAGTCCCGCGATTGCGGTACACAAGGGCAGAACAGGGGAATGCCTTTTCTAAACAAGGCATTCCCCTATTCTCCTATTCTCCCGAGTGACACTGTCACTGATGACCGTTCCCTGTGATCAGGAACGGTCATCAGTGATGTGTCACGTGTAGCCATGCCCCCTAACAGTAAGAATCACTCACTAGTACTGACTTAATCCCTGCAGCGCCACATAGTGGTTAACTCCTTCACTGCTAGTGTAATTTTTACAGTAATCAGTGCATTTTTTTCGTAAGCAGTGGATTTTTATAGCACCGATCGCTGTGAAAATGACAATGGTCCCAAAATGGTATCAAAAGTGTCCGATGTGTCCGCCATAAGGTCGCAGTCCTGTTAAAAAATCACTGATTACCGCTATAACTAGTAGACAAAAAATGATTAATAAAAATGGCATAAAACAGTCCCCTATTTTTACAAAAAAATATGCAGAAGAATACATATCGGCCTAAACCGAGAATTTTTTATTTTATTTTTATATAATTGTCGCAATTTTTTTATCGATAGCGCAAAAAAAAAAAAAAAACGCAGAGGTGATCAAATACCAGCAAAAGAAAACTCTATTTGTGGAAACCTAAGCGATCGTACGCAGCTACCAAGCTTATAGCATGAACAACCTTTACCATCACAAGGCCATATTTACTGATAATGAATCGTTTGGTTGAAAGAAATGCAGTGCAGTATAGTTTTTGTGTAAGGTTTGACACGTATTTCTGTGTCAGCTAACTATCAGGCATCCTGTGTGTGTGTGTGTGTTTTTTACTTACATGTATTTCAACTTTGCACTGTGGGTGTTGGTTGCTGCCAGCCAATCCTGGCCAAGGCTAAGGTCCTCTCCTTCTGGTGCTCAAAGATGGCCTATCACTGTAAAGTAGGTGTGTAAGAGAAGACGAGAAGTTGTCACGAGACAAATTAGCAGTGTATGCAGGATAGATTCTTTATGGAGTTTACTGTCTGTACTGCAACCACGGGTCAAGGGTTACAGGATTAAACGCTCCCTAGGAGGTTTTCCAGAAATTTGGCGGTCTAAAGATGAGAAGTAACCTCCGCTTGTTTATTCTGTATAATATAGAACATATGATCATTGCATTTTCTTATAAGAATGACATAATAATATAAGAATGAAATAATAATAATACTGCATGAACTGCAAATAATATTACTGCTGAATCTTTTTTTTATATATATATAATAATAATAATAATAATAATAATAATAATAATAATAATACATGTATTGGAAATATTAATACTGGTAAATATTTTTTTAAATAATAATTATAATAAGACATATTGCGATATTACAAAATAATAATAATTAAAAAAAAAACATAAAATGAATACTGCATGTATTGGAAATAATAATAGTGGTAACAGTGCTAAATACAGTGCAAGGCTACTGAGCTATATATATATATATATATATATATATATATATATACACACACACCGTATATACTCGAGTATAATGCCACATTTTTTTTATGTCATTAAAAACGATCGTGTGTGGGCTCCAGAGCATTTTTTACTACGTAAAAAATGGGCATTGAAAATTTAGAACATGCTCTAAATTTTCGCGTAGTTTTTAACGTTGTAAAAAATGGTCGTGTGTGGGCTTTGACGATGTGAAAAACCCACACATGCTCATAAGCAAGTTATGAGACGGGAGCGCTCGTTCGGGTAAGCATTCGTACTAGCATTCGTAATGGAGATAGCACATTCGTCACGCTGTAACAGACAGAAAAGCACGAAGACTGAAAAGCGCGAATCGTCTCTCACCAAACTTTTACTAACACAAAAGCAGCCATCCGAACGGAACTTCCCCTTTATAGTGCCGCTGTACGTGTTGTACGATACCACGCTTTGCTAGAGCATTTGTCTTTTACGAACGTGTGTAGGTAAAGCCAGCTTAACAATAATTGGGTTGGAAAAAACGTTGTTTTTTCTAGACCATTAAAAATGGTTGTGTGATGGTGGCATAACCTGAGATTTTCAGCCCTTTCTTTTTGGGCTGAAAATGCCCCCCTCGGCTTATACTCGAGTCAGTGTACCTAAAATTATAGAGAGACTGCAGGCGTCCATCGTTTAAATTTGCGGTCTCCTCCTGGTCCCTTCCGTGATAGGCGGAACTGTCTCTGCTGGGAAACACCTATCTCAAACGTTCTCTCATCCTCACCCATCCCAGCAGACACTGTGTTCAGTGTTCTGCCAATTACTCTTGCCTTTTTATCTTAGGACAAGAGGACGTCCGTGATTGGCAGAACACTGAACACAGTGTCTGCTGGGAAACTGAGTCCGTGGATGAGAGAACGTCCGTGATAGGCGTTTCTCAGCAGACACAGTTCCGCCTATCACGGAAGGGACCAGGAGGAGACCACGAGTTTTAAACAATGAATGGACGCCCGCAGCCTGTCAGTTTTATGGAACACTGACAACGGGCACAGTGACGATGGGCACAGTGACGATGGGCACAGTGAGGATTGGCAAAGTGAGGATGGGCACAGTGACAATTGGCACAGTGAGGTTGCAATGGGCACAGTGAGGTTGGCACAGTGAGGTTGCAATGGGCACAGTGAGGCATGCAAATGGGCATTGTTGACCCTCTTTTCCGCTTACAGTAGCTGCTGCATTCTCACCCTCGGCTTATACTCGAGTATATACAGTATTTAGCGCTGTATTTGGTATTTAAGTGTGGTGAAATCACTAATTAGTGTACAGCAGCAACTGGTAAAATAAGTGGGGTTATGGAGTGACAGTGTTAATATTTATTTTAATATTTAAAAACATGCAGTAATATTTTTATTATTTTAAAAGAGACTTACCAGTATTATTATACTATGGGGTTGATTTACTAAATGGAAATTCACTCTGCACTACAAGTGCATTTGTAAGTGTAGTTGCTGTAGATCTGAGGGGAAGGTCTGAAATGAGGAGATGCTCTGCTGATTTTATCATCCAATCATGTGCAAGCAAATTTTTTTTTTTGGTTTCCTTGCATGTCCCCCTCAGATCTACAGGGACTGCACTTTAAAGTGCCCTTGTAGTGCAAATTGGATTTACTTTTTGTAAATAAGCCCCTGTGTGTACAATAAGCACTACCTGTGTGTGTCTATTCAAATATATATATAATTTGAATAGAAACACACAGGTAGTGCTGATTGTACACACAGGGGGTTATTTACGAAAGGCAAATCCACTTTGCACTACATGTGCAAGCTACAAGTGCAAAGTGCTCTTGAAATTGCACTAAAAGTGCAGTCACTGTAGATCCGAGAGGGACATGCAAAAAAAATAAAAAACAGCATTTTAGCTTGCACATGATTGGATAATAAAATCAGCAGAGCTTCCCCTCATTTCAGATCTTTCCCTCAGATACTACAGTGACTGCACTTCCAAATGCACTTTCAGTGCAATTTAAAGTGCACGTTGCACTTGTAAATAACCCCCATAGAATACTGGTAAGTCTATTTTAATATAATACAAATATTACTGCATGTTTTTTAATATTAAAATAAATATTAAAGCGGTTGTATAGTTAGTTTTTTTACTTTTACCTAAGACCCCTTTCACACTGAGGAGGTTTTCAGGCGGTACAGCGCTAAAAATAGCGCTGCTATACCGCCTGAAAAACTCCTTCACTGCCTACTCAATGTGAAAGCCCGAGGGCTTTCACACTGAGGCGATGCGCTGGCGGGAGAGAAAAAAATCTCCTGTCAGCCACATCTTTGGAGCGGTGAGAGGAGCAGCGTGTATACCGCTCCTTCACCGCTCCTTCCCAATTAAAAACAATGGGAAACCGCGGCAATACTGCCCGCAATGTGCCTCTGCAGAAGCGCATTGTGGGCGGTATTTACCCTTTATCGGCCGCTAGCGGGGGTTAATACCGCACCGCTAGCACCCGAATCCCGCGGCAATTCCGGCGGTATAGCGCCGTTATTTTTAGCGGCGGTGCACCGCCGCTATTTTAGCGGCGGTATAGCGCCGCTATTTTTAGCGGCGCTATACCGTCAACGTGGCTCCCACCCCAGTCTGAAAGGGGCCTAAAGGTTAACCTGTAATAAGGCTTACCTGTAGGTAAAAAAAATATATCTCCTGAACCTTTACGGTTTAGGAGATATTCCCCTCGCAATGAGCTGCTAAATGCAACGGCGCATTTCCACAGGGGGCTCTCGGCTGAAAGCCCGGCAGACGCTGGACCTTGCCGGAAAGAAGTCTCCTGCGCGCATTCACGGAAGTGACGACATCGCGGCTACAGACACTCAGAGGGCTGGAGCCGCGATACCCAGGAGGCACGCAGAGGCAACATGTCAGCTACTGATGCCTCATTCTAAGGTAAGTATTTCATAATGAGGGTATAGAACCGCGTTAATGCTGGTAAATATCTTTTAACATACCGTATTTTTCGGACCATAAGGCGCACTTAAAATCCTTTCATTTTTTCAAAAATCGACAGTGCGCCTTATAATGCGGTGCGCCTTATGTATGGTTGTGTTGAGCATTACAGACATACATCATAGGTTTACAGCATCCACTTACATGTAAATAGTAGAGACCCGGCATGTAGATCATGGAAATAGTCTCTACTGTAACGTCGTTCCGCACCAGATGTAAGCTGTAAAATGCTCCTATGCCCTTCTATGTCGAACCGTCCGTATAGCAATGGAACTAGCTGGTATGGTGACACTGTTGAAAGCGAGGCATGGGGCGCAGCGTGAGCCATGGTGACGTCACTGGAATGCGACGGCATTTCGGAGCTGGCGCTTGCGTGTGACAGAGGTATGTGCATTCATTTTCTATACTTGCGTGCGCCTTATAACCCGGTGCGCCTTATGTATGGAAAAAAAACTGTTAACAGGTGCTCAATGATAGTGCGCCTTATAATCCGGTGCGCCTTATGGTCCGAAAAATACGGTAATAATAATCATAATAACTGCATATTACTAATAATACTGTATGCATTGAGGATATTAACATAAATAGTAATTCTAGTAAATCTCTCGAATTCCAGCAAATATCTATAAATATATCTGTAAACTTTCAGCAGCACAGTACATAGCCTTGCATAGCTTGTAGTATTACAGGTTTTTTTGCTACATCACCCACACATGCAGTTATTCAAGGATCTAACCTTCACCACATTCCATCTGCCTAAAGCATAATAGTATACGCAGACACGGGTTAAAAGGCAACACAGCGACGTGCTGAAACAAGTGCTTTCCCTACTACAGTCAAATATCAACAACACAAGCAAAAAAAAGAAGACGTGTCAGAGTTGAGGCACATACATTAGGCGCAGTGACGACCTTTGCTTTAGCATTGTCGATTTGTATACAGTCATATAAAACCTCTAGCTTAGATTAATGAATGCACAAATGTATAGGTTGAAACATGCGTTCCTAAAGTGGTAGTAAAGTGGTAAACTAATACTAGTGTACTACCACTTGTACCTACAGGTAAGCGTATAATAAGGCTTACCTGTAGGTACTGTGAATATCTCCTAAACTTGCACCATTTAGGAAATATTCAGAGTACATGTAGCCGATGACTTACAGTGCCCATGCCAAAAATGGCAGCTGCCGCACGCATGCGTGGGAGTGACGTCATTGCAACCCCTGCCCCTTATGTAGCCGGAGGCCGTGAACCTGGGAAGGAAGGCGGAGGAAGATGTCAGCCGTCTCAGTGATGCATACTAGCACATTATGACATTGCCTTGCAGGGAATTTTTTTTTTAATCACCTGCAGTTTACTATAGCACAGGCTCAGTGGTAAAAGAAGACAGTTGTCCCCCAACTGCCCACTTAAACAAGGGCATTCAGTCATTCAGGGCTGTACACATAACGCAGTCATGGGGCCACATTGCAACTGCCCTGCGATCGTGCGCAGTGCACACAGTTGTGGTATGGTATATCCAGGGGCGGACTGACAACTCATGGGACCCCCGGGCAATAGAAGATTATGGGGCCCCCCGGGCTTACAGATGGCCACCAAGCCAGGAGGCAGTACAGAGGCGGGGCAGCTAAAATCTCGGGATTTTCACATCAAAATCATGTCGGTTTCTGACATTTCAGGGACAGATGTAAAAAAAAACACAGATTTTTACATACTGTCCCTGGTTTTACTGAGCCTGGCAACCCTGATGGGGCCCCCTAATGGCGTTGGGCCCTCGGGCAGTGCCCGAGTGCCTCAATGGTCAGTCCGCCCCTGGTTATATCTGCATCTTGAGGGTTAAAATTACTACTTGCCAACCAGGCTTTTTCTGGCAATTTTGTTTACAAGTTTAAATCAGTATTTTTTGCTAGAAAATTACTTATAACCCCCAAACATTATAATTTTTTTTGTAGAGAACCTAGAGATTAAAATGGCCATTGTTGCGATTTTAATGTCTCATGGTATTTGCGCAAAGGTGTTTTCTGGGAAAAAAAATACACTTTAAAGCGGATCTCCACCCTAAAGTGAAGTTCCGCTGATCGGAACTCTCCCCCCCCTCCAGTGCCACATGGCACTTTCCCGTTGTGTGCTGGGAACTCTCGGCTCCCAGCACACAGCGGGAGCCAATCGGCGGGCGCAGCGCGACACGCGCATGCGCCGTAGGGAACCGGGCAGTGAAGCCGGAGAGCTTCACTTCCTGGTTCCCTCACCTTGATTGGAGGGGGGAGCAGCAGAGAGACGAGCGAACGCTCGTCCTCTGCTGCAGGCGCTGCTGGACTCCAGGACAGGTAAGTGTCCTAATATTAAAAGTCAGCAGCTGCAGTGTTTGTAGCTGCTGGCTTTTAATTTTTTTTTTTTAGTGGACCATCCGCTTTAATGAACTTTAACTGCCTAAGGACCGCCTACTGCACATTTACGTCGGCAGAATGGCACGGCTGGGCACATCAATGTATATATTCCCCGTGCTTCACTGTGGCAACAACATCGATCACGTCATCCCTGTTATAGGGAGACGTGATCGATGACGTCACACCTACAGCCACACCTCCTACAGTTGTAAACACACACAGGAAACACTCAAATCCTACAGCGCCCCCTTGTGGTTAACTCCCAAACTGCAACTGTCATTTTCACAGTAAACAATGCAATTTAAATGCATTTTTTGCTGTGAAAATGACAAGTGTCCGCCATAATGTCGCAGTCACGAAAAAAATCGCTGATCGCCGCTATTAGTAGTAAAAAAAAAAAAATTAATAAAAATGCAATAAAACTATCCCTTATTTTGCGAAAACCAACCGATAAACGCTTATTTTACCAAAAATAGGTAGAAGAATACGTATCGGCCTAAACTGAGGAAAAAAAATGTTTTTTTAATATCTTTTTGGGGATATTTATTGTAGCAAAAAGTAAAAAATATTGCATTTTTTTCAAAATTGTCGCTCTATTTTTGTTTATAGCGCAAAAAATAAAAACCGCAGAGGTGATCAAATACCACCAAAAGAAAGCTCTATTTGTGGGGAAAAAAGGACGCCAATTTTGTTTGGGAGCCACGTCGCACGACCACGCAATTGTCAGTTAAAACGACGCAGTGCCGAATCGCAAAAAGGGGCAAGGTCCTTTACTTGCATTTTGGTCCGGGTCTTAAGTGGTTAAAAAAATAAAACGCAATAGTTCCCCCAATTGTTTTGTATAATGTGAAGGATAATGTTATGTCGAGTAAATAGATACCTAACATGTCATGCTTTAAAATTGAGCACGCTCATGGAAAGGAGACAAACTAAAAAATCTCTATAAGCAACATTTTAAACGCCATTACAGGTTACCTGTTTAGAGTTACAGAGGAGGTCTAGTGCTAGAATTATTGCTCTTGTTCTAACGTTTGCGGCGATAACTCGCTTGTGTGGTTCGAATACTGTTTACATATGCATGCGCGACTTAGTGTGCGCTCGCTTCTGTGCTCAAGCATGAAGGGATGGGGGCACTTTAAAAAAAAAAATATTATCTATTTCACTTTTTATTACATTTTTTACAATGTTTTTTTTTTTTGTTATCACTTTTTTTCCTATTATAAGGAATGTGAACATCCCTTGTAATAGAAATACGAATAGCAGGTCCTCTTTATGGAGAGATCTGGGGTCACCCTAAATCTCTTCTTTACAAAAGACAAAAAAATAAAATACATTTCCTTCCAGCCTTGACCAGAAGTGACGTCACCCCTGTCCTCCAAGGGCATAGTCGATCAAAGAGTGTTACCTCTTTCATCGCCTATGGAAGCAACTGCTGCATCGTCGGATCGTTTCTCAGGTGAACCGGCGAAAATGGTAAGCCTGGGAAAGACCAGCGAGCGACAGGAGGGGACGGGTTTCATGAGAAAGCTGGCTGCCTGGTAAATAAAAACGGTACCAGGGTTATGGCTGATATCTTTGCTAAATAAAAACGGTACCCGGGTTATGGCTGATATCTTTGCTAAATAAAAACGGTACCCGGGTTATGGCTGATATCTTTGCTAAATAAAAACGGTACCCGTGTTATGGCTGATATGTTTGCTAAATAAAAACGGTACCAGGGTTATGGCTGATATTTTCATCAATAATCCTGTTAAACCACTTGCAGACTGCAATGTATATATACGTATTGCAGTCAGCAAGTTGTTAAAGGTATTTTTTTCCTAAATAACAAACATTTAATACTTACCTGTTCTGCACATGAGCAGCGCCAATCCTTCTCTTCTTGAGTCCCCCGTTGGCGCTCCTGATTCCCTCTGCTGAATGGCAAGCCACTTGTTATTGTGGCACACATGTATGCTCGTACCCAAGCTTTATGTGTTTATAAGATACACAGAATGGGGCTCAGACCCGTCTCCCACTGCTATGTCTGAGCCAATAAGGAGGCAGAGAGTCTGGAAAGCAGCTGCTCGCATTCACATTGCTGGATCAAGGTTGGGTCCAGATAACCTGGAGTGTGCTGGATAGAGCGTCAATGACTCTATAGCAAACCCAAGTGCACTTCTCTTAAAGCTCTATAAAGAAATGCCTGGGGATACCAGGGTGGATATGAATGCAGCATAGTCTCTGAAGTATTTTAAATTGTGCTATTAAAACCATAGGTAACGGAATGAACCGTGACAACCAGAGACTTTGGAAGGATGAGAGATACTCCTTTGCCAGGGACACTAATAACTCCTGGGTCTAAGTCCACCCTGTGCCCAGTACGCCTGTCTAGATATGTGGATTGAGGTCAAGGCATTGTGTAATTGTATTTTTGAATGTGATGGTTCTCGTCAGTATCGGTGCCGAAATGTCTGCTAGATTAGCCATAGTGTGTGAATAGGGGGGTGGAGATTGCATTGTCCTGTGATTAACTGTAACATTCTGTACTAGATATATAAACAAGCTAAGAAACCAATAAAGTGTTCATTCATTTGGAAACAAGTACAGAGCTTGTGTCTCGTCTTGATTATGGGAAATGGAATGGATCGTGTATGCAGGATTGTCAGAGTGTGTCGGATAAGCTTGTCGTGGGAGGATGGAAGGTCGTAAATGGTGGTGACCGTTACACCATGATTTACAAAACTTCTTCTCTTTGCATTTCTGGTTTGCTATCAGTTGTTCCATATCATCAATCTCATTTACAACAGCTATCCAATAACCAACCAGCAGTGGGTCAGAACTCCACCATTTTGTGAGGTTGGTTTACTAAAGGCATATAGGCTGTTCACTTTGAAAGGGAATTTTCCCTTAGTTTACTAAATGTGGTGAAGAACCACTTTTCAATTAATACCCAATCTCAAGCAAAACTGCATTTTTGCTTGCACGTGATTGGACGATGGTCACCTTCCCCTCATTCAAGCTAAAGGAACATTTCCTTGCAAAGTCTATTTGTCTTTAATAGATCAACCCTAACGTGTCACTGTTTTGAGTGCTGTCAATCATTATGTGTGGTCCAATCTAGTAGGAAGCATTTGGACAGGTTGAAATATTTTTCATTTGTTAGGCTTGTATACTGTGGCATAATAAAAAAAAAAGGCATTAAAACTTGTCAACATTTCCACTAAATTCCACATTTCCACTAAAATATGTGTGTAAAAAAAGAATGAAAATTCTATATGAATTTAAGTATGAATAAAAAAAAAAGAAAAGAAAAGAAGAATGCATTATTCATACCCGTGGGGCGTTTGGGAAGAATCATCATGATAATGGGTACAGTAATTACATCAAAATAAAAATCTGCGCTACTCACTTATTTTCCATTGTAAATATTAAAGCTGCCAGTACCTTTAGTTATATAAACCAAAACTATTTTGTTAAACCTCATTTATTGCAGCGCTCAACCCCTTTACCAATTAAATTCACATATCAGATAAAAAATATAACATATCACTCTTATCTCATTACCCAAACAGAAATCTCATCAATGTGCATTTATTCCACCCAAAAATACTTAAAGCTTCTCAGTGCTTCCTAGTCTCCTCAAAGTACTTTTCACTTGTGCCTGCATGACTGAGCTAGTCACAGCAAATTTGGCCAGAGGGTGGGAGCTGTCTTCAGTCCCCCTATTAGTGTCCTGAGCCCCCTCCCCCCCTTACCTGTCCTCAGTCCTCCTATTACTGTCCTGAACCACCCCTTAACTGCCACGAGCCCCCCATAACTGTCCTCTGTCCCCTTCATAACTTTTCTCAGCCCCCCCTTATTGTCTTCAGTCCCCACCATTACTGTTCTGAGCCCCCCATTACTGTCCCCAGCTCCCCCTAACTGCCCTTTTATTAGTGTCCTCATCCCCCCATTACTGTCCTGAGCCTCTCCCATTACTGTCCTTAACCGTCTTGAGTTTCCCCCCTTAACTGTCCTGAGCCCCTCCATTACCGTTTTCAGTGACCCCATTAATGTCCTCAACCCCTCATTACTGTTCTAAGCCCCACCATTACTGGTGATTAGCTATATTTTAGCAACTAATCGCCTGCTTGTTAACTCAGGAAGCCTCCGACCTCCATCCAGAGCTGTCCCACCACCCACTGTTGGCTCTTTGAGAATGAGAATGACAGTGGCGGTGACAACTCTGGGCAGAACTGCCCCATAAATGGCCGGTACAGCAGTGTTTCAGATAGGACATTGACTGGGTCTGGACCCGGGCCACAGTCCGCCATTTAGTGATGCCTAATATATAAAAAACATGAAATCTATCTGGCATCAGGCCCAAATTGCTTATATTTATGGCTAGCGGTAGGATTGTACTAGAACTATTGAGGCACTAAAGAAGGTAATACTCACATATAATCACACACATAGGTTGGGTGTCTTTTTTTAACCTCTCCCTACTATGTAACTATGTAACAATACATTTAAAAAAAATTAAATCAATTGATTGAACTTGAGGTCACTTGAAGAAGGAACGTTAGATAAACATGTTACTGATTAGTTTAAAAGTCAAGTTTACAAATGAAAATCATGAGTGCAAAGTTTATCAATTTATAAAGCACACAGATTCTATAAAAGCTTTTCCAAAGTAAATTGCAAAGTAAATCAGAACTAGATTGCTCCATCTATTCTATCTACCACAAGGCACAGTCAAAGAGATAACATGTAGATAACAGCTACTTGCTAAGCACATTATAGCCACGGCTCACAGGCATTGGACAATTACGTGTTTAGATTATTAGATCTTATTCTTAACATTTAACTGGTTGCCGACCCGTTGCTGCAGTTCTACGGTGGCAGGTCGGCTCCCCTTGCGCGAGAGCCCGTAGCTCTACGTCGACTCTCTAAGCAGCCACTAGGGGCGCGCGCCCCCCGCTAGCCCCGAGTCCCGTGCACGTGCCCGGTGGGCGCGATCGCCGCCAGGAACTGGCGATTGCTCAGTACAGAACGAACATCGGGAGCTGTGTGCGTAAACACACAGCTCCCGGTCCTGTCAGGGGAGAAATGCTGATCTTCCGTTCATACAATGTATGAACGGAAGATCAGTGATTTCCCCTAGTGAGTCCACCCCCCCATACATTTGGAACACACCCAGGAACATACTTAAACCCCTTCCCCGCCCCCTAGTGTTAACCCCTTCACTGCCAGTGGCATTTTTATAGTAATCCAATGCATTTTTATAGCACTGATCGCTATAAAAATGCCAATGGTCCCAAAAATGTGTCAAAAGTGTTCGAAGTGTCCGCCATAATGTCGCAGTACCGAAAAAAATCGCTGATCACCGCCATTACTAGTAAAAAAATGTTTTTTTAATAAAAATGCCATAAAACTACCCCCTATTTTGTAAACGCTATGACTTTTGTGCAAACCAATCAATAAACGCTTATTGCAATTTTTTTTTTTTAATGAAAAATATGTAGAAGATTACGTATCGGCCTAAACTGAGGAAAAAAAATGTTTTTTATATATTTTTGGGCGATATTTATTATAGCAAAATCTAAAAAATATTGTTTTTTTTTCAATATAGTCGCTCGATTTTTGTTTATAGCTCAAAAAATAAAAACCGCAGAGATGATAAAATACCACCAAAAGAAAGCTCTATATGTGGGAAAAAAGGACACCATTTTTGTTTGGAAGCAACGTCACACGACCGCGCAATTGTCAGTTAAAGCGACGCACTGCCGAATCGCAAAAAGTGCTCTGGTCATTGGGCAGCAATATGGTCCGGGGGTTAAGTGGTTAAAGTGCAGTAACCCACATCAAAAATTGACTCTGCTAATGTTGGACCAGTACAAGATATATTCACATTGGTTGCTAAAGGATAAATAATTTAAAGAAAAGTGCAAGTAAAAATAATGTAAATAATTACTGTAAACACAATTCTACATGTTGCAGTACCCCCATGGGGGTTGCTGATTGACACTATACCCCACTGGCCACCCGACTTTGCAGACCCTCTCTTACTTCTGACATGGAGCAAAACAAAAGTGTCCCGGGAGCAAAACAAAAGTGTCCCGGGAGCAAAAAAAAGTGTTAAGGGAGCAAAACAAAAGTGTTAAGGGAGCAAAACAAAAGTGTCCCGGGAGCGAAACAAAAATGTCCAGGGAGCAAAACAAAAGTGTCCCGGGAGCAAAACAAAAATATCCAGGGAGCAAAACAAACATGTCCAGGGAGCAAAACAAAAGTGTCCAGGGAGCAAAACAAAAGTGTCCCTGGAGCAAAAAAAAAGTGTTAAGGGGGCAAAACAAAAGTGTTAAGGGAGCAAAACAAAAGTGTCCCGGGAGCAAAACAAAAATGTCCAGGGAGCAAAACAAAAGTGTCCCGGGAGCAAAACAAAAATGTCCAGGGAGCAAAACAAACATGTCCAGGGAGCAAAAGAAAAGTGTCCAGGGAGCGAAACAAAAGTGTCCCGGGAGCGAAACAAAAATGTCCAGGGAGCAAAAGAAAAGTGTCCCGGGAGCAAAACAAAAATGTCCAGGGAGCAAAAGAAAAGTGTCCCTGGAGCAAAAGAAAAGTGTCCCGGGAGCAAAACAAATATGTCCAGGGAGCAAAACAAAAGTATCCCAGGAGCAAAAGAAAAATGTCCAGGGAGCAAAACAAAAGTGTCCCGGGAGCAAAACAAAAGTGTCCAGTGAAGAAAACCAAAAATGTCCAGGGAGCAAAACAAAAGTGTCCCGGGAGCAAAACAAAAGTGTCCCTGGAGCAAAAAAAAAGCGTTAAGGGAGCAAAACAAAAGTGTTAAGGGAGCAAAACAAAAGTGTCACTTCCGGTTCCGGCGCCGCATGGAGTAGCTGCTCCTCTCCTCGGCTCCCGCTCCACGACCAGAACCCGCATAGAAAACCGGCTTGAGACGCCCAGCAGACCCCCACTCCACCTCCGGGGACACAGCACGGTCACCATGGACCGATTTGTGGAAAAATCGGGTGCTCGCACCCAGACGGCGCAGACGGCTCCTCCGCAAATCGAGGCCCCGGTCTCGGCCTACTCCGCAACACACACGGCGGCGCCACAAACGGCAATGGAGGTAAGCGGCAGCTCACCCTCCCCCCCTCCACTCAACATGGGGACATCATTAGATGGGGACAATGCCACGGAGCGAATAGCCCAGGCAGTGGCAGCCCTCTTAAGCCCCATGATAGCCGCATCTGTGGAAAAGGCAGTTAATGCAGGGATGGCGCAGATTAAATCACAGCTCAAGGAGCACGGCACTAGACTAAATGATCTAGAACACCGTATATCGAATGCAGAGGATGAAATGTACCAAGCACAGGCCGCCGAGCATGCACAAGACAAAACTAATCAATATATACTGCAAAAACTGGACGAATTAGAGAACCGATCCAGAAGGAGCAACCTTCGTTTTGTGGGGGTCCCTGAAGCACTCCAATCGGCCGCACTTACTGATTTTTGCGCGCACCGCATACCAGAGGCCCTGGGCCTCCCAGGCCCCTACACGGTGGAAAGAGCTCACCGCATGGGAGCATTCAACTCCAACCGCAAGACTCCCCGTCCTATCATCGCTAAGTACTTAAATTACTCAGACAAGTCCCTAATTCTGCAGAAATTCAGACAACTTCGACAGATACAAATTGATGGCATAAAGGTCCTGATATTCGCCGACTACTCAATAGAGGTCTCAAAAAAGAGGAAAGCATTCCAGCAGGTATGCACGGAACTTTTTAAACAACAGGTTAAATTCACTCTGGCCTTCCCGGCTACTCTCCGCCTCAGGGCCCCCAATGGCGATCAGCTCTCATTTCACGACCCCTCCGAAGCCGAAGCTTTCCTGCGCTCACTCCATCCTGGTCGTCAGTCCCAGACCCCCTCGAAAGTTCCTCCGCTCAACCGTCCCATGGATCAGAGAAGCCCGCGTAAGGACTCCCCTAAACGCTTCAGAGCTACGATCTTGGACCCCTCCCAGATCACCCTGAATCTGACCTGATCCAACCTATGTACCATCTAGGCCATTATTTGTATTTGTCTTCCGACTGCATCGGATGCTTTGACACGATCTCTACTCATCTTTTTTACTCCCCCTTTTGTGAGACTGTCCACGGTGACTCCCCCCGTTGGAGTCACCTCGATCTCCCCTTCCTGCCTGCACTTAAACTGACTCGTGACGGTCACCGGCTGAGGTACCCCTCCTTTTATCTTTGGTTTATCATTTTGCTTTTGTTCATGATTGGTACCTAGGCCCTGTTTTGCCTACTACACTGTCTTAATTTAGCTCAGCTCATCTAACATGAGAAGCAACTACATTGTACATGTTCTGGTTTTATCCTCTAATGTCATTTTGATGCTGTTATTTGTTATACAAGCGCCTTCTGGCCTCACTGCGCACAGCATGGTGTTTCCCTCCCCTATAGCGACTCCTCCTGGCCGCATGACAGCATCTGCTTATTCATGGGCTCTCTGACATCATGCTGGCAGAGTCGTGACATGGGACTTTGTGGTTACTTTTGGTGTTTTTGTTTTTGATTACCCCTCCCCCTCCCTTCCCCTCCCACGTTGCCCCCTTCCCCTTTGGCACCGGTACACACTTATATCCTTCACCCCCACCCCCCTGTGGCACATACAACACTCCTTCCCTCGCTCCGGAAACCCCCCCACGAACCGTACAACACCGCGGTGACTTATATGCAACACCCCTTCAGATCCCCCCTTTTGTTGATTCCATAACATGAAAATAATCTCTTGGAATGTAAAGGGCTTAAGATCCCCTAATAAACGAATGAAGGTCCTCCGCCACCTCAAAAGACTCAAAACTGATGTAGCACTCCTGCAGGAGACCCATTTGTCCACTCCTGATTTCCATCGTATGAAGAAACTATGGGTGGGTACAGTCCTGGGTTCAGACGCAATTGGCCGCAAAGCAGGGGTACTACTGCTGATCCATAAAAATCTCCCATGCTCGGTCCTCGGGGTAGAGCAAGACACTCAAGGACGTCTTTTATCAGCTCACATGAAAATAGGTACCAAAGAACTAGTGATATCCAATGTATACGCCCCTAATAGCCCTGGTAAGACTTTCTATGGCGAAATGTCTGCTTGGCTGTTACAAAACACGCACCTTCCCCATCTAGTCGGAGGCGATTTCAATGACATCATACATCAGGTTGATGACAGGTCCTCCCCTAAACGCCTTAGGCCAGGGACTACCCCTCTCACCCCATCACTTTTCGCTTCCACTATGGACTCCCTCCACCTTCGAGATCTATGGCGCCTACAACACCCCGCGGACAGGGAATTCACCTTCTACTCCAACCCCCATACCATTCTCACTAGGATTGACTACTTCTTTGGCTCAGATGACTTAATCCCTCTGGTGTCGGGTACTGACATCCTGGATATCGCCATCTCAGATCATGCCCCGATCCTCCTTCACCTTGACAACCTAGATTTACCTCCACACCCTCGGATTTGGCGTTTCCCCTCGTACCTTCACAATCTAGCTGACTTCCAACATTTTATAGAGAAGGCATGGTCGGAATACTCTTCGGCAAATTCCTGTCACTCTGACAACCCCAACCTCTTTTGGGATGCTGGCAAAGCCTTCCTCAGGGGTCAGATTATCTCTTACGCTTCCTCCTTTCGTAGAAACACCCTATCCAAATACAAAATAGCCAGTTCTCGACTCCACCGGGCACAGAGGGCTCTTTTCTCTACTGACTCCCCAAGCGACAGAGCGGAATGGCTAGCAGCTAAGAGCTCTTTCGATGCTTGGGCTGACACCCTTGAACTGATCAAGAAAGCGAACTTAGACGCTTCACTTCATAAATTCGGAAACAAATCGGGCAAACTACTTGCTAGATTATGCAAGGGCTCTTTCCGTCCCACCCACATCACGTGCCTGAGAGATTCCAAAGGCGTCATAAACACCACACCCCAAACGATAAATAAGGCAATGCTTCAATACTATTCAGCCCTTTATGCACCAGACCCCATTGATAGACAGACAGCCGACGCCTTCCTAAAAAATTTGGACATTCCCATGGTCACCTCTTCCCAACTAGAAGCCCTCAACGCCCCCATAACCCTTTCCGAAGTTTCGTGCACTATCCGCAGGCTTACCCCCTCCAAGGCACCGGGCCCAGACGGATTCACGGGTGAATTCTATAAGACGCTTCAAAAAATAGTAGAACCCACCCTTCTCAAGGTATATACGGGCATGTGGTCCGGTGGCCCTTACCTTCCCTCGGGGAATCAGGCCACTATCAAATTGTTATCAAAAAAGGGTAAGGACCCCCTAGAACCAGGCTCTTATAGACCCATCTCCCTTCTCAACCTGGATGTCAAGATCTTATCTAAAATCATAGCCAATCGACTCTCAGACATCATCCCCTCCCTAATCCATCCAGCACAATCAGGCTTTGTAAAAGGCAGGACGGCCACCCTAAATATACGGAAGGTTATGTTAGCCCTGGAGCACGCCAAGCAAAATCCCAACGGTGACTTTGCTATCATTACTTTAGACGCGGAGAAAGCCTTCGACAATGTAAGTTTCGATTGGCTTGCCTTGACTATGTCGAAAATGGGTTTTTCGGGTCCCTTCTGTCATCTCATTAATACCATGTATTCTACCCCTTCGGCAAAATTGTTGGCCGCGGGTCTACTCTCAGATGAATTTCGTTTACATAAAGGCACCCGTCAAGGCTGCCCTCTATCGCCACTTTTATTTAACATTGCCCTAGAACCCCTTTCCAGACACCTCACGCAGGTAGCTCCCCTTCACGGTATACAAATCGGCGAACATGACCTGCGCTCCTCTCTTTTTGCAGACGACGTCCTTATCTTCTCAGCCAACCCCTCCTCCGATATGTCCACTATAAAACAGGTCTTCGACACATTCCGATCCTGTTCGGGCCTCCGAATTAATTATGGCAAAAGCGAAATTCTCCCTTTAGGGTCCAAACCCATCCCCCCCTGGTCCCATAACTCCATCTTCTCTGTTGCTAGGTCACACATCACTTACCTTGGTATCTCAATTGGGAAAACCCCTTCCTCCTTATATAGCCTGAACTATCCCCCTCTGATTACTAAAATATCTCAAGAATTAGTGAACTGGTTGGATCTGCCCCTGTCGCTTCTGGGAAGATGTCACCTCGTCAAAATGGTCAGTTTTGCTCGGCTGCTGTATCCGATGCAAACTATCCCATTACTCTTCCGCCATAAAGATGTCAAACAAATTGAATCGGCCGTATCCAAATTCATATGGCGGGGAAAGAGACCACGCATAGCCCTAAAGAAACTTTTTCTTCCCAGACGCGAGGGGGGTGTCAGTCTCCCTAATGTTAGGACTTATAATTTAGCTTGCTTGATGAGAATTGGTTTAGATTGGATTGCACATTCGTCCCGTTACTCCAACTACCCCCTGGAATCCGCTATGGCACACCCGTTCTCCCTCACAGCCCTTCTCCACTGCAAATGGAAGTCGGTCCCGACCCTCTACCAACATAACCTACTGCTAAGAGACACTGTCATTGATTGGAGAGAAACCAGGAAAAGCCTCCGGCTTCCCCCTTTCATTTCTCGACACGTGCCAATTCAAGGAAATCCGAGCTTTCCCCCCGGACTGGACCACAGACCTTTCCAAATCTGGAGAGACAAAGGTCTCACAAAGTTCTCGTCCCTATGTGACATTCCTTCTGGGCGTCCCCTACCTTATGACTCTGTTGCTTCTACCTTTTCATTACCCCCCTCCCATGTGTTCCACTTCTGGCAATGCACCAACTATCTGAAAGCTACATGTAAAGAGGCGGGGAAACGCTTTTCTCCCAACTTCTCGGACCACCTGCTCGCGGAAGGATCCTATAAAATTTCAACCATTTACAAACAACTACTCCTTCAGACAACGCCTACTCTACATTCCTCATCTGCAGCCAACTGGGGCAAGGACTTCCCGGATGGTGACTTGGTTAACAAGCTGATTCAGGGTTTCAACAACGTCCAACGCCTAACTCCAAACGAAATCTGGAGAGAATCCCAATTAAAAATCCTCCACCGGGCCCACATACCCTTTCTATACTCCACAACTGACCAATCTGCTGCCAAATGCCCCCTGTGTCACCATCAGAGACCTTCCTTAACTCATCGTTTTTGGTCATGCTCGTACATATCCTCCTTCTGGGACCAGGTATTGGCCTACATCTTCGGAATCACCTTACTAAAACTACCGAAGGACCCACTGCTCCTCATTTTTGGCTATTGGGATCCCCTTCTGCTACAATGGTCTCGGCGGACATGCCCTTCCTCATCTGCTTCCCAACCTCCTGCAATTGTCAACAAAGACTGGTCTCTTCTCTGCCTCTTAGTTGCAAGGAGAGCCATTTTGAAAAACTGGACTTCTCCTCTCTGTCCTTCTGTGATCCAAGTCCAGCGTGAACTCCTACTCCTTCTCTACAAGGAACGTGCCACCACAGACTTCAACCGTGATACCTCTAAATCCCACTTCCTCTCGACCTGGGGACCCTTTATGCACTCTCATCTATCACCAGAGGATTGCTCTAACTTTGAGAGCTACACCTTTTCCTACTTCAAATCTCCCCCACCCTCCGCAACTAGGAGTGAAAATATCCAAATATCCCATGACGCTCCTAGCCCACGGTGACACGATACCCTCCCGGGTGCCCCCCCCCCCTCTCCACCCCCCCCCTTCCCCCGAGGTTAACCTTCTACAAAGAGCTGCATGTGTTTCCTTTGTTTCTGCAACATTCCTATTATCAGTATTAGTACTGCAAGATCCACCCAGTTGCCTGATTGTTATAGGATACCAACTGACTGTTACCATTATGTATATGTTCCCTTATTACACGCCCACCTGGTAGGTCCTATGATGGTTTTATTTTGACTGGTTCTCCACCAAGGTCATGTTCCCTCTCCCCTATACCCACTATCAGCGCCTCTTACTGTTATGATTCTGCTACATTCTCTCTTGATTTTGTTTTGTTTTGATTGATTTCTTTGAATGATTTCTTCCCTTGTATGCCTTCTAAAAACTTAATAAAAATTATTTAAAAAAACAAAAAAAAACAAAAGTGTCCCGGGAGCAGAACAAAAATGTCCAGGGAGCAAAACAAAAGTGTCCCGGGAGCAAAACAAAAATATCCAGGGAGCAAAACAAACATGTCCAGGGAGCAAAACAAAAGTGTCCAGGGAGCAAAACAAAAGTGTCCCTGGAGCAAAAGAAAAGTGTTAAGGGGGCAAAACAAAAGTGTTAAGGGAGCAAAACAAAAGTGTCCCGGGAGCAAAACAAAAATGTCCAGGGAGCAAAACAAAAGTGTCCCGGGAGCAAAACAAAAATGTCCAGGGAGCAAAACAAACATGTCCAGGGAGCAAAACAAAAGTGTCCAGGGAGCGAAACAAAAGTGTCCAGGGAGCGAAACAAAAGTGTCCCGGGAGCGAAACAAAAATGTCCAGGGAGCAAAAGAAAAGTGTCCCGGGAGCAAAACAAAAATGTCCAGGGAGCAAAAGAAACGTGTCCCTGGAGCAAAAGAAAAGTGTCCCGGGAGCAAAACAAATATGTCCAGGGAGCAAAACAAAAGTATCCCAGGAGCAAAAGAAAAATGTCCAGGGAGCAAAACAAAAGTGTCCCGGGAGCAAAACAAAAGTGTCCAGTGAAGAAAACCAAAAATGTCCAGGGAGCAAAACAAAAGTGTCCCGGGAGCAAAACAAAAGTGTCCAGTGAAGAAAACCAAAAATGTCCAGGGAGCAAAACAAAACTGTCCAGGGACACTTTTGTTTTGCTCCAGGGACATTTTTGTTTTGCTCCAGGGACAATTTTGTTTTGCTCCCTGGACATTTTTGTTTTGCTCCCGAGACACTTTTGTTTTGCTCCCGGGACATTTTTGTTTTGCTCCATGGACACTTTTGTTTTGCTCCAGGGACACTTTTGTTTTGCTCCCGGGACACTTTTGTTTTGCTCCAGGGACACTTTTGTTTTGCTCCAGGGACACTTTTGTTTTGCTCCCTGGACATTTTTGTTTTGCTCCCGGGACACTTTTGTTTTGCTCCCTGGACATTTTTGTTTTGCTCCCGGGACACTTTTGTTTTGCACCCGGGACACTTTTGTTTTGCTCCCGGGACACTTTTGTTTTGCTCCCGGGACACTTTTGTTTTTCTCCCTGGACATTTTTCTTTTGCTCCTGGGACACTTTTGTTTTGCTCCCTAGATATTTTTGTTTTGCTCCCTGGAAACTTTTGTCTTGCTCCCTGGACATTTTTGTTTTACTTCCGGAACACTTTTGTTTTGTTCCCTGGA
The DNA here is from genome assembly GCA_029574335.1 of Rana kukunoris. NCBI lineage: Eukaryota > Metazoa > Chordata > Amphibia > Anura > Ranidae > Rana > Rana kukunoris. The sequence goes on along the minus strand of CM056056.1, from coordinate 133,114,326 downwards.
CATTTTTGTTTTGCTCCCGGGACACTTTTGTTTTGCTCCCTTGACACTTTTGTTTTGATCCCTTGACACTTTTGTTTTGATCCCTTGACACTTTTGTTTTGCTCGGGAGCAAAAATGTCCCGGGACCAAAACAAATATGTCCAGGGAGCAAAACAAAAATGACAAGGGAGCAAAACAAAAGTGTCCCGGGAGCAAATCAAAAGGGTCCAGGGTGCAAAACAAAAGTGTCCTGGGAGGAAAACAAAAGTGTCCAGGGAGCAAAACAAAAGTGTCCGGGGAACAAAACAAGTGTCCTGGGAGCAAAACAAAAGTGTCCAGGGAACAAAACAAAAGTGTCAAGGGAGCAAAACAAAAGTGTCCCATGAGCAAAACAAAAGTGTCCCACGAGCAGTGGCGTAGCGTGGGGGGGGGCGTTGCCCGGGGCGCAGTGACAGGCGGGAGATTTAGGCTCCAGCACCGCGGTAACACTGAACACTTCTTCTTCGGTATCATGGTCTGCACTCACTCTGCACTGTTCAGTCACTCACTGCGGTGTCCGCAGTGAGTGACTGAACAGTGCAGAGTGAGTGAAGATGATGATGCCAGCATTGCCAGGGAATGTGACCGGGCACATGCAGCGTGCGGAGAGGGGGGCTGGGGGGAATTTAGGGCAGTCGAGGGCAGCATCCTCCGTCTCCATACTTGTAACTCTGAGTCCTCGAGGATCCCCGCTCGCTCTGCCCGCGTTCTCTTAGCCCGCCCCACAGCCCGGACTTCCGCCACCGCTTCTCCTGAGTGACGAGTCTGACTCCTGCATTAAAAACCGCAGAGATGATAAAATACCACCAAAAGAAAGCTCTATATGTGGGAAAAAAGGACACCATTTTTGTTTGGAAGCAACGTCACACGACCGCGCAATTGTCAGTTAAAGCGACACACTGCAGAATCGCAAAAAGTGCTCTGGTCATTGGGCAGCAATATGGTCCGGGGGTTAAGTGGTTAAAGTGCAGTAACCCACATCAAAAATTGACTCTGCTAATGTTGGACCAGTACAAGATATATTCACATTGGTTGCTAAAGGATAAATAATTTAAAGAAAAGTGCAAGTAAAAATAATGTAAATAATTACTGTAAACACAATTCTACATGTTGCAGTACCCCCATGGGGGTTGCTGATTGACACTATACCCCACTGGCCACCCGACTTTGCAGACCCTCTCTTACTTCTGACATGGAGCAAAACAAAAGTGTCCCGGGAGCAAAACAAAAGTGTCCCTGGAGCAAAAAAAAAGTGTTAAGGGAGCAAAACAAAAGTGTTAAGGGAGCAAAACAAAAGTGTCCCGGGAGCAAAACAAAAATGTCCAGGGAGCAAAACAAAAGTGTCCCGGGAGCAAAACAAAAATATCCAGGGAGCAAAACAAACATGTCCAGGGAGCAAAACAAAAGTGTCCAGGGAGCAAAACAAAAGTGTCCCTGGAGCAAAAAAAAAGTGTTAAGGGGGCAAAGTGACAGGCGGGAGATTTAGGCTCCAGCACCGCGGTAACACTGAACACTTCTTCTTCGGTATCATGGTCTGCACTCACTCTGCACTGTTCAGTCACTCACTGCGGTGTCCGCAGTGAGTGACTGAACAGTGCAGAGTGAGTGAAGATGATGATGCCAGCATTGCCAGGGAATGTGACCGGGCACATGCAGCGTGCGGAGAGGGGGGCTGGGGGGAATTTAGGGCAGTCGAGGGCAGCATCCTCCGTCTCTATACTTGTAACTCTGAGTCCTCGAGGATCCCCGCTCGCTCTGCCCGCGTTCTCTTAGCCCGCCCCACAGCCCGGACTTCCGCCACCGCTTCTCCTGAGTGACGAGTCTGACTCCTGCATTGCATGAATCTATGTATTGTCGCCGCTGCCGCCCACTATTCAGATGTCCGGCCCACTGTTGAGTACCGGCCATCTGAATAACAGTGGTGGGTGTGTTTTGAAAGTGTCTATCAGAGCCAGCGGCATGGCATGGCACATTTGATGGCACAGTGGCGACGTTTGATGGCACAGTGAGACTGCAATTGATTTTTTTTTTGTTTGCACCCCCCCGCCCCCCCCAAAAATAAAAATTGAGCACCAGCCGCCACTGTTTGTAAAACCTGTTGATCCTGCCAGAATCTTGTCATCTGATAGCTTCCTGTACTCAATAACTGTGCTGCACTGCACTCTAATACCTTGCATTGTTCCCAGCAATCTGAGGAATCCAAAACCCATTTCCTAGTAAGTAGAGGAGAGAAGACATTTGTAGTCCTCTCCTATGGTGACAACTCTCCCGTTCCATAGATACAGTATGGTGACTGAGCATTGTCAATCTAGGAGAGAAAGGAGCAGGAGGAGCATGTGAAATTTAAAGAAAAAAAGGCATGTAGAAAAATAAATAAAAAGTTTCTTGTTTTATTAGCCTTATGCTTGACTTGATATCTGCAAAATATTGTGGAAACAGGTGGTTGAAGATAAACCTGTAGGCCCATAAGGTAATCTTTTAGCAATATCAGGCTTCTGTTGTTGCAGGTCCTATACATACAAGATTGTAAAAATGGGAATGCCCAGCATGGATTCTCTTTGACCACTTAGAGATATCCAATGACCTGGCCAAAAGATTCAAAACACGCAAGCACTTAGCTAAGTAGGAAGCTCAAATGAACTAAACTATCAGCATCTGCTTGGTATTGACTCTATGGTACTTGGTCAAGCACCTTCCCCACTACTCAAGAATGTGATGACAATTGAGGAGGCTCAGAGTATCCAAAACAGGTACGAAGCATAGAGCATACCCAAGATCTATCCCAGGACAACTCAAGTGAGCAATGAGATCAGTGCTTCATCTATATTGAGGGACATAAATCAGAAAAGAAAAATTGAGTTAATCGATGTTCCTTGTTTAAAGGGGTTGTAAAGACAAAAATATTTTGCTCTTAAATTAAAGTCTAACAGTAGCTGATAAAGTAAAAAGTAATGTTTTGCAGTATAACTAGTTTGATACCTGTTGAAATCGAGCTGTTTTTTCACCTCTGTCACTCCTTAATCGTTATTCTCACTAACTTCCTGGTTTGCGGTGCGCATTCATTCTTGCTACATCACGGCCTAATGGGAACTACAGTTCCTATTAGGCTTAGCCTCCATGCCTGTGAGGGATAAGAGAGCATCTTCACGCAGGGCTGTAGTCAAAGGGAGGGGGGTGAGCACATTCTGCTTTCCACCATGCAAAGTGGCTCAGGTGCTGGTGGAAAGCAAGAAGAGGAGAGACAGGAAATGGCATTTTCAAACCTGAATTACTGTATTTTGGAGGTCAAAAGGAAAAACGAGGTAAGTGATATTTAAATGTTCTAGCTTACAGCAATCAATTGATCTAATAAAAAACAAACCTTTAGTGTTCCTTTAAGTACTTGTTCAAATAAACAGCTGCCCCAAGCACCTTCTCCACCACTCAAGTGTGATGACAGTGGCAGAGGCGCAAAGGTACTAAGCATAGAACATACCTAAGGTCCATGTCTAAGACATAATACAGTAAATATAAAAACAGAATCGAGTATAAAGTTCCATCAGATGGAAACAACTAGCAGAGATTGTTTGTTGTAGGGAACCTGTTAACGCTGTACAAGGATTACACAACTGGGAAGGGACTCGGCAGAATGCCCCCCAAAAATCTGAAGGGATTATTTCTTAGTCACACACAGTGGCGGCTGGTGGTCGGGTCACAGGTACCCCCTGGTCAGTCACCCACTAGCCCTGCAACACCATCTAGATCGTGGACAACGCTTACTCCGGGCGCCGTCTCCTCCTCCTGGTGCTTCACAACGGCTTCCCCTGTGTCTCCTCCCTCCTCCTCCTTGGTAGCCAATAAGATCGCTTCTCCTATCGACCAACCGGGTGACGGGTCTCAGGACCCACTTCCTGATGGGCTGGGGGAGAATCAGGAAGCCAATAACGAATATTAATTTGCTATTGTCACACAACTGGGTGGGCTTGGGGCGCAATGCTCTGTGCCCCAAGCCCACCCTTTTTTGAAGCCTATTAGAATCTCTGTCTCTAATCATGTTCTTAAAAAATAAATACAAAAAAAATTGGAATCCATGCATCCGGCATTATGGGCTGCCACTAGTCACGCAGCTAATTCCTTGAAATCTCTGATCAGAGGCCAAATAAAACAGAACAGGGTCCTAAGCAAAACTAGCAGCTTTGCCCTATCCTGTGATTGACATTGACAGAGAATTTGCCCTGTTTGCATTGTCTGTACTGGCATGACCCAGCCAATCCGATTGCAAAAAGGTTGTAGCTGTCCCCCCCCCCCCCCCCCACCCTCCACCCTTGTGGAATTGCGGGGGCCCTAGTCTCCGGCGTAGGTTGCTTTGTGGATGATCAGGCTCTGTCATTGACAAAGGCATTTATTTGGTGGCCAGTTATTGGCTGGCCTTGCTTAACTTATGTCTATTGCACTACTTTGAAACTCATATTTGGATTACAGCTGAACAAGAGTTAATGGGAAGGTAAGATAATCTATCCTCTGGATGACCTGGAATTCTGTCATTACCTGTACAATACCATCATTTTAGTTAATGATTACTATGATACTCATTTACAAAAGCGTTTTTTCCTACTGGAGACCAATGCTACTGTTGTTTTTTTATCTGAAAGCGGTCAGAGTCTAAATATGTCAAAGGTTTGTTAAAACTCAAAGCACACCATCAGCAATTTACTCTTTCATATTTTTAATTACTGTCATGGTTTATTAAATAAGCCATTATCGAGTATTTCCAAAACAGATGCGTTGCTTCTTCCAACTTATCTTCTGAGGTCTAAATCTCGCTTTGAGAAAAAGCGCAAGGTAGACAACAACATTATGGTTTTGGCTTGTAACAAGGAATTTCCAAAAATAATGGACTGACCCAGTTCTCAAGGAGAATTTCAATGGAAGAACAAACAGCTCTTTCAACATAGACAGACAAAGTTCTCGGAGGCTTGGACAGCAACTTGAAGAGCAGGAAAAACACATTCACTGTGAAAATTCTCAATGAGGCAAAAGCTGTTCAAAGCAATGTATTTAGTTGTGAAGAAAATGTTTGTTTTGAGCCAAGTTCTCAGCACAAAACTTTTATTTTTGTATCTGAGACAGAGCCAGGTTTACAGGCTTAAATCTGTATGTATAGGGAGTTTTTTATTTTCATTAGTCACTGATAGAATAGTTGGCAGTGGGATCCTATTAGTGCACCACAGAATTTCAATTACCCTTTTATGTAATGCTGTTATTTCATAAAGAACAAAAGTGCATGTTCTGTAGTGAGATAAAAGAGTGAATGTGAGAGTTGTCACGATGGTGATAGCTCTGTATCTAGATACATCCTCAGGGCATTTAATTTGAGAAGCCAGTTTCCAAGTGCCTATTTAAAAGAAATGTACTGACAACATAATACGCCACTTCCGATCCTAACATACACATTCAAAAAAACACAGCAGCAAAAATTAAAAGCATGTGTAAATAATAGCAATAGCATTCTGTATAGAGGAAAAGAAGGCCATTCAAATAGCATAACTCAGTATGATCTTCTGTGTGTCGTAAACAAATTTATGTTCCAAAAATAAGTCATCCCTTGCAGAGGGGCTGAGCCCATGCCGCAAAGTTTGACTGCTCGTTTCTATCTAGAGGATAGAAAAGCAGTTTTACTACATCAGGGGTAGGCAACCTAAAAAAGGTGGAGATCTACCTGAACAACATGGGAGAAGTCAAAGATCAGTTTCGCCTCCTCGCACCTGATCTAAATTGCCGTACTACCGTGTTGAAATTGCGTCCATTGCACGCAGGGCTCAAGTCCTGCGGGAACGCGTGGAAAATGGAGTCCCTGCACTTTTTTCACAGCAGGAATGCAGTTTCCTTTGCAGGACTAGAGCAGCCGAGGGGAGCAGCTGAGCCGCCCGAGCCAATCCTTTACTAAGCGGCGATGCCCAGCTCGAATCACATTGCGGAGGTCTGCGGCAAGTTATCCCGGGATTTAGTAAGAACTTGCTTAAAGTTCTTTCTAAATCCGGCGATAACTCGTGGCAGACCTCCGCAATGTCTCCTGGGAACAATGACAAAAGCTCCCAGGAGACATTGCGGCATCGAGGAAGTGACGGGATACCCGCACACTACCCAATGAATCCATATATAGAAATCCATATATAGGAAGTGGCCAGTAACATAAAGGATTACTAAGGTACAGTGGATCTAAAAAAAAAAAAACGTGGTTTAGTAATTATGTATATGAGCGTATCATCTTTTTTTTTTTGGTATGGGAGTAGATCTTGGGTGGGAGTTCCCACATTTTTCCCCAGGACTTGACCCCTGATTGCACGGCAATTATAGGTTTAAATCAGGTGGTGAAGAGGCCACCACCTGTTAAACACACTCAGAGCAGCGGTGCCTGCAGCACTTGTGAATGAGCCCTTAGTTGAATTCGGAAGCGGAACCCTTAGGGCTCATCCCAAAAATCCCTATTATGTGTACACATGCAGCAGCAGGAATTAAACCCCCTGTTGCTTTTGGTGCATGCTACCGGCTGGCAATCATGCCCCTTTCAAGTAAAATGGTCCACTCTGCAAGTGCCCCGCAACTTCATGCTTCTGCGGGTTCCAAGGGGTTAAATTAGGTGGTGTTTGCTGTACTGCACAAGATTACAGGGCACCCTCCCTATTAGACAGGGCCGGATTAACATAGGGATTATGAAATGTACGGGCACAGAATTTTTTAAGGTGCCAATGGAGATGTACACAAGTAGGATTTTTGTAAAATTATTGTATTATTGTATGTTAATATTGTATTATTGTACATGGTGAAATATATTTTGTTATGTGCAATATGCTAATTATTTATAAATATTTATGATCAAAAATTTTTTTTTTTATACTTGATCTATTCACAGCCAGATACAGCATTGCTCTTTCAATATACCTTTGTGGACCTCCATCTGGGAGACGGGATGAGCACCAGTTCAGGGTGGATGGCTTGTTAATACCTATCCCCAGGGCTCGCGGCATTCTTGGGTTCTTCTCCTTTCAGGGGATGGCTTCACCATCCACTGCCGGGGAAGAGAAGCACTGAGGTGCTTTGCCCTGGGGCGTATCAACGCACCATGGGTAATTTTCTCTTTCTCCCGGCAGTGGTGATTTTATTCCTTCAAAACCCCTTCTTCCTTCCAATAGGTAGGAGAAGTTGTTAGATACCCCTGGGGAGGTCCCCTACCTCATCACCCTCCATAGAAATATTAAAATATCAACTTTGTCTGTAGGTTGCAGATGTTCTCTCTGTCTTTCTATTTTTCCCCTTTATTATTATTTTTTCCATGTCAATTTTTGTCTGTGTCTGATTTGGTTGAGCTTTTCCTTCTAACACTTGTCTGATGACAGTTAGGGAGGCTTCCCCTGGTATCCTCTTGGATACGTCTCCTGCCATCCTGTAGATATGCTCTTGGATGGCAGAGACTTTGCTCCATAGATTTCCCCTTCTTTGCAGACACCCACGTCTTCCGTTTTTTAAGATGTGACGTGACTATTGGGCGCCTTGGTTGCGTTGTCACTGATGCGCTCCAGGGATGTTATTGGATGCCGACTGGGGATTGCTCTGGTCACATGACTGATGGCGCTCTGATTGGTTGCGCCACAGTCATGTGACGCGCGGGGACGCTGACGTCGATTTGGTGCGGCGCGCCGGAAGTGACGCGCGGTACTTCTGATTTGCCGCGTTCTGGTCACGCGGGGCGTTTTACACTGATGTCACCGTCCGGCGCCGAACTAAGCATCATTTTAGCGCACCCTACACACCTGTTTTGACCCACTGAGATTCACCATATGGAAAAGGGGAGGTGTAGTTACACCTGGGGCCATTTAGTACTCTCCAGGTGAGTATATAATGAAGTCAGGGGGGCATCTCAGCATTCATTTTCCTCCCATCTCCTGTTGGAGTGGGAGGCTATCTTGGTATTTAGTTACATTCTTGATATTTGGACTTCCCACTCAAATATCGGCTCGGTCTTTAATTGAATTGGGTCCTTAGGAGTGGTGAGTAAATTTAAGGCTTTATACTTTTGTCTTGCTCCATTTTGCTTGATAAATGACCTTGTAGTGATTTTTATTTATTTATATATTTCCCCTTAGCTGGGTGTTTCTTTGAGCCTTTTTGGCTGCTGATCCAAATGGTGATTTTTTATCATCTCACCACCCTCCATGGTTTTGGAGCCCCCCCTGATCTTTTGGAGAAGTCCCACGAGTGCTGCGAGGCGTCATTGGGTTTGTGCCCCCACTCGGTTTTGGTGCACCTACACCCCCAGGGATTACTAGGGTGCCCCTGATCTGGAAAAAGGTTAGTTTTCCCCTTTTTTTCTTTTGGTCTGTGAGCTTCCATGAATTCCCTTCTGTCCACATCTTGCGATGCTGTGCCTGACTGTGAAAGCTGTGTTTATTATGTATATATATTTTTTCATTTTTTAGGAAAAAACCATACTGCCTACCTTCCCTGAAGAAGAATTCAAAAGCATTATTCGAAACGCGTCGGTAACGACCATATATACCCTTAGCTTTGTCCTGGGGTCTATGATGATCCTTGGCAGTATTACTGTTTCTATTTTTGTCTCCAATTTGATTTGTATACCAATATGTGTTTATGAATGTATTTTCTATAGCCTAATGATATTTGTAATAAATTTATATTTTTTATGACCTAGTTGTCATTACCATTTATGGTTGCCCTAAAAGTCCCACCCTCTTAGAGGTATTCATGTTTTCCGTTTAATTTTGGGATGTTGGCAACAGCATGCCTCTATACATGAGCTAAATCTTTTTTCATTTTTTTAACATAGGGATTATTGGAGCTGCAACTCCAGGCCCCTTTTTCAAGATAGGCCCATTTGCCCTAAAAAAAGAAGACCTACTCCACAACCGGTCAACATATGGGATGTCTATCATTTATAGTTCCGGAGATACAGGCCTGCTTGCACAGCCTGTCAGAAGCTACATACAGAGTGACCATTATAAATACAAGCTGACACACTGTAGCCGACTGAGAAAAAAAAACATCATTTGTTTTTTGCTAGAAAATTACTCTATGGTGGTCTTTGCAACTGTTTATGTTGCACAGTATAGAGCTGCACGATTCTGGCTAAAATGAGAATTGCAATTTTTTTGCTTAGAAGATAGATCACGATCACATCATCTTTCACATTAAAACGAAAAAAATGGGTTTTGTTTTTATGGTTTTTATTATTCATTGAAGTAGGCAAATGCAGTGACATAAAATATTGCAGCAATTGCCATTTTTGTCTCTGCTAAAATATATATAATGTGTGGCGGTTCCAAGTAATTTTCTAGCAAAAAATATTGCTTTTTAACTTAAAGGATCACTAAAGGAATACATTTTCTTAGCTAAATAGCTTCCTTTACCTTACTGCAGTCCTGGTTTCATGTCCTCATTGTTCGTTTTTTGCTTTGAAGTTGCTGTAATTCTGCTTTGATCTCCACACTTCCTGCTTGTCTGGCTCCTTATGAAAAATCTCATGGCAGCTTTTCACTGTGGTCCAAGCTGTCATTACTGTGTGTCTAAAACTCCTCAGAACCAATCAGATTTAATTAATAAAAACAAAACACTGCCCTGGATTTGTTTGTTTTTGTTCTGTGTGTCTCTCTACTTCACAGAAACATGAAACCAGTTTAAAAGTGAAACTAAACTGCAGGCACATTATATGATTGATTTTTATCTGTTTTTAATCATTTTTAAAAGGAATCAGTTAACTTTTATGTCTCTATACCCTGTAAACAGTCATTTCAGCAAAATAAAATGTTTCCTATAGTAACCCTTTAAGAAACAAGTGTTGGACTTTAAGTGGTTACATTTCTTGCATTTACACACAGAAGTTTGATCCAAGAAGGAAGTTAGTTACAATGTTTTTATGTTTTTACAAACTTGGCAGACTGCCCGGATTTTTTCTTTACACACACACACACACACACACACACAAAAGTTTATCCCTTTGATATAAGAAGAAAGCGTTAGTTACAATGTTTCCTGTTAAAAACTTGGCAGACTGTCCAGATATTTTCCTTTGAGGCCTCGTACACACGATCGAATTTGTCCGCTGAAAACGGTCCGATGGACCGTTTCAGCAGACATCTCCGATCGTGTGTATGGGCTAGCGGACAGATTTGTCCACCCGATAGATTTCAAAGCATGCTTTGAAATCTATCCGGTGGGAATCTGTCCGCCCGACATGTCTGCTGGTTAGTACACTTACCAGCAGACATGTCGTCCCACTCCGCCACCGCACCGCCGCCGAATGGATTCGGCGCATGCGCGGAAGTGTTTTACTTCCTGGTGCGGTGACGTGGCGGCGTCAACGTCACCGCCACGTCACCGACACGTCAGCGCGCTCTCTGCTGGCGGGGATTTTGGTTTGCTCGTGTGTACACGCGAGCAAACCAAAATCCCAACAGACAGATTTGTTCAAATCTGTCGGACGGACAGATTTGAACAAATCTGTCCGCTCGTGTGTATGGGGCCTGAGAGCTGAAAGTCTCTCCACGTGTTATATGAAAGAATCAGCAAACTCTGCATTGGAGATGTCAGGGGGGTTGAATTGAGATCACGATTTTTTAACGATTAATTGTGCAGCTCTAGCACGGTACTGTATTTGCGCAGCAATTTTTCAAACATGTTTTTTTGGAAATAAACTGTTCCATTCATTAAAAAAACACTAAAGTTAGCACGATTTTTTTTTGGTATCCTAAGCGATGCTTTAAAAAATGTTTAGGTTACATGTTTAGATTTACAGAGGAGGTCTAGTGCTAGAATTATTGCTCTCGCTCTAACGATCGTGACGTATGTAACCTGTGTGTATCTGGCTCTGATACTAGCCAGTGCCTACCCAGCCACTGACTAGTATCTCTCCCCAGCCTGTCCCCACACACCCTCTCACCTGCTGACCTGTGGATGGGGGAATCACTCCTGTAGTGTTGTTGTGTTCTGCCAGTGAGGACAATGATCAGTGTTGCTATCTATAGCTGGCAGCACTGATTGTTTTGGGAAAAACAGGCTGGTTGTACTCAAGTCGATTAATAGATTGACTTGTGTAAAACCAGCTAGCCCATACATAGATCGACTATGGCTGGTCTCTGCATATTTGGCATAATATCAATTCATGTATGACCCGCTTAACCACTACGCAGTCCCTAAACATCCTTCCACTCCTGTACATAGTGCTCACTGTCATACTCTTCACACTCCTCTCCTGTACACAGTGCCCACTGTTATACTCTCCACACTTCTCTCCTATAGATGGTGCCCACTGTCATACCTTACACACTCCTCTCCTGTACATAGTGCCCACTGTCATATCCTCCACACTCCTCTCCTGTACACACTGCTCACTGTCATACCCTCCACACTCCTCTCCTATACATAGTGCCCACTGTCATACCCTCCAGACTCCTCTCCTGTACATACTGTTCACTGTCATACCCTCCACACTCCTCTCCTATACATAGTGCCCACTATCATACCATCCACATTCCTCTCCTGTACATACTGCCCACTGTCATACCCTCCACACTCCTCTCCTGTACATACTGCCCCATCATACCCTCCACACTTCTCTCTGGTACATACTACCCTCTGTCATACCCCCACACTCCTCCTGTACATACTTCCAACTGTCATACCCTTCACACTCCTCTCCTGTACATGTGCCTGCTGTCATACACTTCTCTCCTGTACATTCTGCCTGCTGTCGTACCCTCCATGCTTCTCTCCTGTATATACTGCTCACTGTCATCCCCTCCACACTTCTCTCCTATACATGGTGCCTTTTGCCGTACCCTTTGCACTTCTCTCCTGTACAGAGTGCCCAATGTTAGACCCTCCACATTCCACCCTCCACATTCCTCTCCCTCACCTGCACATACTTCCCACTTATATACCGTCCATACTCGTCCCCTATGTCGCTTACCCACAAAAACAGTTCTTTAAAATTATACCGAATACCCTCAATGTTACCAGCTCTAGAATGGACACACTTTTGTTTGTTCAACTAAAGGAAATCTCATTTCTTATATTTGTTCTTCCCTCCTTTAATTTTGTGATTACTACTGTGATGTACAGAGGAACATAGGGGATCTCAGCTACTCTAAATATAGCACTTGTGAAAAAAAGTGTCCCTGAAAATATTTTTTAAATGTTGGCATCTATGCACTTAGGCACTGCCCAAGGGCCACTGGGTCAGTAGGGGGCCCCATGAGAGGTTCCTGGGATACTGTGATATTAAAGCGTTAGTACATTTTCCTGACATTGCTACTTTTTAGAGGCCCTGGGGTAGGTTATGCCACAATCTACAAGTATGCACAGCCTATTAGCACATTAGGGTACACTTAAATTTTCAGACTGAGCCCTCCAGTGCTGCGCTGTGATGAATCAGGCGGGGCCCGGGCGCTTCCATCTTTACCCTGTCTTCTTTCTGGGTACTGTGCCTTTGGTCACTTGCCTTGGCCGGGCTGCGTTAATGTCATTCCCACGCATTTATTTATTATTTATAAAAGGCCCACCAAAATCCTCAGCACCAGGCCCATGATGTTCTTAATCTGGCCCTGCTATTAGATTGTAAGCTCTTCTGAGCAGGACCCTCTTAACCCTTTTGTATTTTATTGTATTGTAACTGTAATGTCTCCCTTTTATATTGCAAAGCGCTGCGTAAACTGTTGGCGTTATATAAATTCTCTATAATAATAATAACTTGTAGAGTGGCCGTATTCAATTGAATGGGTCATGCTTGTCAGGTGCTACACCAACTAACCATGACAGGACATATAACTGACAGGGATGATAAAAACACGCCTTAACTATGGGGTTTACCACCCTCAAACTGCAATTGTAAATGAACCCTTGCTGTTCTGAGCCCCCTATAAGGATGCTTTCATGCTTATGTGGTGCGGTTTACCTTGCACCGTGGGCACAGCGCAGTGCATCTGCAACTTTCCTTGGTTAGTTGTGCTTTGTCATAGACTTCTATTATATCCCACAGGTGTGGTGCACTTTCTCAAAGTGCACCAAAACTAGGGTTGCCACCTTTTCGTCAAGCCAAACCCGAACACTTTAGCGATGCACGGCAATTTTTTTGTAGCTTATCCTCGGGACGTACCGGCCGTGCGTTCCGAGGATAAGACTGACAGGCGTCTCAGCCAATCAGGTAATCTGATTGGCTGAAGCGTCCTCGAGGGCGGGACGAGGGACATCGAGGGACGTAGAAGCCAGAAAGGTAAGTGCCAGGGGGGGTACTGGGCACGGTGGCGACAATTGGGGGCACAGTGGCTGTGTTTAATGGCATAGTGGTGACAATTGATGGCATGGCACAGTGGCGACAATTGGGGGCACAGTGGTGACAATTGATGGCATGGCACAGTGGTGACAATTGATGGCACAGTGGCTGCATTTGATGGCATGGCATAGTGGCTGTGTTTTGATGGCATGGCACAGTGGCTGTGTTTTGATGGCATGGCACAGTGGCTGCGTTTTGATGGCACAGTGGCTGCGTTTTGATGGCACAGTGGCTGCATTTGATGGCATGGCACAGTGGCTGTGTTTTGATGGCATGGCACAGTGGCTGCATTTTGATGGCATGGCACAGTGGCTGCATTTTGATGGCATGGCACAGTGGCTGCGTTTTGATGGCACAGTGGCTACGTTTTGATGGCACAGTGGCTGCATTTGATGGCATGGCACAATGACTGCATTTGATGGCATTGGACAGTGACTGCATTTGATGGCATGGCACAGTGGCTGTGTTTTGATGGCATGGCACAGTGGCTGCGTTTTGATGGCATGGCACAGTGGCTGCGTTTTGATGGCACAGTGGCTGCATTTGATGGCATGGCACAGTGACTGCATTTGATGGCATGGCACAGTGGCTGTGTTTTGATAGCATGGCACAGTGGCTGCGTTTTGATGGCATGGCACAGTGGCTGCATTTTGATGGCATGGCACAGTGGCTGCGTTTTGATGGCACAGTGGCTGCGTTTTGATGGCACAGTGGCTGCATTTTGATGGCACGGTGGATGCGTTTTGATGGCACGGTGGCTGCGTTTTGATGGCACGGTGGCTGCATTTTGATGGCACGGTGGCTGCATTTTGATGGCACGGTGGCTGCATTTTGATGGCATGGCACAGTGGCTGCGTTTTGATTGCATGGTGGCTGTGTTTTGATGGAATGTGGCTGCGTTTTATGGCATGGCACAGTGGTTGCATTTTGATGGCACGGTGGCTGCATTTTGATGGCATTGCACAGTGGCTGCATTTTGATGGCATGGTGGCTGCATTTTGATGGCACGGTGGCTGCGTTTTGATGGCACGGTGGCTGCGTTTTGATGGCATGGTGGCTGCGTTTTATGGCATGGCACAGTGGTTGCGTTTTGATGGCACGGTGGCTGCATTTTGATGGCATGGCACGGTGGCTGCGTTTTGATGGCACAGTGGCTGCATTTTGATGGCACGGTGGCTGCATTTTGATGGCATGGCACAGTGGCTGCGTTTTGATGGCACGGTGGCTGCGTTTTGATGGCACGGTGGCTGTGTTTTGATGGAATGGCACAGTGGCTGCGTTTTGATGGCACGGTGGCTGCATTTTGATGGCATGGCACGGTGGCTGCATTTTGATGGCACAGTGGCTGCATTTTGATGGCATGGCACAGTGGCTGCGTTTTGATGGCACGGTGGCTGCATTTTGATGGCATGGCACAGTGGCTGCGTTTTGATGGCACGGTGGCTGCATTTTGATGGCGCGGTGGCTGCGTTTTGATGGCGCGGTGGCTGCGTTTTGATGGCACAGTGGCTGCGTTTTGATGGCATGGTGGCTGCATTTTGATGGCATGGCACAGTGGCTGGGTTTTGATGGCACGGTGGCTGCATTTTGATGGCATGGCACAGTGGCTGCGTTTTGATGGCACGGTGGCTGCATTTTGATGGCGCGTGGCTGCGTTTTGATGGCATGGTGGCTGCGTTTTGATGGCACGTGGCTGCGTTTTGATGGCACGGTGGCTGCATTTTGATGGCATGGCACCAGCCGCCACTGGCAGCATGCATAAACCAGACCTCCTCCAGGGCCCCCCTTTATATCAGCATGCATCGACGTCCTCCCCCAGGACCTCCCTTTTATTAGCATACAACTCGACCTCCCAGGGCCCCTTCCGATTCCCCCCCCTTAAAGCGTGGATAGATTCCGTGGGGAAAAAACCCCTTACCTTTCAGGAGTTAGCCGCTGCATCAATGTGTACGAACCTGCTGTATTGCTGTAAGGGGGCGGAGTCTAACACCATGCTCTCGAGTCTCGAGTTCCTTCCCTCCTGCTGCTGCCTGCATAAGCGTCCCGCCTGGTTGCTAGGATACAGTTCCCCTTCACTGTCTCTAGCATCGGTGGGACTCGTCACTCGTCGGGGGAGAAGAAGACACTAACAGTGTGCAGTGTGACTGGGGGGGGGGGTCACACGGCTGCATGCTCGGTGACACACAGCAAGCGCCAGGCAGGGAGGTGGTGGGACTTCTCTGGGCGGCCAGAACGAGAATGATTCGGGGATGTGCATTGTGCACTTGTGCAGCTCTGTTGCGGCCGGGCCAGGACGGACGGCTGTCGGCTGAACAAAAAAAAAATGATTTTTTTTTTTTTAATGTGCCCGGGTTTAAGGCAGCTTCAAAACCGGGCACATGTGCCCAAACCCGGACTGTCCGGGTCAAAACCGGACAGGTGGCAACCCTAACCAAAACTCCTGCATTTTCGAGTTTTGGTGTGCTTTCAGAAAGTGCAAAAAACCTGCATGATTTAACCACTTAAAGACCCCCGCACGCACATATACGGCCACAGAATGGCACGTACAGGCACAAGGGCGTAAATTTACGTCCCCGCCTAAGTGCGGTTCGGGGGTCCCATCGGGACCCCCTCCGCGGCGTGCGGGGGTCCCCCTACCTCTGGGAGCGATCCGGGATCTGCGGGCGGATGTCCGTGATATCCGCCCCCCCCGCGATCGCTCCCAGCCAATGGGAGCGCGCTACCATCCTGTCAGTTCCTCCTCCTGTGTTTACACAGGAAGGAGGAAATGATGTAATCTCTCATCGCAGCGCTGTTTCCCAGCGCTGCTGATGAGAGAAGACATCACAAGTAAGTGTGCACCAACACAACACTGACACACACTCACAGGCATATTAACCCCTTGTGATCGCCCCCCCCCCCCACCCCCCTGTCACAGTGTCGCTGAATGCAGTGATCTAATCACTGCATTTAGTGTCAGTGTGACAGGCAGTGTAAAAAACAGTTAGTGTTAGGTTCAGGATAGCCCCCCCACTCCCCCTAATAAAGTTTTAACCCCCTGATCACCGCCCTAGTTAACCCTTTCACTCCCTATTGCCAGCGTCACTAAGCGATCATTTTTCTGATCGCTGTATTAGTGTCGCTGTTCCCGCTAGGTAGCTATTTTTTTTTATTGCGATTTTTTTTTTTTACTAAAGACATGTGGCTTAATAAATTTTGGCCTAAATGTTTGACTAAAATGTAGTTTATTTGATTTTTTTTTAACAAAAAGTAAAAAATAGTGTTTTTTTTTCAAAAATGTCGCTCTATTTTTGTATATAGCGCAAAAAATAAAAATCGCAGAGGTAATCAAATACCACCAAAAGAAAGCTATATTTGTGGGAAGAAAAGGACACAAATTTTGTTTGGGAGCCACGTCGCACGACCGCGCAATTGTCTGTTAAAGCGACGCAGTGCCGAATCGCAAAAACACCTTGGGTCATTTACCAGCGTATTGGTCCGGGTCTTAAGTGGTTAATAGATGTCTACAGCTAAGCTCAGCAAACAGTACAATGCACATCACCCGCAATGTGGGTAGACTGCAGTGCATCAGTGTGAAAGCAGCATTATACTATTATGCCCAGTGTATTGCTTCACACTGAGCTGAAGATCTCTTCTTTCCTTCTGCTGACACCACTCTAGAGACCACTAGCTGGGATAAGAGATGGAGTGCAGTTGGTATCACTCTGCATGAGAAAGGCGCCAGCACTACAGAGGAGCCATCAGCTTACACGGCTCTTGCTACCTACTACAGTTCCAACCTTACAAGTAGTACCTCATTACACTCTGTTTGATCATCTGGAATGGTGGGTCAGCAAGCCCAGACTGTGATCTACCAGTCACCTGTCCGCAACCCTGCCCTACATCAATCTTGATGACATCAGAGGACCTTAGACTGCCAAGGTGCAGGGGAGAAGAGGCTGCAGAGATCAGTGTAACAGTGCAGAAGAGCCTGCTAGAGCAGAGATTTGGGTAAGTAAATGTGATTTTCCAAGTGCCCTAGACCAGTGATTCTCAACACTGAGACCAGGGCTGGTAAATTCTTTCAAAATCTTTCATGCTTCAACAGTAAAAAAAGGAAAGTTTATATTCACACAATAAAAGTATAGGCTGGGTATCACTGCAAGGGATGGTGGTTGTGGATGGGGTCTCTAAAGAAGTCTAAGGGTCTCTCTTCTAGGCCGTTGACTTTGCAGTGGCACGTTTGGAGACTGGAGGGCACTAAGGGGGCTAATGTGCATTGTGATGGGATACTGTTTGGGGGCTGGAGGCTCTGCAGCAAGCTTGGAGGGCACTGCAAGGGGTGGGGGCAATATGGGTAGTTGGGCAGCACTGTGGGGGCGGAAAGCTTTCAGGGGGCCTGGAGGCACTATGAGAAATTGAGGAACTCTGCGGCCCACTGTAGGAGGCTCTGCAGCACTATGGTAACTGGGAAGCACTGTGGCATGTTAGGGGATCTGTAGCTGGCTTGAGGCCCGGAGGAGGGAGGCTGTGGCCTGGCAGTGGGCCATGGCCTGGTAGTTGAGAAACACTACCTTAAATTGCAGTGCAGGCACAGCCCCACTGCAAGGGAGCACTTTTACTTTAACTTGAGCTTAGCTATAACCGAGTTTGTGTCTACTGTATGTCTACAGCTTGCTATACATAGAAAGGTCAAGCTGCCAAACTCCCTTTGCTTTGGATTTTAGCAGATAACCATTAAATGATGTACCGTACTGGAATGTACACCAGGTGGCACCAAAATGGGGCTTTAAACTTTTAGTGAACACGTCCTTTAAAAAGACCCTATCACCAGACCATTCATTTCAACATTAATCTTCCTATAAGATTACCGGTATATGTTATTTTTTTTGTGCTTATGCATGTTATTCACCTTCCTTATTAGTCTACCTCAGTATTTCTCAAACTTGTTTTAGACAAGGCACCCTTTAACATTCTGCACAAGGCACCCCACTCTAAAATGTAAAAAACAAAACGAATAGTTTTACATAATGCAGTGGCCTCTACACATGTAGGACACCCAACATTTGAGGTGATTTTTGCAAGGCATAAAACCTTTGCTCACTGGTACTGATTAGTATTCCAGTGTTTCTCAACCTCAATTTCTCTCCCTCATTCAGCTAATGTGACCCCAGCGCTGATGAAAAGGGGCAGGGGGGAGTCAAACAAGAATGCTGTACAGGCACTCAATGTCCCCCTTATCAACCTATGATGACATTGGTTGTTGCTGGTCCGCATGGTGCCCAAGGTTGTAACACTGCTCAATAAATACCTATGGCTTTGTGTAACAAAAAAGGAAGGCTTGATCCACCCACTGGCTTATTGACAATTTTTTGATAATTTTTGAATAATTTTGCTAAGGCACCCCTGAAGAATCTAGAAGGCACCCCATCAATCCACAGCACCCTGGTTGAAAAAAGCTGGTCTACATTACATGCTGTATACAGTACATCCGAAAGTATAACATAACATAACATAACCTCCTGCGTTAAGGTGTGGTGCTTAAGGGCAAGATGGACTCTCCTCTCAGCTGGTCTTGCAAGTATAGCGCACAAGGATCTTGATGCCCTCTTAGAACTGTTGGTATCAGGCCCGGACTAGGACAAAAAATAGGCCTGGGCATTTTCTACTGAGCAGCTGGGGGGGTGAAGCAGGCATTCGCAGGGGCTGTTTGTAATGGGATGGGGTTCCAGGATGTTCTAGGATGTGTGGATTTGGTTACGGTAACTTTTTTAGTTTAATGTGACAGATTGGTGCCAAAGCCTGTAATAATGGAGTACTCACAAAGCCAGTCATCTATCAATACTCCTTTATAACTGGCTCTGTGATTAATACTTTAAAACTGGCTTTGTTAGTACTGCAACAACAGTTATAAAGCATCACTCACAGAGCCAGTTATAAAGGAGTACGCGTCTGTGCCCGGGAAGAGGGGCGGGAGTCATTTATAGACTCCCCTCCCCACTGTCCTCTCGCCACCAAGCCCTCCTACTCTTCCGGCAAGGGTTCTGTTAACCCCTGTCATGCTGGCCCTGCGCTGATTGCAGGTTTTCTTTTGCTCCAGGCCTTCTTTTATAACTGGCTTTTTGAGTATTACTTTTAGTAGTGCTTACAAAGCATGTTAAATATCTGATCCACAGTCAACTTTTTCTGGGTAGAATGGTCTCCCCTCCAGGCACACCGCTGCTGAGTAGAAATAAAAAACAAAAGTGTGGCGCTAATGCCTCGTTTCCACTGAGCGGATCGGTTCAGTACGGTTCGGTACAGTTCGCTATTTTGGGTGTTTCCATTATGAAAGCGCGCCATAAAAGCGAACCGTACCGCGCCAGCAAGGGTCCTGCTTCACATGAGGGTCCAAAGAAAAGTGGAGCGGTATGGTTAGGGCGGAGCTACTGGCGTCACATGGTTTATTCCACTGATTGGTGGACAGAAAACAGCTATGCTGACGTCAAAGCAAAGCGCCAACCAAGCACCACGTCGCTAGTCCATATAAAGGAGAAGGATGGCAGCAAACAACAGGCTTTGGTTATCTGAGGAACTATCTACTTTCCTATCAATTATTGGTGATGGCGTTATTCAGAGTGAGCTTGATGGATCAGTGAGAAATGAGAAGGTCTATAAAGAAATTTCTCAGCGGATGGCAGCCAAGGGATTCGAACGGACGTTGGGCCAGTGTAGGGCAAAGCTGAAAAAGCTTAAAGCTCAATATAAAAAAATTAAGGACGCCAACAGCCGTAGTGGAAATTGTCCAACTGCTTGGAGGTGGTACGACACCATGGACGCCATTTACGATCATCGGCCAGCAAACCAAGGCAGGGAGTGACTCTGCAACTGTAATTCTGGAATCCATGGTAGACCCCTTTGGTAAGTTAATTATTTTTTAAACTTCGCATAGGATATCGCTCTGCTAACCATTTGAAATGAAATATCTAACCATATGTTTATTTTCAGAAACAGTTGATGGACTCTCCAATGATGTATCAAACATTTCAGATGATGAACCTTCAACGTCTTTCAGCAGCAACAGTAGTTTTTCATCAGACCAACCACCGAGTAGCCAACCACCGAGTACTCCCAATGCACCCCGACACAATGGTAAGACATGATGATAATAAATAAATTCTCTGGGGGGGCAGATGAGCAGTGCTGTGTATTGGTGTAGCAGATGAGAGGGGGGGGGGGTGATCAGTTTTGGGGGAGATGTGCAGGAGGTACAGTGGTGGAAGAGATGAGAAGGGGGGTTCAGCTCTGGGGGGCAGATGAGCAGTACTGTGTATTGGTGTATCAGATGAGAGGGAGGGGGGGTGATCAGTTTTGGGGGAGATGTGCAGGAGGTACAGTGGTGGAAGAGATGAGAGGGGGGGTTCAGCTCTGGGGGGGCAGATGAGCAGTACTGTGTATTGGTGTATCAGATGAGAGGGAGGGGGGGGGTGATCAGTTTTGGGGGAGATGTGCAGGAGGTACAGTGGTGGAAGAGATGAGAGGGGGGTTCAGCTCTGGGGGGCAGATGAGCAGTGCTGTGTATTGGTGTAGCAGATGAGAGGGGGGAACAGAAGTGGGCCAGTGTGGTACAGTCTGGTGGGGCAGATGAGAAAGGGGCTTACAGTATTGGTTGGACAGATGACAAAAACAATGTTTTTTTTTGTATAATACAGGTGAAAGAAGAAGGTTGCAGTTGGATCTGCGCACAGTCATGGAGGATATGCGGGCAGCAGAAGAAAGGCAGCTGGAAAGAATGGATAACCTTTCTGAGAGAAGGTTTCAAGCACTACGTCAGGATGCACAGGAAGCTATGCGCCAGGAGGCAGAAATTGCCCGGATGCAGATGGAGCAGTTGGCTACCTTCAACCAGGCCTTCCTCGGTGTCCTTGGTCAGCTTGTTCAAGTAATTGGAGCCAATCATCAACCCAGGTCACCACCCAGACAGTAATGCCTTTCATGCAGCACAGGACCTGTACCCATTTTTACTTTTAAAGGAAATTTAATTATTTTGTGTTTAACCACTTAAGACCCGGACCAATACGCTGGTAAATGACCCAAGGTGTTTTTGCGATTCGGCACTGCGTCGCTTTAACAGACAATTGCGCGGTTGTGCGACGTGGCTCCCAAACAAAATTTGCGTCCTTTTCTTCCCACAAATAGAGCTTTCTTTTGGTGGTATTTGATCACCTCTGCGATTTTTATTTTTTGCGCTATATACAAAAATAGAGCGACATTTTTGAAAAAAAAAACACTATTTTTTACTTTTTGTTAAAAAAAAATCAAATAAACTAAATTTTAGTCAAACATTTAGGCCAAAATTTATTTAGCCACATGTCTTTAGTAAAAAAAAAATCGCAATAAAAAAAAATAGCTACCTACAGCGATCAGAAAAATGATCGCTTAGTGACGCTGGCAATAGGGAGTGAAAGGGTTAACTAGGGCGGTGATCAGGGGGTTAAAACTTTATTAGGGGGGGTGGGGGGGCTATCCTGAACCTAACACTAACTGTTTTTTACACTGCCTGTCACACTGACACTAAATGCAGTGATTAGATCACTGCATTCAGTGACACTGTGACAGGGGGTGGCGATCACAAGGGGTTAATATGCCTATGTGAGTGTGTGTCAGTGTTGTGTTGGTGCACACTTACTTGTGATGTCTTCTCTCATCAGCAGCGCTGGGAAACAGCGCTGCGATGAGAGATTACATCATTTCCTCCTTCCTGTGTAAACACAGGAGGAGGAACTGACAGGATGGGAGCGCGCTCCCATTGGCTGGGAGCGATCGCAGGGGGGCGGGTATTCGCCGACATCCGCCCGCTGATCCCGGATCGCTCCCGGAGCAAGGGCGACCCCGGCACGCCACGGAGGGGGTCCCGATGGGACCCCCGAACCGCACTTAGGCGGGGACGTAAATTTACGCCCTTGTGCCTGTACGTGCCATTCTGTGGCCGTATATGTGCGTGCGGGGGCCCGTAAGTGGTTAAAAAGTTATATTTTATTAATAGGCTACTTTTGAGCCAGCACCAATCGCACAAGATTGGACACATTTCCTCTTTGCTGCACATGGCTTTAGTTGTAGTGCTGCTCTGATTCCCTCCTGGCACCTTTGCATTATCACCCACGCCTTGGAAGGTGCAGCCTGGATTTCAGCAAAAGGCACCCCCGATGGCTTCATATGTTTTTTCTTTGTCTGAATTTCTCACTTCCTGTTCCTTCTCAGTAAACTTTACAACATGCTTACTGTGGAGGAACAGAAATTGAGAAATTCAGACAAATATTCAAAAAAACATTTACAAGTGATGTTGAAAAAAAATTTTTACAACCTCTTTAGGTTATTGTTTAAGAGATTGTACATTCCCCAAATTTTTACGTTAAAAAAAGTATGAAGATTAATTTTTTGTTGAATAAAAAAACAAAATAGACTTCTACGAGTATGTCGTTTCTGCAACATTTTATTAAACTTATGGCATAAAGTAAATAAACATTGTACTAATAAATGAGAAAAAATTAAAAGTTAAGGTGCCGCATCAGAGCCGGACGTATTTCACTGCACTCTTCTTCCACATCCTGTGCTGCTATTACTGATACTGGCTCTTCTGAAGATGTATTCCAATCCTGGTCAAAGTCTTCTCCATGACTTTCACAAAGATTGTAAAGAGTGCAGCAAGTTAGGACCATGGATTTGGTAAGTTGAAAGTCACTGTCATTCCTCTTCATAAGACACCTCCACCTACCCTTAAGTCTTCCAAAAGCATTTTCCACTACAACACGTGCCCTGGATGTTTTCTTGTTGTAGGTTTGCTGCTCTGTTAGGCGCCCATTGTCAGGAAATGGTTTCAGAAGCCAATTTTGTAAAGGGAAGGCAGAGTCTCCAAGCACATAGTAGCCAACATTCACCCCACAAATGTTCTTAGTGCTCACCGGGTAGAGTCCTCCCTGGCCAACCCAATCCCAAAGTGTTGACAATCGGAGAACCCGAGCATCATGCAAACTACCTGGCTTTCCTACATTCACATTTCAGAACAGTCCCTTGCCATCCACTACTGCCTGGAGGATGATGGAATGCCAGCCTTTTCGGTTGAAGTAGTCGGTGTGGTATTCTTGTGGTGCTATTATTGGTATGTGTGAGCCATCAATAGCACCAACACACTGTGGAAGGCCCCACCTGTTCTCAAAGTACTCAGCCATGTCTTTAAGCTTTTCCCTGTCTGGAAAATGCACAATGTCAGGAGCTAGCAATGTGCATACAGCCTTACAGAAGTCCTGCACACACCGACACACTGAAGATTTGCTCACACCGAAAAGATGGCCTATACTCCTGTATTCACTGTTGGTAGCCAGCTTCCACAGAGCAGTGGCAACTCTCTTCCTCACAGGCAAACTGGCTCTGAAGTTTGTATTTCTCTTTTCCATTACTGGACGCAGCTTGGCACAAAGAAAGGAGAAGGTTTCCTCTGACATCCTGAAATTCTGCACCCACTGTCTGTGTGTAAATCCTGGGACGGTCACATTCCACCAATCATTGGCACGAGGGAAAGCCCAAATCACTGGGCTGCGGCGCTGCTTTGCCAAAAGGAGAAGCACCTGAAAAAAATAGAAATGGTAACATATCTCAAAAAATAAACATCTTTCAAGTCAATGTGCATGTCAAGGTTGGTTGGTAGGTCAGTGAGTGTGTGTGTCATATTGGTGGGTCAGTGTGTGTGTCAGTGTGTGTGTGTGTGGGGGGGGTCAGTGTGTGTGGGGGTCAGTGTGTGTGTGGGTCAGTGTGTGTGTGTGTGGGTCCGTCAGTGTGTGTGGGTCAGCGTGTGTGTGTGTGGGTCAGTGTGTGTGTGTGTGTGGGGGGGGGGTCAGTGTGTGTGGGTCAGTGTGTGTGTGGGTCAGTGTGTGTGTGCGGGTCAGTGTGTGTGGGTCAGTGTGTGTGTGGATCAGTGTGTGTGTCAGTGTGTGTGGGTCAGTGTGTGTGGGTCAGTGTGTGGGTCAGTGTGTGTGTGTGTGTGTTAGTGTGTGTGTGTGTGTGGGTCAGTGTGTGTGGGTCAGTGTGTGTCAGTGTGTGTGGGTCAGTGTGTGTGTGTGTGTGGGGGTCAGTGTGGGGGGGTCAGTGTGTGTGTGTTTCAGTTAAGTCAGTCAGTTGTGCTTACCCTATAGAGCTGCCGTCTTTGTCTTAGCCGCACCAATGTGTACTTCTCCTCCCGGCTACACATCCAAGCTAAAATGTTGCTTTTATTTTCTGCTGTGTTTCTCCTGGCCGCTCGCAACCTTCTCCCATACAATGCGGCATGTGTTTTGCCTATAAAGAACCAAAAGGCTAGCAGAGAAAACACGAGCTGCTGAATGACCTCCATTGTTGTTTATTTATTTTTGGTGTTTGGTTGACGCTGAGTGACGCTGCATCACGTTTCTCGTCGCACTAGTGTGACATCACGAGAGGGATTTTTTTCTAAAACCTGTATGGCCCTGGTGGTCCGACTGGCAGTGAAAACGCTCACCAGAATAGACCGTGCCCCTCTGAACCGTTCCGTTCCAAGCGACCCGAACCGATCCGCTCAGTGGAAACGAGGCATAGGTGAGCAAGTGAATAGCACGTGAACCTGAAAGAGTAAATTAGGCAATGCAAAATTTAATGTGAACAAAACCAAAACACAAAAGTCCGAAGTGAATAATAAACATCTATATAAGGTCCATTAGAGTTCAGAATAAATTGAAAGGTCTTTCTTGGATAATCCGGGATGAATCTTGAAAATACATTCAAAATGGTAAAGTGTTTGCGCTTACCAGGTTCGATGAACACACGTACCGTATAGCATAGCATATATATAGTGGGTCGAACAGGCACTCTTGAGGGAATGACCTTAAACAGGAGCTCCCGCCACTGGAAAATCGGTAAGAAGGGTTCCACCCAAAGTTGAATGAGGAGTGTCAGATATCCATGATGGACTCCAAAACATGCGATGAATCACATCAAATGGTGTGCAATGATTCCAAGAGCATCACCTTATTGCTGAGGAAGAGAAGTGCCCAGATATAGTGGCGTAGTGGGGGTTGTCAGAGCCCAGGGCAAGGCAGGTATCTTGCACCCCCTAATTCCGTGAACTTTCCTATTCTCAGGAAAGTCTGGTCACATGATCCCCTATGTTAGTCAGGGGCTGCTGCAGGTGAGAGGAGAGAGCACTTGACAATGGCCGGTAAAGCCTGGAGCGGTGACATTACCTATAGGTTCCTATGCCCTATCTGTTGTTGGTGCTCCGTCCTCTCCCCTGCATACATCGCTGGCTCAGACAGGAGATAATGTGTCTGAAAATAGGTTATAAATCTTTTCTACACAGATTAGCCATCATAGGCATTAGGAGGGGGGGTGGGAGAATTTTTAGGGCTACTTTGGTTTAAACAGGACATTTTATTATAATCCCTCCTCATTGGTGGGTGTTGGTGGAGTTAATTAAACCCTTTGTGCTGCATTGGTGGCCACCAGCAGTGTTTCTTAACTCCTTCATAACGGTTTAATAAACTGTTCTGACTCAACTACAAGGCCATAAATGTTATCTCCAGCTTCATGTAGGGCTTACATGACCTGGTGTTCTATTTATCCCTTGCATCAATTCAGACAGCTTAACTCAATGAATAACTCACTGTCAGAGAGACAGATGATGAATCCTTTCGAATGTTCTGTTTAATGATGGATATTCATAGGTAGAAAAACCTTGCAGTTGTAAGCCACATGGAAAGATGTTTAGCATGGAAGGTATACTGAGCTAATGAGAGAGAGCCACAGGAAGTGGAGGGGAATATAAGGAACTACAGTAAGAGAGAGAGTTCAGTAGACAGTGTTTCACACATCCAACCTGTGCTTAATCATTATGATAGGTAATGATTAAGCACAGGTTGGTTGTGTGAAATGCGTCTACGTGACTAAAAATCTGTTGTCCTTGGTGTATCCTGGTGATTTTTAATAAAGGCACTTTGTTTTGGAACCCTTGGATGTGCGGCTATTCTTATTTTTCCAAGTATTCCACAGAGGCGGGCCAGAGCTAGCACTCCTACTTGGTTGCATTTGAGTCATTGCACACACCTGGAGCGGCAGATTCCTTATTCCATCTACTATGGTTACCAGGCTCTGTATCGCAGTGTATCGCAGTATATTGTCCTATAGGTCTTGCAGAGGCCAAAAGCTTTCTCCTGGAAATCTTTACATGAGTCAGAATTTTTAAACTATAACCAGCCTGCCCACATTTTATAGTACGTGTCATCAGAGGCGGCTCTCTAATTAGGCAGATTAGGGAGTCGCCTAAGGCCCCGCGCTTCCAGGGGCCCCGCAGCCGCCTAATCTACCTAATGTGTATAGAAGTGACGGGAATGTCCCCAGTCTGTGTCCTTCCATCTGTTCCTACAGGGTACTCGTAGTGCCTGCAACTAGCTTTCTCTGGCCAGGGGCAGACTGACTGCATGAGGTCCAAGGATCAGTGGATGGCTCTAGGTACTGCCCTCCCCCGGCTACTCCTCTTCTGCACGCTCCACGGATCTCTGCCATGTGCAGAAACTCCCTGAGGGACCCTGATCTCCGTTTTTTTTTAAATCCAGTCTGGGGTTTTTTTTCAACTCCAGTCCAGTTTTTCTAAAAAATCCAGTCCGGGGTTTTTTTCAACTCCAGTCCAGTTTTTTTATAAATCCAGTCCGGGGTTTTTTCAACTCCAGTCCATTTTTTTTTTAAATCCAGTCCGTTTTTTTTTTCCAACTCCAGTCCAGTTTTTTTTATGAATCCAGTCCGGGTTTTTTTCAACTCCAGTCCAGTTTTTTTTTAAAATCCAGTCCGGGCTTTTTTCAACTCCAGTCCAGTTTTTTTAAAAATCCAGTCCGGTTTTTTTTTCCAACTCCAGTCCAGTTTTTTTAAAGATCCAGTCCGGGTTTTTTTTTCAACTCCAGTCCAGTTTTTTTTTTTAAATCCAGTCCGGGTTTTTTTTCAACTCCAGTCCAGTTTTTTTTTTAAATCCAGTCCGGTTTTTTTTCCAACTCCAGTCCAGTTTTTTTAAAAAATCCAGTCCGGGTTTTTTTTTAACTCCAGTCCAGTTTTTTAAAAAATACAGTCCGGGTTTTTTTTTTAACTCCAGTCCCTTTTTTTTTTTGTCCAGTCCGGGTTTTTTTTCAACTCCAGTCCAGTTTTTTTTTTAAATCCAGTCCGGTTTTTTTTCCAACTCCAGTCCTGTTTTTTTAAAAATCCAGTCCGGGTTTTTTTTCAACTCCAGTCCAGTTTTTTTAAAAAATCCAGTCCGGGTTTTTTTTTTAACTCCAGTCCAGTTTTTAAAAAAAATCCAGTCCAGGTTTTTGAAAAAAAAAACCCGGACTGGATTTAAAAAAAAAGAATGGACTGGAGTTTAAAAAAAACCCGGACTGGATTTAAAAAAAAAATTGGACTGGAGTTAGAAACAAAACCCAGACTGGAATAAAAAAAACCTTGACTGGAGTTGATAAAAAAACCCGGACTGCATTCTAAAAAAAACATGGGCTGGCGTTGGAAAAAAAACCCGGACTGGATTTAAAAAAAAAAAAACTGGACTCAAGATGAAAAAAAAAAAACGGACTGGAGTCGAAAAAAAAAACAGATTGGATTGAAAAAAAACTGGACTGGAGTTGAAAAGTAGCACATCTTTCTCAAGCTTATAACAGTGCCACAGCAAAATGACAATTCTAAAGGAAAAAATGTAATTTAAATCCATCATCCTCATCATAATCCCCCTGTGCCTGGCATCCTACCACCCCACCCCTGTCATCAACATTACCATCAAACCCCTGTACTCCACCTCTAGCATCCAACCACCCTACCCCCATCATCCTTCTCTTTATCCCCTCTGTACCCCACTGCCAGCTTCCTACAACCCCACCCACTGTCATCATCATCCCCCTCTGCTGACATCCCACCACCCCACTCATTGTCATCAACATCCCCCTCATCCCTCCTGTACCCCACCTCTGACATCTTATCACCTTACCCCCAATTATTATAGGGGAGATATGATCTCACACCCCAAACTGCATTCTGTTATACAACCAACTGTACCCTAAAATAAAGTGATAAGTAGTAACCTATAGCAACCAATCAGTGAGCAGTAATGATGTGCAGTAACCTCTAGCAACCAATCATTGAGTGGTAATATTGCACAGTAACCTCTAGCAACCAATCAGTGAGTGGATAATATATATATATATATATATATATATATATATATATTTATATATATATATATATATATATATATATATATATATATATATATATATATATGTTTAATGATATTTGATTAAAGATTAATTGGTTAGAGAAAATTCTAGACACTGTAAATCCAAAGTTTGTAGGATTTAAGACTCTTAATATATGTAATTTATACAATTAATTTCTATTGCTTGAATTTTTTTCGCATTTTGGGCGTGAATGGGGCCTAGAGCCGCCTCTGCGTGTCATAATGTTATTTTAAGAAATAGTATTTCTTCCATCAGATGTCTTTGATCACGCTGCAAATCCACTCTGCTATTGATGGTGGTTTAGAGATTTTCAAATAATTTGGAACTGAATTCTTGGCTGCGTTTAAGAGGTGTGGGGGAGCAGAGACTTATATGTAGAAGGAGAAAAGGGTGTGTTGTGGAACAGGAGAACCCTGTGGTCTTTAACTTTTTTTTTAAGATTATTTTTGGTAAGACTTTTTCTTTACCACAAACATTTCAATAATTTTTCCTGTGCAAGGCAGCCTCCATGTTGTGTGACTAATAGTAGGCATAGAGTGTGCACCTCAAAGCGGACATATTTTTCCAAATGTTTTAGGAGCCCTGTTAGGGGGTTTTGGTGAGATAACGGGTTTAAACACAGGGAATCTGCACCACAAAGGTTTATTAGGGTGTGCTCAGGCACATCCAGCACACTCTGTGCGCACACCTATGATAGGAGAGTGCTGGTGTGCTTATGCCATGTTTTCATCTGTGGGTAGGTACGATCTGCACAGCACCTGGCTGTGACAAAGGGCTCAATTCATTGCAGCAAAGCGCATGAGGGATTAAGGTGATCTGATGCATTTTTCTCAAGCACAAGATAATGAAATTGTCAATTCACTATCCCTTTATGCGGTAGTTTCCTCAAAAGGCAGGGGTTGTCGGCGGCTCGATCTCTGTTAGCGACCACTTGTCTTGTCTGGCCTGGCCACCCAGGCCTCTTGTGTGGTGAGCAGTGAGGGATCTGTATGTGTTTGTTGTGCCCCAGGGCGTCAGGAGAGCAACCGCCACGTATTGACAAGGGGCAAAGTTTCACTTGCTCGTCGACCACCCCCTGCAGTGTAGCAATTGAATATAATAGGGGGTGAGCAACGGCCGAGTGAGTGAAGCTCTGCCTCTTGTCAAAAAGTGGCGGCTGCCCTCCTCCTTCTGACACACCGGGGGAATGACAACATATACAAACAGGACTTGGAAAACCCACCTTCTCCCAGGCGCAAGGTGAGGAGAGATGAATGGATGCAGTAGCCTGGTGATCTGAGGTGCTCAGTGAGCTTTGTGCAGTGATCCACTGCACAGATCATTAGCAACGTGGTTTAACTGCATAGATATTCCTCCTAAAACCCTTCAGTGAGTGGCAACAATATCCCTCAGCCCCCAATGGCACCAACCACACCCCCCCTGGTGACCACAACACAACTGCCCCGGTCCCTGGCACCAGAAAGGTCAGGGACGGCTGCACTAAAGGAAATAAAAATGCATTCGTTAAATGAGTAATGGTCCAGGCATGTGGTATTTAAGGAATGTAAAACTATATCAGCCAATTTGGAGTGGTCTCTAGCTTTTTGGTTCAGTTCTGCATAGAAACGTAAATATGGAAAAACACAGAAACCATAGGGGTTGATTTACTAAAGGCAAACAGACTGTGCACTTTGTAAGTTGCTGCAGAGCTTAGAAAATGAGGTAAAACTGCACTTTACAAAGAATACCCAATCACATGTATAGAAAATTAAAAAAAATAACTGCATTTTTGCTTGAATATGATTGGTTGATGGAAGTCAGCAGAGCTTCTCATTTACTAAGTTCTGGAGAAACTACACTTGCAAAGTGCACAGTCCATTTGCCTTTAGTAAATCCACCATATTACATGTAGTAAAGTACATTTATTTTCATGTGTAATTTTGACAGATTTTCAGACTTTTTATGATTATATACAAGTATATCCATAATTTGCTGGATAAACCTCCCAATCACTCCAAACATAATACAATATCCATGCATATTTCAATGGTCTAATCCAGGGGTCTCAAAACTGCGTCCTGATGGTCCGGATGTGGCCCTTTGCTAGCCCTTATACGGCCCTTGGGATACTAATCCTCCCAATGATATGAGGCAATATTCCTCCCACTATCACCAACAATGGGGCACCATTTATTCCACCGATACCAATGATGGGGTACTATTCCTCCCACTAATACCAATGATGGGGGACTACTCCTCCTCCTACTAACCATTAACAATAAGGCCATGTTTACGCTAACCAATGCTGGGCTCAGGACATTTTCTACACCCCACTGAGCAAAATATGCCCCCCCCCCCATGTAAAGTCTGAAGGACAGTAAACTGGCCCTTTGAAAAGTTTGGGGACCCCTGGTCTAATCCCTTGTTAGAATATACAGTATGTAGCAGTGATTTATTTATTTTTTCACAATTATTTTTAGAGCTATCTTTTGGCGCAAATATTCGATTAGACAAGTACTGTATTCTTACTAAGGTGTGAAACTTGAGCTGTTAGGAGAGGGGTGTCATCAATTTGCAGGTTTGACAGATAAATACCAGAGTGATACTTTCAAGAACATCAGAGAATGACAATGACCATTGTCTAACAAGACAAAACATACCTGTTCACAGATATAGCAACGACTTACCAAATATCACAGCAAAAAAGACTTAGGCCTGGATTCACGTACCTGGGCGCATCTTTATTCTGGCGTAGCGTATCTTGTTTACGCTATGCAGCCGCAACATTGAGTGGCAAGCCTGGTATTCACAAAGAAAATACGCGCAACGTTGCGGCGGCATAGCATATAGTTGTCGGCGGAAGTGGGCGTGATTTATTATAATGAAGCGTGACCCCATGTAAATGAAGGGCCAAACGAACACCGCATTCGCCGTCCCGTGGACGCTTCCCAGTATGCATGCGCAGAATCACGTCGGGACAAACGCCTAAGATACGTCAAATCACTAAACGTAACCTACGCACAGCCCTATTCACGTAGTACTACGTAAACGACGTACAATACGACGGCTGTTCCCTCGTCTATACCTTTGCATGACTTACCCCTGCTTTATGGGGGGTAAGTTTACGCCGGATGTACAACTTACATAAACTGCATATATTAATGCGCCAGGCGCAAGTACGTTCGTGAATCGGCGTATCTTACTAATTCGCATATTTAACATGGGTACGCCGAATGCGTCCAGCGTAACTATGCACCCACGATACACCGGTGTAGGCAAGTTACGTCGGGCGGCTGAAGCCTTGTTTTACGACGTATCTAGCTTCGGAATTGGCGTAACAATACGACGGCGCACATTTGTACTTACGGCGTAAAACTTTTGTGAATCCAAACCTTAAAGTGTAACTAAAGGCAACATTTTCATTTTCACTTTGTATAGAGTAATGGAGGGTTAGAACCCCTGGCAATTTGTTTTGCCATCTGTGTCCCATTGGGGAGATTTCCCCACTATTATGCCACGTATACACGACCGTTTTTAATGTCATGGAAAAAATAACGTTTAGCTCGACGTGATTCTTGTCAAGCTTGCCTTGCCTACACACGATCATGAAAAAAATATGCTCGAGCAAAGCGCGGTGACGTACAACCCGTACGACGGCACTATAAAGGGGACGTTCCATTAGATTGGCGACATGGGCTGATTATGCAAATTTCCCTTCTCATAACCTGCTTCTGAGCTCTGAGCATGCACGTTTTTTCCCCCGTTGTTAAAGCCTACACACGACCATTTTTCACGACGTGAAAAACGACAACGTGAAAAACGAATAGAAAAAATACAGCATGTTCTAAATTTTTAATGGCCATTTTTTCACATTGTGAAAAATGCTCTGGAGCCCACACACGGACGTTTTTAATGACTATTTTAAAAAATTGAATTTTTTTCGTCATGAAAAATGGTCGTGTGTACGCGGCATAAGGCCCGGATTCACAGACAGCAGGCGCACATTAGGCTGTCGTAGCCTATCCCCTGTACGCTACCCCAACGCAGTGCAGAGAGGCAAGCACGGAATTCATAAAGCCAGTGCTCCCAGCGTTGCACCAGCGTGGCGTGGGTTTCAAAGGCGCAGGCCGGCGTAGGTGGAAGTGGGCGTGATCCATGCAAATGAGGCGTGACCCCATGCAAATGATGGGCCGAGTGCCAGACAAGTACGTATAATGAACTGCGCATGCGCCGTGACGTGAATGCATCTCCCTTGTGCATGCTCAAAACCACATCGGAACAACTGCCTAAGATACGCCGGATCACTGTGTACGCCGTTAACATAACCTACGCCCAGCCATATCCAATGTAAAATACATCGGCTTGTGTTCCCTAGTGCAGACTTGAGCATGTCTGTTGCTGAGTTACACCTCCTTTATGGGGAATAACTTTACGCCGGACATATAACTTACGCGCACCGCGTGTAGCCTGCGTTGGGCGCACGTACGTTCGTGAATCGCCGTATTTACCTAATTTGCATGTTTGAATGGCTAATCAATGGGAGCGGCACCATGCACCCAGCCTAAATGTACGCCCACCCTACGCCGGCGTAAGCAAGTTACGTCGGCGGGGTGTAGCCTGGTTTTAGGCGCATCTCTGTTTTTGGGTCTGCGCACAGATACGACGGCGCACATTTGCACTTACGTCGGCGTAACTTGTTATATCTCGGCGTAAGTGCTCTGAGAATCCGGGCCTTAGTGTTCTGATGATAAGTAGAAACAGTAACGGAAGACAGAATCTTCCTAATGGTAGCACTAGCAAAGACTGCAATAAAAACTGACAGGTGCTCTAATCCCTTTCCATTGTTTCCATTACACCGGATATCACATGAGATAAAATACTGAACGGTTTCCAGAGTTAAATACAGCACATTTCGATCAAAAAAAAAAAAAAACTCATGCCTTAGCGTTTTTTTGTGAATTGCAACTTTTTTTTGTTGAGAAATGAGCTATTTTACCTCAGAACTTAAAGAGGAAAATAGCTCTTTGTGAATGGAGCCCACAGGCACTGTGGTGACTGGCTATGTGGGTTTTACTATGAAGCATTACTATTGATTCATAGGAATTGTTTTTCATATTTTCATAAACATATACTTAGGCCATTGTTTTTTTATTTTTATTTTACTGCCAAAGTATGGAAAACACAAAATACAGACCATCTGGAATGGCTAGATGTGACAGACTGCAGCTAGCACGTGTGTGTGTACACGCCCGTGTATGTAATTGGTTTCAGCAATCTGTTATAAATAAGCATACTTGACATCCTGTGTAAGAATGTTTGAAAATATATATATATAATATTTGGGGGGTGCTAAGAAATTTTCTAGAAAAAAAATAATATTTTAACTTTTAAACACCAAATCTTAAAAAGAGGCTTGGGGGGGCTGAAGTGGTTAAATGGATGGCCTTAGGCAGGGATGCTGATCCAAATCATGGGATGTGGGACCCTGTACAACCTACATGACAACCACGCCTCTCTGCATGTGCCAGAGCCGGTCCTAGGGTCACAGACACCTGGGTGCAGAAATATTTCTGGCGCCCCCACGTGGTCAGAGACTGCAGACATAGTACAGGAGATGGGCAGAGACTGCAGACATAGTACATGAGATGGTCAGAGACTGCAGCTATAATACAGGAGATGGTCAGAGACTGCCGCTATGGTCTCCAGCTGCTTCGCTCTCCTCCTCTGACAGGAGGAGGGAGGGAGGATGGACTTGGGCAGGAAACACAGTGGCACCGGCAAAGTCTCTCCTCCTCTAATCTGCTCCTGTCAGTTGCTGGCGGAGAGAACTGCCTCTGGACACAGACAAGAAAAAGAGGAGGAAGCAGAGGGGGAGCACTCTGGCGCTTCAGCGCCCCCACCTCTGTGGCACCTGGGTGCGCTGCACCCCATGCACCTGCTCAGAATCGGCCCTGGTTGCAGCACACTAGTGCGGGGATCATAGGATTAAAGTAGGTGGTGAAGAGGCATCTGTCAAATGCTTTCTGAAGATTTCTCCAGATTGTGGATCGCTCTCCAGAAAGAAACTTTAGAGTAAAATAGCCCATAGGGTTTGTTTAGACTAGCAATGCCCCCTGAAAAGCAATCTGTGTTTTGGATCATTCTTCATAAAGCATTTAAAGGTGGTAAAAAGGCATTGTATTGCCTAATATGCTCTAAGAAGAGTGATCTGAACACGGATTGCTCTTCAGCGAGCATTGAGGACTATTTTACACGAGTGTTGTTTTCTGAAGAGCAATCCACAATCTGGATTGCTCTTCAGAGACCATTTGACAGACAACACCTGCTTTAACCCCTTTAAACTACGCAGCAGCACATGCATTGCACACACTAAATTGAATGGGTCATGCTCAGAGGTCAGTACTGCCTGCTGAACACAGCAGATGGGATTATTTTTGCAAAGCCATACAGCATACATCTACAACTACACACTTTTACTGAGATCATCATGATAATGGTGACAAGCATCATCAGTATCTCACTTTTCTTATGATGATCACAGTAAGGCCAGAATCACACTTGTGCGGTGCGAATTTCAGCTCTCTTATCTTTGCAGAGAGATAAGGGAAGTGTTCAGCAGATTAGCAACATTTTAGCAGGAATTTGGAGACCTGGGAGAAGTTACAGGGAAGAGGAGAGTGGGGGAGAAATGTATTGAGCTGAATGAGAGAAATTCCTGAAGAGAAATGAACACATCTGCGAATCAGCTGCGTACCCATAAAAGATAATGGGCCTGAATTTGCACCTGAGCCGCACCGCAAGGCATAAAATCTGCACACGTTTTTTCTGCAATGCGCAGTGCGAATGCATCGCACATATGTGAACCAGCCTCATTGAAAACAATGTATTTAGAAATGTTCTGTGTATTAGATGCGGTTTAAGCCGCAACCAATTCGCATAGGTGTGAACCCGGCCTAAAAGTGTTTAGGTGTAGATGTATGCTGTGTGGTCTGACTGTACCTGCACCCTTTCCAGAAGTGCTGAGCACCCGCCGGGATCCCTGTGCTCTACACATCTCATTGAGTCCTCAGTCACTGCCCGGTTACAGCCTTAGGACTAAGGGACCAGTCACACCTATGCGTTTTTTATTGCTTTTTGCAGAAATGCACTACAGTCCATTTACCATGGCTTTCTATGTGAGACGTTCACGTCTGTGCTTTTTTTTTTTTTTTTAGCCACTGCATTTTTTGGAAAGGACCAGGGACTTATTTTAATAGCAAAATGGTGCATTTTTGGTTCAATAGACTTCAGTGGAGAAGCTGCAGAAAAGCATGTAGTGCATTTTTGTCACAATTTACATTTTGCATTTTTTAACCACTTGCCGCCCGCCCACCCGCAAATGATGGAGGGGCGGTGCGGCTCTCGTTACGGGAGGACGTTGCATAGTTACATAGTAGGTGAGGTTGAAAAAAGTCCATTAAGTCCAACCTATGTGTGTGATTACATGTCAGAATTACATGTAATATCCATGTATGTTGTGGTCTTTCAGGTGCTTATCTGGCCGAGTGTCGGGTGTAGCAAGATGGCTGCAATGGAACATCACTTCCGTTACACATTCTGACAGGTCGCCAATTCTGCCGAAACACCAGCTATTGCCTTCAACAAAGATGGCGCCAGAAGTACGATGACATCACTTCCTTTCCGGGAATCTAATTCGGTTTCTCTCAACTGCAGTTTGCATGAACAAAATGCCTCGTTTCCACTGAGCGAATCGGTTCGGGTCGCTTAGAATGGAACGGGTTAGAATGGTCCGGTCTATTCTGCTGAGCATTTCCACTGCAAATCGGACCATCCGGGACCATACAAGGTTTACAAAAAAAGCCTAGCACGTCCACCAATCAGTGAGATGTATTTGTAGGTCCGCCCTAATGGAACCGTTCCATTTTCTATGGCCCCACATGTGAAGCAGGACCCAGAATGGTCCGGTACGGTTCGCTTTTATGGCACACTTTCATAATGGAAACCGTACCGAACCGTACCGAACCGTTCCGCTCAGTGGAAACAAGGCATTAGACTGAAGAGAAAGTCCCCCTATGGCCACACATCCATGACATCCCTGAGGTGTGTGTGTGCCAACCTAAGCCTGGACCAAAGCCATGGCTTGCTACTCCCCATATCTTAGTGAATGTGGTGAAATTTCATTTTGCAAAGAATTCATGGGCATGGAAAATAAAAAAAAGCAGCATTTTTGCTTCCACGTGACTGGAGGAATATAGTTTCACTTCATTTAATGAGCTCTAGCAAAAAAAAAAATCTTGCAAAATGAATCTACCCTTGCAAAGCAAACAGTCAATTTGCCATTAGTAAATAAACCCAATGGGCATAGTATACCAGCATTTCTTAACTTTTTTTCAATTGTGGCACCCTTTAAAAATATGCAAAATCTCAAGGCAACCCAGTCTAATGCCGCGTACACACGATAATTTTTCGGGTTGTAAATTATTATTTTTTTTTTTATGTCATTAAAAACGATTGTGTGTGGGCTTCAGAGCATTTTTCAGGTTCTGAAAAACAGCCCAATTTTTTTTCGAATATTCTCTATTTTTTCATGACGTTTTTAACATTGTCGTTTTTCGGGTTGTAAAAAATGGTTGTGTGTGGGCTTTAACGACGTGAAAAAATCCGCGCATGCTCAGAAGCAAGTTAGGAGACAGGAGCGTGCAGGGACCGCCCTGTCATCTGCCGGCTCAGCGGGGATCAACGGAGCGATCCCCACTGAGCAAGCGGGATACACATGTGAAAGGGGCCTTAAATGTAAAACATTGAAATGTTACTAATAAAAGGGAAACCTGAGCTTGGGAAAATGCACACAACCACCTTGATGTAATTAAAGGGACACTACATAGTTACATAGTTACATAGTTAGTCAGGTTGAAAAAAGACACAAGTCCATCAAGTTCAACACTAAAGGTTCCTGTTAAAAAAATAAAAAAAAATAACAAACATGTTATACTTACCTCCACTGTGCAGCTCGTTTTGCACACAGTGGTCCCGATCCTGGTCTTCTGGGGTCCCTTGGCGGCTGTCTTGGCTTGTCCCCGCATCAGCTAACCCCCTTCATGGGAAGCGCTCTCCCAAGGGGGTTTGCTTGCGGGTGGGCTCATGTGATACAGCCGGTGGCAATAGCCGCCAACTGTACCACACGGCCCCACCCCCCGGCGAGCCACGTCATTGCATGTGATTGACAGAAGCGCGAGCCAATGGCTGCGCTGATATCAATCTAGCAAATCTAGCCAATCGACGGGCAGACTCGGAGGAGAAGGGGACTCCTGGGGACACGCACAGCAAATTAGGGCTCAGGTAAGTAAAATGGGGGGGCTGGGGGGGCGTCATTTCCAGTTTTTTTTCACCTTAATGCATAGGATGCGTTAAGGTGAAAAAAAAAACATTTACAACCCCTTTAACTTTACATCAGAATCCCTCCTTCACATCAGAGGTTCCTCATCACATCAGAAGTCCACTTTTACATCAGAGGCTTCCCATCATATCAGAAGTTGCCCCCCCACCCCATCACCCCATTTGTAAATTCCAAGAGCCAACATAAAGGAATAGTAGTGGTAAAAAAAAAAGCACTTGTGGGTTTAACCAATCTTGTTTTTTGTACGTGTAGCGCTACCCCCGAAGGAGCCGCTGGTTGTTGTTTGGGTTCTACTTCTTTTTGTCTGTCTCACCCCTATTAACTAGCTCGAACCCTCCCTTGACACATCAGAAATCTGGTAGGTGTATTGTAGCCCCTGTTTGTTTAGGGGTACAGTAATAGAGCATACCACACTCAGCAGCAATATAACACAGTATTACCTGGATCTTGGATGATCCCTCTTCCGGACAGGGAAAATACACCTCACACAGTATTATATTTAAATCATCAGAGTGAGTTTACTTCATAAACATCCAAAAAGAACAAGCATAAGTTTAAATCAGCACATGAATAGTTGCTATGCAACAATGCAAATATGATTTCGCAAGGGCCCTTGCAGAAATCAACAAAGGGGACACTAATGATTAAACAGGTCTATACTAACGAATGGTACCATTCATTCAAACTGTAGTAAAACAGTCTGCGCTCATGAGCTCCCCCTAGCGGGCGGTCCTGCAAGCAGCTAAAGTTCACGTTGCGGCCGGATGGTGCACATTAAAGTTTGTAATCCACAAGGAACGGGTAACAAAGGGAACTTAATCCGGTAAGGGGCGATAAACTTTAGCGTTGGTAAACTGTTCGCCGGCTAGCGTCAGTCACGTCTGCATAAACGCTGTAAGCGATGAAAGGCCTCTAGGTTTAAACTGAGGTCCACCAGAGGCAAGCGGCCTGTGAGATGGCACTGAAACATCTATCTAGAAGGAGGATTAACAGTTGAGCATGTGCTCTATCACCTGACAGTATGAGCCGCCTAGATCTCTCCCAAAGGGTGTGTCTGTAAGTCGCTGTATCACAGCACAAGGGTCCCGGACAATGGCGTTCCACTGTCTCGATCGTCAGCTGGGCTGCCTCATCGATCCCCAGGTACACCAACTGGATGCTGGAGTCTTGCTTCCCTCTGGATGGCTGGTCTCTCGGTGAATCTAGACTCAGGCTTCTTGGCCTAGTAACATGGCTGTGTCTGTCAGCAACTCCGCAGAGGAGAGAGGGCTGGTTCCGAGAGCGCCAAAAGGCGCCACTCCCTCCCCTTAAGTAACCTTCTCCCCCCAATCCGTGTGAAGGCATCACATGATCCCATCAGGGCAAAGCATTGCGGGAAATGTAGTCCGTTTCTCCTATGAGTCCATGGAGTCCATATCTCCTGCTACTTGTAGTCCCGCAATGCATAACTTTACAATAGTATCTAACATATTTACAAGCGTGTATAAAGTCCTAGCGGGATGACCTGTCATTGAACTCAGACAGGAGGACCCCGCTACACACAATTCTCCTTTAAGGGGGCGTGACAAGGGGTGTGTCCTATGCCTGCATACTTTTGCTAATAGGTGTCCCTCATTCCCATCTCAAAAAGTTGGGAGGTATGTGAGAGCCCCTGATCCTATCAGTCACCCCCTATACATCAGAGGCCTCCTATACATGACTCCCCCATCACCTTAGAGCCCCTAAACCACAGAGCCCCCTATTCACCACTCCCTCAAAACAAAACCTCCTCTTGATGCAGCCCCCCATCACAGAGCCCCCCAATTTATGAAGGAGGTGGAGGACTTCAATCTTCTGACTGGTGGAGCAGCCCTGCGTGTTGCCTACCCTGGCAAGGTCATGCATTGTCATGGTGCAGGCGAAGGCAGAGGCCAATATCATGGCAACAAATTACGTTGTACATCCTGGCCATAGAGTGTTATTGAATGTTATGTTTGGTGCTGGTGGGAGGTTCATCCGCACCATATAAAGCATGACGCTGAACCAGAGCAAACTGGGTCCTGTGCTCGGGGGAACCACCCTGGTTGAGAAACACTGCTATATACAATGAGCTTCTTTCATCAAAGAACCAAAGAGTAAAATGAGAAAGAGACACCACAGTTCCACAAATTATCTGAAAATGAATTTGCAGAATATTAATATGCAATATTTCATAAGAAAAATAATGTTATTGTTTTATGCCTGACCATGATAACTAAAGAAATAAAGAAAGGATGCACAAAATCTCTATACATTCCATAGCTTACCGATCTCTGTCATGTTCACAATAGATTATGTATGATGTCATTTGAGCAGGTCATGTCTGACATTTCAATAGATCACCCTGTAAAAATGAAATCAAATCACAAGACCTCTGATCATATAGAGAGTGGCAGGAAGACCCTCAGGGATAAGGACCCATCTACTGCTGTAACCTCTATGACCCATATTTCAATGTCATTGTAAGCAAGAGCAACGATATGAGCTGATACTTAATGACTTGAAAACAGTGTGATGCTATCATAATCTGAGATGTTGGGATCTTTTTTAGTATTTATTATTGTGGTAGACAGAAACATAGTAGAACAGTTGTGAACATTCCCGATCATTTCTGTTTGCCTGCACAAAAAAATCAATCTTTATTCTACCCGGCGCAGCTATATATCACATTCATGGGCCATCTGTCCTTTTTTAAAAGCAATATAAGTCAGCAGGGCAGCAGCTGGGAGCAGATACAAATGAGCGGGGGAAGGGAAACAAGTGTATGGGAAGTAAATTTGGAATAAGGAGGAGACAGAGGCATGTTCTATATATGCAATGTATCTACAGATGACACGT
This sequence comes from Rana kukunoris, assembly GCA_029574335.1. NCBI lineage: Eukaryota > Metazoa > Chordata > Amphibia > Anura > Ranidae > Rana > Rana kukunoris. The sequence continues at coordinate 133,073,519 of CM056056.1, read as the reverse complement.
AAACATACTAATATGCACAGATCTGCTATTGCAGATTGAAGGTTACATTGTATAGACATATATTCATCTTCCTCGCTATCATCAGAGGAAATTAATACTTTTTTATTAAGATATTTTGATCCATGTATAAATTGTTTAACATTACAATTTTGTAATAATGATTTTCAACCCAGGAGATTTCAGAGAACTGCAATATGAAAGCAGAGGGTATTAGGAGCACCATAGAATCAGAAGAAGGACTGCAAATAGAAGAAGTCCAGGATGAGGGACAGGTGACAAAATCTATTGTTGCTGAGGGTCTATTATTGATGGGGGGGTCTGGCTGCAAATAATCTATTTTGTTGCTTTTCTTGTTATCAGTATCAAATTACATACAAATTACTTAGTTCTGTATTCTTCAAAAGGGATGGTACTGGAAGGCGAGTAGGGGGTGGAACCAAGGGATGGTGCTCAGAGGTGGGTAGGGGGTGGAACCAAGGGACGGTGCTCGGAGGTGCGTAGAGGGGGGAACCAAGGGATGGTGCTCAGAGGTGGGAAGGGGGTGGAACCAAGGGACGGTGCTCGGAGGTGGGTAGGGGGTGGAACCAAGGGACGGTGCTCGGAGGTGGGTGGGGGGGTGGAGATAAGGAGTGATTCGGAAGGAAGGAGTACCTGCATCTATTCCCTTAGAAAAATAGCCATAACTTCCCTTCCAAAGGACGTAGACTTTGTTTTACAATGAATTCTATCCAACTGAATAGATTGGCCTGTATGTACAATTATTGATTCTGTTGTATAGACAGTCATCACTGAGATGCTTGGGTCATGAATCTGATCATATTTCAGTCGATTAGTGTATGAGATCGCATGGTGGAATGAGAGATGCAACCAGTAATTTATGATTGTATCTTTAAATTATCAACTGAAATCCTCTTCCCTGAGGGAGTGCCATATCAATTGGTTGGGTTGTCGACAACGGATTGATTATTCCTATCAGGAGGGAAAAAATAAATAAAAAACTGATTGGTGGGCTATAGTGGACCTTCTTTAAAACTATGGGTATCATTATGTAAGAATATAGAGTTGTTTTCACTTTTACCTAGTATTCTCTTTCACACCCAATGTTTTCCATTCTTTTTTTTCTTTTTTTTTCCATGGACTTATCTTATTCCTTCCCCTTGGACACTGGGCTCACTACCTTTTTGCTTTATATAGGTGTAGCACTCACCCCCAAAGGAGCTGCTGGTTAGAATTGGGATGGCCCGTTACCTCTGTAGCTCCGCCGCCTAGGGTAGTTGATGAGCGCAGTAATCATGGATTGTCCAAACAGCAGGTGTCTTTTATCTTGTGCTTTTATTTACCCAACATGGTAAACAGTAAAACGTGCAGTGAAGGTAAAGAATATTCTCCTCAGTAAGCTTTAAGCATGAGTCACTTCAGGTAGTTTGTAGTTAGGTTACTGACTGACAGGCGACCGACGTCCAGCCTTTCAGTGTCCAGCCACCTTGATCCCCAATCAATCATAGGGACCCAGTCGATCACTGGGGCCCAGCCACGACTCAGATGCTCCGAACCAAAGTGGGCCTGGAACCGAGAACACTGCATGGCACGTGCACCCCAGCCTGGTAGGCCATAACGCCGGGGTGCGCAGCGCAGACACCCTGAAGGTGGGTGACACACTTCCAGAACCCGGAACCTAGAGAGTCCCGTCTCTTATGTACCCTCTCCCGGCATGCTCAATGAGGCTCAACCCTCCCGATTTGCTGCCGAGAGAGAGCACCCCAGCTTCGACTCCAGGGTGGGAACAGCACCCCAAGAACAACAGGACGGGCCCACAGCACAGCCAAGACAGAGACCCAATCCGATCAAATCAACTGGATGAGAGCTAACTAACTCTCTCAATCCCCTTAAATTTAGAACAGCACCAGTACCTAAAAGTACATGGGCGCTACACAGTTTTGGTCCACTCAAAGATGATACACCAATAAATTTAGGCACCATATCCCATGCAAGAATATTTTGAAAAGAGAAGGTGGAAGCGTAGGAAATTGGGATTTTAAATTGGTGCAATAAATAGTTGTTATAATGATGAGAAATAAATCGTTATTGAGCCAAATATACTAAAGTAAAAAACATTTTATTAAGGTATAAACCAATTAAAATTGATCCTCGTAGTTTTTTACATATGACATAAGTCGGCTGTCACAATATAACAGATTATGATTGAGCAAGAAAAATTGCATAATCCCGACATGTTTCGCTTATAAAGCTTCCTCAGGGACATGCGAAGGCAATCCAAGCTCATAATTATAACTGTATAGATGGAAAAACATACAGTTAATATTGCATATAAAAAACAGTACAAAGATTAAAGTATAAATGAAAATTGCTCTTAGGTACTGCTGAAAAGGACCAGGGTTCTCATGCTTACCCAAATGCTCATATAGACCACCATCTGCCAACACCTAGAGTACTGGATCAGAGTGAAGTCCCCTAGTGGGGATGGAGTGCCCCAAGCCGACCACAAAGAACACTAATGGGGGAACACTGGTTGAAAGATAAAAAATAAAAATGTAAAAATTAAATATGAAAAAAATTATTTTAGGGAGTGTAAATGTCTGTTTGACATACGCACGAAATGTTGATCGTGCAAACAATGAAAGTGTGACTTACTTAAAAGCAGAAAAATAGTTGGATCAGAGCAGAAAATTATGGTGTGCACTCCGTCACGGCACTCATGGATGGCGTTTATCTGAGAGATATATAACAGACAACCCAACAAAATTACAAATATTTGTATAGGCCACTATCCTCAAGGTGGCATATAAAAGATTTAGATAGAAAAAAAAAAATTTTGTTTGGAAAAATGTCTAAAAGCAAATCGGAGGTGAAGACATCTAGCTTTGCTAAAAAAAGAAAAAGAAAAAGAAGGGAAATAGTAAGATTTTTTAGTTTATGTCAAAAATAGTTACTGGGTCTATTAAAAATAAAGAGTCATCAATAGGACAAATGTCTCAATATAGTTACAAAACCTGACCTGATAAACATTTATTACCAAAAAAACAATAAAAAATTACTTTTTAATTGGTTTATACCTTAATAAAATGTCTTTTACTTATTTTTTTACTTTTGTATATTTGGCTCAATAACGATTTCTTTCTCATCATTATAACAACAACTATTTATTGCACCGATTTAAAATCCCAATTTCCTACGCTTCCATCTTCCCCTTTCCCCTTTACTCTTTTGCTTTGTTTTTCTTTTCTCACAGTCCTAGGAGTTCCTTTTTGCCAAATCATTTGGATATCAACACCGGTACTGTATTTTCAAATATATATCTTACACATTTCAATAATATTATTTTATATAATGTTGGCTAGATGTGCTATTCACACATTCCATGGACTTGCACTATTTGAAAGCTTGGTCTTCCCTCCAGTTGTCCCTCTGCTCTGTGTGGGTTACACTGCCACAGCCCCCAAGATGGACATGTGCTGGTGCCCACTGCTCACTAGGCTGCTGAGCTTATCCCTGATCTGACTTGTAAGTAACAAGGCAACCTTCCTTCAACCCACCCCCACATTTTTTATTCCTTTTGTCCCCCTTTTTTCTTTGGGGGGCGATTTTCCTTTTATAAGACTATTCCAGTATTTTTCTTGCATCAACTCCTGATAAAGTGGACAGGGATCAACAAAACGCGTAGAGTAATAGGATGTCAAGGAATTCTGGTTGCTATATGTTTTATAATCATGCATTTTTCTCTGTAAAATTATATCATGTATACAAATACCAGGATCATTTATGAATTCATATTGTTATCATGTCAGTCTATTATGAATCACCTCGATATGTCCATGTATTTTATCAATACATTTGGAATCATGTGTACCAATTATATTATGTTTTGGCTATGATTTGCCTTATATAAAGTCCAATGACCTACCGTATTTGCCGGCGTATAACACGACTGGGCGTATAAGACGACCCCCTATTTTTCCAGGAAAAATGTTGGTTTTGGGATATACTCACCATATAAGACTACCCCCTTTCTACTAATCTTTCTGGAAGCTGAGGGGTAGCAAGAACAACCGCTGACAGAAACAGGCTTTTTTTCAAATCTCACTGTGCCATTACATGCCCCACTGTGCCATTACATTACATGCTCCACTGTGCCAATACATTACATGCCCCACTGTGCCATTACATTACATGCTCCACTGTGCCAATACATTACATGCCCCACTGTGCCATTACATTACATGCCCCACTGTGCCATTACATTACATGCCCCACTGTGCCATCACTTGCCCCCACTGTGCCATCACTTGCCCCCACTGTGCCATTACTTGCCCCCACTGTGCCGGCCAAGACGATCTTCCTACCTTATTTCTGGCTTCCAGGCTGTAGGCAACCATAAATAAAAAGCTTTGCTTCTCCTCAGACTGTTCCGTGATAGGCGGAACACAAATTTTCCCAGCAGGGCCTCTGTTCAGTGTTCCGCCTATCACGGATGTCCTCTCGTCCGAGGATTTATGGATGCTCGCAGCCTGGAATCCAGAAATAAGGTAGGAAGATCGTGCCCTCACCCTGACCGGAGTCAGACCTGGCGTATAAGACGACCCCCGACTTTGGATGCATTTTTTTGCATCCAAAAGGTCATCCTATACGCCGTAAAAAAAGGTATGTATCTTGTATTGTTAAGAATTAATCATTTATTGAAGCATGTATGACCACCATGAGATTGTAATAGATTACATCATTTTTTGCAGATTTTATTACCTTTTAAATGCTTTCATAGCATCTTGTAATTGCCAAGCATCCCATGGTGCACACCAAAAATCCATACAGACATTGCCAGTATCCAAGACCCTTTACTTGATAAACACACGACCGAGTTTCTCGGCAGAATCCAGCGAGAACCTCGATGGGAGACGTATTCTGCAGAGAAAACCGGTCGTGTGTACACTTTTCGCCGAGCATCCCGTCGGGAAGCTCGTTGAGCCAAAAAGAGAGCATGCTCTCTATTTCCTCGTTGTTCAATGGGAAAATTTGGCTCGACAAGCTTTTTGACTGCCGAACTAGGAACTCGACGGGCGGAGCGACAAGTTTCTCGGTCGTGTGTACGGGGCCTAAGAGTTGGCTCACACTGGGGCAGCACGACTTGCCGAGCGACTCGGCAAGGCGATCTGCCCACGACTTCAGAGGTGACTTGCAAAATGTCAATGCAAGTCGCCCTGAAGTCATCCCAAAGTAGTACAGGAACCTTTTTCTAAGTCGGAACGACTTGAGTCACTTCTATTAGAACGGTTCCATAGTACAGAACAAAATGCGACTTGTCAGGCGGCTGACGAGTCGCGCCTGTGTGAACCGGCTCTAAGGCTCCATGTACACAGGACGTTTTTACAACTGCTCCTGAACTATTTAACTTGACAGATAGTAACCCACGTTTAAAACATCCATTTTGCTGCATTTACATGCCGCTTTAGAATGTTTTCAAAAACAAAAAAAGAAACGTAAATAAGAAAAACGGCTATAAACGAAACGCTGCTAAACACGGGTTAGCCGTGTTTAGCCACATTTAGTCGCGTTTGGCATCTGAAACGTGGAAATCTTCGGCGTCTGAACCCTTTTTTTGCTTTCAAAGAAATGCTGTTAAACGCAACTGCCTAAGTGCCGGTTCACACAGGGGCAGCAGGACTTTCAGCACGACTCTGCATGCACACGACTTCAGTGGCGGCTTGCAAAATGACTTCTGTATAGAAGTCAATGCAAGTCGCCTGAAGTTGTCCCAAAGTAGTACAGGAACCTTTTTCTAAGTCGGAGCGACTTGAGTTGCTCCTATTAGAACGGTTCCATAGTACAAAACGGAGCGCGACTTGTCAGGCGTTGTCCCTGTGTGAACCAGCACTAAAAACGGCAATAAACGAGACTGTGTACATGGTCACATAGGATAACATTGAATGAGTTCAGGGGCAGTTGAAAAAAGTGTCCAACTGCCACTGAACGTACGTTTAGCAGCATCCCCTGTACATGGGGCCTTAAGTGCTTACTGCTTTATTATATGTTTTTGATGCTTCTGTGATACTTCTGGCTTTCTTTTTTGAAGCTTTACTGAAGCTTGGCAGCTGCTCTGTTTGTGTTGATTTTGTATTTGAAGGGGCCCAGTTTAACCTCAGCTCAGTAGTACCCCCCACTCAGCATATCCCCAGCTCACTACAACCCTTGTATAGCATATCCCCAGCTTATTAGTACTCCTATTCAACAGATCCCCAGCGTATTAATATTGTCATTCAGCTGATCCCCTGCTCAGTAGTACCTCCAGCTCTACTGATGCCCCACTCAGTAGTACCCCTAGCTTCGCTGATTCCCCCGCTCAGTAGTATTCCCCAGTCCTGCTGATCCCCCGCTCAGAAGTTCAAGCTCTGATGATCTCTCGCTCAGTAGCAACCCCCAGCTCTGCTGACCCTTTCTCAATAGTATCCCCCAGGTCTGCTGACCCCCACTCAGTAGTATACCCCAGCTTTGCAAATCCCCCACTCAAGAGCAACCCCCAGCTCTGTTTATCCTCTGGTTTGCTGATCCTCCTCCCTCTATGCTCCAACCCTGCGCACCATGTGTGATATCAGCTAGTTTCTCCTGTTCCTGTCCCCCAGCTCTGATTCTCAGTCCTCTCTCCCTGGTCCCCACTCACCTTCCACTATATTGCACACCACATGTGCCGTCTGCTACTTCCTCGCTCTGCTCACCCTTCTGCTCCACCAAGTTGCACACCAGATGTGACGCCTGCACCAGACACTTACAGAATATAGTATATACACATTAACCGGAGGTGACTGCGGGTGACCTCTTTCCAATTTGTTGGTTTCCCAGTGCATTATGGGATATATCATACCTGCAATATCTCCAAGCAAGCTAAAAGCCCCTTAAAAGCTGCAGGTGCTGTTGTCAAGCCTTGTCAAGGGCTTCTATGGAGGCTTTGAAGATGCTTTGAAGCACCAAGAAAGTGACATGGAGTATAATTTTTGAAGCAAAACGAAGCAAACACAACTGTATAAACAGAACTGTAGAGCTTACCGATAAGTGCTTTGATTGGCATCTATTGAGTGCTTTAAAAAAAACATGTTAAATGCCACTTTTTGATGCAAGTGAAAAATTTATTTTTGACAGAATGACCCTTAAGTAGAAGCTTACCAAACATTTAGAAAGTGTGGGTTGGATCTTTGGAAGAATTGGCTTTACCTCTGTATCCAGGGGATTCCTCCCGTGTCCTGAAAAATCTAGACTTCCCACAGCTACTATACTCCTCTCTGCCAGTACTCCACAAAGCTTTTCTTGTTGTCGCCACATAAATTCAAGTCTTTGGTATTTTAAAATGAGAACTGGACTTCTTACACAGGTCATGAAACTAAACATGAATACAGATCCAAGAATTCTGGAAAAATAAGTCATTATGTAACTACTGTAACCAAATCTAAACCAAATCATGTTATGAGAAACTCACACAACTGTTATGAATTGTTTTATGATGATATTATTTATTTCTGAGAAGGTTTTCATGTTATGTCCTTGATGCGTTTAATCTATAAGTGAGAATGTGAAGTTACCTTGACTGTCCTGTGGGAGGTTTGGGATAGTGAATATTTTGTTTGCATGCTTTCTAATATCTTATATACATTTTTATGCTTCACATATATTGTGTTAACAAAATGGAAAGCCTTCTTAAATTAATTAAATTATATTTATTTATTTAAACTAGGAACCCATCATATATTTACACAGACCTCAATATAGTGTTCCCCTGGACTAAGCGGTACTCTTCAGGAATTTGTTAATATGTTCAAACTAATGTAGCTGATGAACAGAGGTGGCTCTAGGCTTTACTCCATGATGGAAAAAAAAATTCAAGGACAAGATCCTCTTCCCCACAACCCTGGCCGGTGGTTGTGGGGGTCTGTGGGCAGGGGGCTTATCGGAATCTGAAAGCCCCCTTTAACAAGGTGGCCCCCAGATCCTGCTCTTTAATAATTAAGGGGCAGGGTCCACCCCATGATGTCACCTGTTGAACCCGCCCCTTGTGACGTCATTGACTGAGGGCATGCTGGATCATTGATGTCACAAGGGGTGGTGTCACAGATATTCGCTGGTTGTTAGGGACACTGGCGGTCCCACTCCTGAGTCAGGGCTTTCACCGCTGCCTGAGCGCAGCAATGTTAAGGTCCCCTATCCCTCAAAACTGGGGTAATGCATTGTGCAAGTTAGGCAGCCGCAGTGTTCTGTGTGAATAGGGAGAAAATATTATTAGTAGTTGTGGTGGTGGTGGTGGTGGTAGTAGTAGTAGTAGTGGTCATGGTGGTGGTGGTAGTAGTAGTACTTGTAGTAGTAGTAGTTGTGGAGGTGGTAGTAGTTGTAGTAATATTGGTGGTGGTGATGACGACAGTGAGGGTAGTAGTAAAGAACTCAACACTACAAAATCGCCCCTAAAATCAGATACAACTAGCGTTGCACTGGTGTGAACCAGGACTTAATCTTTTAGGAATAGTGTGGAGCTGTGTGCAGGCACCCTATATAAATGATTATATTCATCGGTCAAAAATCCACGCATGCTCAGAATCAAGTCGATGCTCGGAAGCATTGAACTTCATTTTTCTCAGCACGTCGTAGTGTTTTACATCACCACGTTTGGACACGATCGGATTTTTTAACTGATGGTGTGTAGGCAAGACTGATGAAAGTCAGCTTCATCGGATATCTGATGAAAAAATTCCATTAGATATCCGATCGTATTTACAGGGCTTTAGTCTCTACAGCCGCTGAGTCTCCATTCATTTATATAGGATGTCTGCACACAGCTCCATAGTAGAACAAAAATATTAACAATCGGGGCTTTCACAGGTACCATTGGATCTAGACATCTGACAATCCCATTGAAGTGATACACACCAGGCCCTAGTTTTTATACTAGCAGAGAGCTTGCTGAAAGGAGTCTTGCAGCTTTACTTACATTCCAGTGCAGTGCAGGGCACAGTAAGGGCCCTTTCACACCAGCGGACGAATGGTCCGCTTTTTCTAAGTCCGTTTACGGACTTGGAATGGTGCCCTATGGGATCACGGCCGTTAGCGGATGAGTATCCGCTAACGTCCGTAATCACCCGCCTCTGTCTGGATCCGGTTTTCCAGATGGAAGAAAACCCTATTTTTCTTCCGTCTGGCGGAACGGATCGGATGAATACGGACACACGGTCCGTATTCATCCGATTCCCCATAGGGCAGAGCGGAGAAGAGACAGGGCGGTCCCTGCACAGTGTGCGGGGACCGCCCTGTCAGCCGCCAGCTCAGCGAGGATTTTACGGAGGATCCCTGCTGAGCAAACGGGCTAACGGAGCAGGTCCATTACGGATCCGCTCCGTGTAAAAGAGGGCCCTATCCCTTACGGGTCTTAGCTCAGCAGGTGGGAGTCCAAGGTGGCAATGGGCCATAGCCTTGAGAACCACTGGTCTAGAGGGTGATTAGTAAACAAATATACTTGCCTACCTCCCTCCCCTGGCACCTGCTGCTTATCCCTACTCTACAATGCCCAGGTGTGTGGCAGACTTTATGATGCAAGGCATGGGGAACTTTAAAGGTCATTATTATTATTATTATTATTATACAGCATTTATATAGTGCCAACGGTTTGTGCAGTGCTTTACAAAATGAAGGCAGACATTACAGTTACAATGCAATTTGGTACAAGAGGAATCAAAGGGCCCTGCTCACTATTAACCCTTTCTTTGGCATCTATGAAAGGGTTAATAGCACCCATGTTGCGGCGCTGCCGAAGCTATTTGCAGGTGCTTCGGCAGCACTGCCCATTCATTTCAATGGGCAGGTTGTTTTTTACACCTATATTATAGTTCACCCTTTATATTGGAGCTGTATAAATCCTATATAATAGTAATAATCTACAATGTAATAAAGAAGAATAGACACTACTATTTTATATACACAAATCATACTGATTGGCTGTGAAATAGAAAGAGCTCAGTAAGCATTATGTACTGTATAAGTCTTTTATGTTTACTGAGTTCATTCTAAAAGATGTAGTCAATGCCTCGCAACCCCCCCCCCCCCCCTCTTGAAAGGCCAAGGCTCATATTACCATTGGTATGCTGACAATCACATGACTGTCACACCCCCCTCACTCCTTCCCAGCTGAAGTACGGAAAACAATCTGGCAGACGGAGGGAAGTTCCCATGTCACTGGAAAGCATCAGAGCCATGCATGAATTTAAAGCCAGCGGACTATTTTCTGCAGCGCCATGCTATGTCACCAATGCACATACATACTCTACAGTCTACACCTATGAATGATACATATAAAAGCCGTGGCCAAAAGTTTTGAGAAGGACACATATATTCATTTTCACAAAGTCTGCAGCTTCGGTGGTTTTTAGATCTTTTTATCAGACATTACTCTGGTATACTGAAGTATACTTACAAGCATTCCATACGTGTCAAAGGCTTTTATTGACAATTACATGAAGTTTATGCAAAGAGCCAACGTTGACCCTTCTTTTTTCAAGACATCTGCAATTCGCCATGGCATGTTGTCAGTCAACTTCTGGGCCTCATCCTGACTGATGGCAGCCTATTCTTGCATAATCATTGTTTGTAGTTTGTCAGAATTTGTGGGGGTTTTTTTGTTCATCCGCCTCTTAACCACAAGTTCTCAATAGAAATGAGGTCTGGGGAGTTTTCAGGCCATGAACCCAAAATTTCCATGTTTTTTTTCCCCAAGCCATCTAATTATCATTTTTGCCTTATGGCATGGTGCTCCATCATGCTGGAAAAGGCATTGTTCCTCACCAAACTGTTCTTGGATGGTTGTGAGAAGTTGCTTTTAGGGGATGTTTTTAGACCATTCTTTATTCATGGCTGTATTCTAATGCCGCATACACCCCTTCGTTTTTTCCTGTTGTTCAAAAACCCGTAGTTTTTTCACATCGGGATTCCTCTCCAGCCTGACTTGCACACACGTTCATTCAAAAAAACGTCCGACCAAAGCGCGGTGACGTACAACACGTACGACGGGACTATGAAGGGGAAGTTCCTTTCAAATGGCGCCACCCTTTGGGCTGCTTTTGGGCTGCATACTTGATTCGTTTTTTTTCTCCTTGGAAAAGCATACACACAACCGTTTTTTCACGACGAGAAAAAGACTGACATGAAACAAGACGAGAAAAAAGAGAGCCGGTTTAAAATATTTTGAGGGCAGTTTTTTCGTCGAGAATACTGCTAGGGAGCATACACACAACCGGTTTTCTCGACCAATAAAAAAAATGGCAGTTTTCTCGTCGTGAAAAACGGTTGTGTGTACGAGGCATTAGGCAAAATTGTGACTGAGCCCACTCCCTTGGCTGAGAAGTAACCCCACATATGAATGATCTCAGGATGCTTTACTGTTGGCATGACACCAGACTGACGGTAGCACTCATCTTTTCTTCTCCAGACATGTTTTTTTCCAGATGCCCCAAACAATCAGAAAAGGGTTTTCATCCCTGTACATTTTGCAGAATATCAGTCTGTCCCTGATGTTTTTTCTGGTGAGAAGTGGCTTATTTGCTGCCCTTCTTGACACCAGGCCATCCTCCAAAAGTCTTTGCATCACTGTGCATGTCGATGTACTCACACCTGCCTGCTGCCATTCCTGAGCAAGCCCTGCACTGGTGATGCCCCGATCCCACAGCTGAATCATCTGTAAGAGACAGTCCTGGCACTTTGCTTGACTTTCTTTGGCCGGCCTTTAATGAAAAGAAACCTCTGGGCCCTTTAAAAAAAATGAAAGAAATAAAAAAAATATATATAAAAAAGAAATAAACATTTATATAAAAAAAAAAACAAGGGGGTTGCCTTCCAGGGCCCTGGGGACCTCTGGGCCCTATAATAAAAAATAAAAATATAAAAAAAATATATAAACAAAAATAAAAAATACAATTATAAAAAAAGGGGGTTTGACATATGGGGCTCTGGGAAACTCTGAGTCCTTTAATAAAATTACATCTATATATTAAAAAAATTAAAGGCCGGAGGTCCACAGGGACCTAGAGATCCCATTAAAGGCCGGAGGTCCACAGGGACCTAGAGATCCCCAGGGCCCCAGATGACAACCCCCCTTTTTTTATAAAAAAAAAAATATTTTTTTATTTCTTTTATTTTTATATTTATATTATGTATATATATATATATATATATATATATATATATATATATATATATATATATATATATAATATATAAAATATTAATATAAATATAAAAATATAAAAATATAAATATATATTTTTTATATATTTTTTTATTTATTTTATTTTTATATTAATATTATATATATATATATATATATATATATATATATATATATATATATATATATATATAAAATATTAATATAAATATAAAAATAAAATATAAAAATAAAAGAAATAAAAAATATATAAAAAATATATTTTTTTTATAAAAAAAAAGGGGGGGTTGTCATCTGGGGCCCTGGGGATCTCTAGGTCCCTGTGGACCTCCGGCCTTTAATGGGATCTCTAGGTCCCTGTGGACCTCCGGCCTTTAATTTTTTTAATATATAGATGTAATTTTATTAAAGGACTCAGAGGTCCCCAGAGCCCCATATGTCAAACCCCCTTTTTTTATAATTGTATTTTTTATTTATATATATTTTTTATATTTTTATTTTTTATTAAAGGGCCCAGAGGTCCCCAGGGCCCTGGAAGGCAACCCCCTTGTTTGTTTTTTTATATAAATGTTTATTTCTTTTTTATATATATATTTTTTTATTTCTTTCTTTTTTTTTAAAGGGCCCAGAGGTTTCTTTTCATTAAAGGGCCCAGAGGTCCCGAATGGAAAGCCCCCTTTTTTTTGTAATTTCCTTTTATAAAAAAAAAAAAAAGGTCCCCGGGGCCCCAGTCGGCAACCACCCTTTAAAAAAAAAAAAAATATATATATATATATATATATATATATATATATATATATATATCATTTTCTCTCTTTTTTTCTTTTTTTTTAAAGGGCACAGAGGTCCCCAGGTCCCCGGATGGCTACCCCCCTTTTTTTATATATATCTTTCTTTATTTCTTCTTTTTGCAAAGGGCCCCTCCGCTTCTCAATTCGCGGCTAGACTTTGTGAATATTAAAGCAGTTGTATTACCAGCAGATAAGCCTTTAATAAGGCATACCTGTGGGTAAAATGAGAATCTCCTAAACCTGTACCGTTTAGGAGATATTCACCCTGCATGCAGCTGCTGACATCAGCGGCACATGTGCTCTGAAGGTCTAAAGTATCGCGCCAGAACTTACCTTTGCAAGTTGATGTCCATTAATGGCAAAGTCATTAGCAGGTGGGTTCCCTTAGGGCAGGGGTGTCTAAACTTTTTTCGAAGAGGGCCAGATTTGCCTGACCATTTTGCCTGACATTCTTTGAACCATTAAAACTCAGTCTAAGTGTGTTCGTCTGAGCACTAATAGACTACCAAACAATAAGGGCCAGATTCACGTAGGGCGGCGTGACTTTGAGCGGGTGTAGCGTATTGTATTTACGTTACGCCGCCGCAAGTTAATGAGGCAAGTGCTGTATTCACAAAGCACTTGCGTCCTAAGTTACGACGGCGTAGCGTAAATGGGCCGGCGTAAGCGCGCCTAATTTAAATGTGGAAGAGGTTGGCGTGTTTTATGGAAATTTATCGTGACCCCACGTAATTGACGCTTTTATCGAACGGCGCATGCGCTGTCCGTGGACGTATCCCAGTTCGCATGCTCCAAATTACGCCGCATCTACTCAGTGCTTTAGACGTGAGCGTAATTTACGCACAGCCCCATTCATGGACGACTTACGCAAACAACGTAAAACGTGAACAATTCTACGCTGCTCTGACGTCCATACCCAACATTGGCTACGCCTCATAGAGCAGGGGTTACTTTACGCCTGACATACTCTTACGCAAACAACATAAAAAAAATGCTCCGGGAGCAAGTACGTTTGTGAATCGGCGTATCTAGCTCATTTGCATATTCAACGCGTAAATCAACGGAAAAGCGCCACCTAGCGGCCAGCGTAAATATGCAACTAAGATACGATGGCGTAAGAGCCTTACGCCGGTCGGTTCTTAGCAAAATTCCCGGCGTATCTTGCTTTCTGAATACAGAAAAAAAATACGCCGGCACATCCTAGGAGTTACGCGGCGTATCTCGAGATATGCCAACGTAACTTCTTTGAGAATCTGGCCCTAATTCTCTTGCCTTTGTGGCTGTGTCTGGTGAAGAGATGAGCTTGGGCATGCTAATTGTGATGATATATATATATATATAGATATATATATATATATCTATATATATATATATATCTTTTGTGGCCTCCAACGAATCCCAGAGCGACCGTCAGGACTAAGGATTAGCTTGGGTGTGTTATTTGGATATACCGTATTTATTGGTGTGTAACATGCACAGGCATATAACACACACCTTCATTTTAGGAGGGAAGTTTCAGGGAAAAAAAACGTACATTTTAAATAAAGAACTTGGAAGCAAAACAAGGGTCACAGTCCATCAATGCAGCCTGATCAGTGTCCATCAGCAGCCTCTCCATTGCCCAATAATGCAGCCTGCACATTGCCCATCAATAGCCTCTTCATTGCCCATCAGCAGCCTCACCATTGCCAATTAACGAAGCTTGGATATTGCCCATCAGCAGCCTCCCCATTGCCCATTAGCAGCCTCTCCATTGCCCATCAACAGGCTCACCATTACCAATTAATGCAGCCTGCACATTGGCCATCAGCAGCCTCACCATTGCAAATGAATGCAGCCTGCACAGTGCTAGTCAGCAGCCTCTACGTTGCCCACCTTGACCCTCACCATTGCCAATTAATGCAGCCTGCACATTGCCCATCAGCAGCCTCACCATTTCCAATGAATGCAGTCTGCACATTGCCCAGCAGCAGCCTGCGCATTGCCCATCAGCAGCCTTACCATTGCCCATTAATGCAGCCTGCACAGTGCCCATCAGAAGCCTCTCCATTGTCTCTCCATTGCACAGTGCCCATCAGCAGCCTCTCCATTGAAAATTAATGCAGCCTGCACAGTGCCCATTAGCAGTCTCTCCATTGTCCATTAATGCAGCCTGCACAATGCCCATTAGTAGCATCTCCATTGTCCATTAATATAGCCTCACAATTGTATATTATTTCCGCATGCACATCCTTGCTCATCTGCAGCCTTGTCAGTGCCGGATTACAGAGCGACGCGATCTCCCGGCGATCAGTCACACACAGTCCTGCCTGTAATAGACAGAACTGTGGTCCAATCCTGGGCCAGGGGGCGGAACTGCAGGTGATTGATCGCTGGGTACACAGGAGATCGTTGCTCTGTGTAATCCTTCCATTCAGAGACAGCAGAAATCGGCAAACATATCTTTTGTGGCCCCTGTGGCGCTAGGGGATTTGTTGGGGGCCACAAAAGATATATATAGCTGTGACGGATCTCAGATACCCCAGGTGGGCACATCCGCCAGACCTGTGTCTCCTGTCCTCCAAACGCACCCGCAGCCTGCAGATTCACCATAACCAGCCCTTAACCCCTCAATCACAAGACAATCCACACAGGTGTTGAGGGTTAAACATGCAGAGCTTAAACCGTTTATTAAATCCAAAACATACAGTTTTACACACAGTTAGGGACACTCCCCTTAGCCTTGTCTAAGAGGGGAGAGGGACAAGGAACAACCAATGGGAACTGAACATTTGTACATTGAAACAGGCTACAGATAAACATAATGATATTATGGTAAGCAGGCAGCCTCTCAATACACCCCCCCTGCGGAGAGATGTCTCCAGTACAGACCATTGTCTATGTGTCATGAACCAACACAATTAGGCACAGCAACAAGGGGGGGGGGGGCGGGTGGGGGAGAAGGGCTGTAGCATTACATTACATTATCTCAATGCCAGCTTGTCTTCAGGTCTCCAGTATTTTCTGGGCCATAATCCGTGGGTAAGAGGCCCGCCCCCAGTCCCTTCCAAAACGCACAGTGACAGTGGGTTCTGTCACATTTCTCCCCTTTTAAAAACAGACTAACCAGGCTCCTGACCCTCAACTGGTCTAGACCTGCGTTAGTCACAAACTTCCACCCCAGACAAACAGGAAGCAAAAGTACGACTCTGGCTCTGGGGAGCAAAACCACACATACGATCTCCCAGGAATAAAAACAGCCGCTGCAGAGAGGGAACAGCTGTCTGCACTCCCCTGATCCGGGGCCGGGTTGCAGATATTGGGGGGATCTGAAAAATATTCTGCCCTGATGCCAGCGCTTCAGCTGGTAGGGCTATGCATTTGGGGAGGAAAAGGTACTTGCTTTTCTCCTGTTGTAGTTACCAGCTGCTGAGAAGGTATCTTGCAGGGACTATCTCCTGGATTCTTCATCTATTTTTCTGATGCTAGTCAGAGACCAACAGCGCTCTGTCCTGTAGCCAGCACTTCTGCCTGGGGGACATATACAAAAGTTGGATACAGTCGCTGGAGAGGGGTGTTGTGGAAATCTGGGGGTTTGCAAGGCACACCCCCATCTTGCCTTGTGCTGTAAAGCACATTCCCAATCTTAAATGAAATAATGCCATGTTTAAGCTAAAAGATTTACTCACCATATATTCCATGCCATTCATCCAGTAAGCAGACATTACAACAGCTGTTCTCAAGTTACCATCCTTGCAATCATCCCCCTCCACAGGGCTGAGCATGGCTCTTTTATTTACACAAAACAGGAAGTCATCACCAGTAAGTCGCCTCCCCCCATGGGAGGCGACATTACCAGATGTCTCCTATACACAGAACAAAACATTCCTTCTGACAGGAAGTCAAATTGAATACATGAATAGAATATAATACAATGAATACAATACAATGAATAGAAATACAAACAATGCTGTCTAAAGTCTTATGGGTGTGTCCGGTCAGGTTGTGCATGTGCCCCCCCTGACCCCAGAAATGCTCACAAGCTCTCAAACTATACGCTGATAGAACCTTTAATCTGCGCCATTCCATAGAATAATGCATATAAAGATTATACCCTTTTTGAGGCTATTTACAGATGCACGCTACGAATCCCAAATCCTGCTGATCAGACATGACCCAGATAAGAGTGTACATCTGTCCATAGCCACTAGTGTGCTTGCGAAATGAACGCATCCCCCTCAACGATCGTCTGTGCTAAATGCACAGAGGGGCCCCTCGCTGGTGGGCATACGCCCATGCCGCAACCATCACACTCCAACCTCAAGACATTTTCTACTACCAGACGAGAGTCAACCAGCCTCAGGACTGCCACAGTCAGCTCTATTTAGAGCGGGTTGGGGAAGTGTCAAGACTGGGTGCCAATTATGACAATACATAATAAATACATCTTCAAATTTCCACCACAGTCCTCCCTTTTTGTCATATTGCTCCCACTTGTCCTTCAGATCTTGATAGTCTTCTTACACCTAGAAACTAATCAGTCCTTACAATCCATAAAAAGGAAAACACGGCTTGACACGTAGACTCTGTTCTTCAGGAGACATGACATAAGGAGGACACAACTTGGTGAGCTGTAGTAATCGCAGATTGGGTAGTGGTCCTCTGTGTCTTGTCCATGGGTCCAGCTTTGGGGCGTCTCATCTGGTACGTGGTCATCTGCTCCGGGGCGTCTCATCTGGTACGAGGGTTGGGTTTCGGGACGTCTCATCTGGTATGTGGTCATCTGCTCCGCCTCTGGTCACGCGTCCAATCAGGCAACAGGAGTGCTCATCACGACATAGAAAGAATAGAAATAAAAACGACATGAGTATATATATTCCCATTTCAATCAACCACGATCCGCTGAAAAGTAAAAATTAAATCCCCTCAGATTCCCAGACCCTTCAAAGGACTCCCAACCGTCACTCAGTTAGAGCTCTGGCTTTGTCTTGTAGGGACCCAAACCTTATCCATATGGGCCTGAACTCCAATTCCCAGTATCCCCCGAACCAGATATAACAATATTTACTTGTAAATTCCCAGAAACCCCCCTTGGGCTGTGAGAACTTCCTTGTAGCTTCAACAGTTACATGAAACATTCCATCCTCAATAGGTGTGAATTGTTCAAACGTATCATAAGCTCAAGCCCCCCCACCTTGTATATGCAGGGAACCGTGCCCAGACCTAGTCCGTGTTGGTGAACAATTCCCTTCTAGCTGTCCCCGCCATTCCCAATTTCTCTCGCGCCATCAGATCCTCGCAATTGGCCGCGACATAGGACAGGGACAGTTTCACCACCACGCATGAACCTCTTGCATTGGGGGAATTACCTTATAAGCTGTAGATCTGCATAAACACCAAACTAAAGTTACACACTTGTGGGCTACCCAGTCCTGATACCCAACCGACAAGAGGCGGAGCCATAAAAACAATAATCAATTTTACCCTCTAAAAACATAATAAATTCCATTGACAAGTGTCTGTTTGGAGTCTTCACTCGTTTGTCAATAATCCTCATAATTAGCATGTACCACTGTCATCGCTGGGGACTAAAGCTCAACGGAGACTCAGAACAGACCCAGCAATCGGTCCCGTTCGTCTTCTTAATTAGTCATGGAATACACTTTAAATAATAACTTGGGATGCTTTCCATCGTTACCCTTGCTAAAATTTACTAAACAAACAAATACAAAATAAACAAAGATACTCCTCATTTCTTTGATGTGGTTGAGCCGCTTCTTGCAGTGGCTGGCGTGGTCTCGTCCATCAAGCTTCTTTACAAACGAACCAGTCACCTGGTTGGGGAAAAATTAAAACCATTTACCGTGTCGGGGTCCAGGAGAGACTCCTGAACCCTGTGAAGTTCATGTAAGGCGGCGTACAGACGATCGGATATATCCGATGAAAACGGTCCGCGGACCATTTCCATCGGATATGTCCGATCGGGAGTTTGATCCGATGGCGTGTACACACCATCGGATCAAATTCCCCGCCGCCGGACGGCGCGGTGACGTAGTGGTGACGCGGCGGTGACGTTGACGCCGCCGCGTCACCGCCACGTCACCGCACCAGGAAGTAAAACACTTCCGCGCATGCGCCGAATCCATTCGGCAGCGGCGCGGCGGTGGTGGGAGCCGACATGTCTGCTGGTAAGTGTACTAACCAGCAGACATGTCGGGCGGACAGATTCCCACCGGATAGATTTCAAAGCATGCTTTGAAATCTGTCGGGTGGAGAAATCTGTCCGCTAGCCCATACACACGAGCGGAGATGTCTGCTGAAACGGTCCATCGGACCGTTTTCAGCGGACATATCCCCTCGTGTGTACGCCGCCTTACAGGGATCGTACCCACCCCATCACCCAAGAATGAGAGTGACAGTTGAGGGAGTACGACCCTGGTTTTGGTTGGCCTTCAATGACAACAACCCAGACCTCGTAACTGTGGTCGCTGCTTAACCTGTGCGTGGCTCACCGTCGCCTGTAATCGCTTACCATCTCCTGTAATCGCTTACCAGCGCCTGTAATACCCGGAACCATTGACAGTTTCTTAGCAACTAAAATGGGGACCTACTTCACCAGACTGCTGCTTGCCGATTCAAATCCTATCAAAGAAAGACAATCTTGGCACAAACTTGATTAAAATTAGAAAGATTAGTGTTAGTTCAGAGAACTGTCACATTTACATTTTATTTACCATCCCCCCCTTTTCTTCCTCATTACAGACTGGAGGAAGAAATGATAAAAAGAAACAATGAAATAGCCTATGATACTTTCACCTCCTTGGACCCGTAATTATCCATGTGTACAGCTGTCTACATACACCTGCTCTCTATGTACAAACACTTCCGGAAACTCTTTGGACCTGAAAAATACTTATAAGCAGAAATCATTACTCCATCCTTCATATTTATCCTGCAGAGAATGGCAAACAAAAATGACATTCCTCTACATTGTCAATGACATTCTTCACAAAACCGATTCAAACAAAAACCCTTTGTAACCCTTAACCCTTACTTTTCCCGTTCCTACAAAAATACAAAAGCCGCGACGCGTCAGAAGATCGCCGCGGTAAGTTTGAATAAAAAAAAAAAACATTCACGTTACTACATACAAACATTCAAATACAAATGTGGGGGAGATATTCATAGCTTTCAAAACAAAAATGAAAAAACAAAAACCAGCCGGAAATCTGCCTTCACTCTTTCCGCAATACAAGAAAATACAATGGAAAAATACGAGAACAGCGCGAGAAACTTGCATAGACCAGCTATACAAAGTTCTCCTGAGGCGGGTACCACACCTCCATCCACACTCATCATTACAGATTTCTGAAACCACATCAGATCTACATCCAAGGTTACTTTATTCTGAGGTCTAATACCTCCATCCAGAGTACCTTCCAAAGGAGTACACCTTACTGTACCCTCTGACCACCTATGACATTCTTTAGGGGGTCTCATGTCCGGAGCCCCTAACCCAGACCTCATGTGCGGTGCAGCTGTCTGACTGGTGCACTGCATGGGCGGCACATCACATGACGATTCGAATCGCTTTTTTTTTAGTGAGCTCTGCGTCCAGAACACACCGCGCTTTGTTTTCGGAGCGGTTCTGACTTGCGCCTTTATCATCAAAACCGATGCCTGCATTCCGATTATTCTACACAGCCTTAGCAGGACACTAGCGTACTACTCCTACACATTTATGCTAATATAATCGCTAATAAGATCTCCGGCTATCATACACGGCCAGATCTGTATCGCGATATAAGGCCTCCTAAAATGTGTTCGTCAGACAACCTACAAAGCACCATGAAATCCTCCACTTTTCAAAACAATATTATGGCTTCATTCTACCTGCGTCTACATGATACAACAATAATGGTGACGCCCCTCTGTTCTCACATACCCAAAACTGTATTTACGGTATAAAACTTCACAAAAACAACTGAAATTAAACTTTAAAACACTCTTTCAAATGCCAAAATATTTCTGTTGTCCCTTCAGGACACAAATCTCATTGCTCATCTTTCAGAAGACTTCAAAACTCCTCCCACTGACTTCCTGCTTATATATAAATGCTGAGAAAGGACATCCTGTTGTATGCTCAGTTCTTAAAACCCAAATCTGATTTATTTACATAATGACAGAAAGATGGAGAGAGAGGGAAGTCTGTCTTCACTGCCTCGTCTCAACACATCAAAAAACTCCATGGACCACATATATATCCCCTGGAAGTATTATAAAGTAGTAAACAAAGCCAAAACTCAAATCTCCTGCGTTTTTTCCTCTTAAAAACAAAACACCTTTGGTTCAGGGAAAATAAAACCATCTCCTCCCATCTGCAGAATGGGAGTTGATCCCCCCTGACCCAACCATTATTCAAAAACAATGAACAACTCCCAAACATTTAAACAACAACGCACATCGCTATGCACAAAAACGCAGTCAGCGCCAGTAACATTCAAAAACGAAATGTTACACAAAAAGTCTCCACTTTTACACAGCAAAGTCAGCCAACAGGTTAGTCAGATCCTGTATATACTGGCCCTAGTGTCCGCAAACGCTACTCAAAAGATAGCACTTTACACTGAGTCACAAAATGGCCGACAACAAACCAAGCAACAATGGCGCCATTTACGCTTGTAGTAAAACAATTTAACTGCGCTTCCAAATCACCTGTTTACCACAGGACATACCATACTACACACACATAAAGGAAAACAAAAATGTTCTCCACCCGATCCCAACACAGAAAAGAGCGCGCTAATCAATTCGCACTAAACATCGAAATCCGCCCCAAAGGCTGCTAAAATCCACCAGCAAAATAGCCAGAGAAATACCACACCGAAATGGAAGGTGCCTGCACCTCCCCCCTAGGGTGACCCACAGTGCAAACAGACTACGCCCCCAAAATGGCCACTGATGACCAAAATGGCCACCATATGCAGTTTTTTTTAAAACTTGCCTAGAACCTTTCTTCCACAAAGACAAAACATTGATCATCAAAAACAAACAATAAAAAAACATTTTCTAAAAACAACCAACCTAAAAGGCACACACTTTAGGTTCCTTCAAATCTGACCTTTTTATGATGTGAACCCCTCATAATGAGCGCATTTTAGGCTGCTTCAAAGCTGACCTTTTGCCAAAAACAGCACATTCAAAAAAATGTTGGTTATATGAAACATAAAACAAAAAACTCTTTTCTCAAAGCTCATGTAAACAAGCCATTAAAAAAATATATACATACAGTGAGCTTACATTTAAAACCTTCCGAAATAAAAACTTTTTTTTTTCATGCTAACAGCAGCTGCTATTGTCTGGCCACTTAAAAATGCATAATTTATCAATTTCTATTCCTCATAAAGATCATGAACATACTAAACATGACTTTGCTTTAAAAATTGTGCACTCAAGAAACACAGAGATTCAACACTAGTTGCCCCTCCCCACCAAAGCACATGTTTCATCAGCCAAACAATTCAATCAGCTCTACCACATCAATGCACAAAATTCAAAAAGACTCAGCCGCCCATATCGCAGGCTGAATAATCCCACCTATACTGGGGAAACATCTACAATATACAGGTTCCATATGCATCATAAAAATGTTATATCTAACTATGTTCTGAAAGTTGCAAAGTCAGTTGACACAGAAATCAAAACACTGTTCGCCCTTCCCCCCCAAGCCGCATGGCTAGAGGAGCCATGTTACACAAAAGGTAGCCTTCTCCAGCAGTTATAGTCTGGTTAAACAATCATGTTACAAACAAATCGCCCTTCCCCCCCAAGCCACATGGCTAGAGGAGCCAGCTTACCCCATAGCTCTTTTAAACAGCTTCACTGTTACTCTCAAACAGCATTCAGGCATACACACGATCAAAATCACACCTACATATATACACGATCAAAATCCACTCGATTTCACAAACTCACGCAATCACACACATGCATCCAATCGCTTTTCACAAATGCACGCAATCACACACATGCATCCAATCGTTTTTCACAAATGCACGCAATCACACACATAAACACAGTCATACACAACTATCATCACACACACACACACAACTCTATCACACAACAGTCATACAATCAGAATCACACGTGCACACACACAATCAAACTCGAGCATTATTTCAAAAAGATGTCAAATTTGTTCCTTTTAAAGCATGTTTTTCCCGATGCATCAGAATGTACCCCATCTCCCCCATCTGATGCCATAGGAAAAAACATGAATAGTCCCATCCAATGGTCGCCATTTCTGTTGTGGAAATCTGGGGGTTTGCAAGGCACACCCCCATCTTGCCTTGTGCTGTAAAGCACATTCCCAGTCTTAAATGAAATAATGCCATGTTTAAGCTAAAAGATTTACTCACCATATATTCCATGCCATTCATCCAGTAAGCAGACATTACAACAGCTGTTCTCAAGTTACCATCCTTGCAATCATCCCCCTCCACAGGGCTGAGCATGGCTCTTTTATTTACACAAAACAGGAAGTCATTACCAGTAAGTCGCCTCCCCCCATGGGAGGCGACATTACCAGATGTCTCCTATACACAGAACAAAATATTCCTTCTGACAGGAAGTCAAATTGAATACATGAATAGAATATAATACAATGAATACAATACAATGAATAGAAATACAAACAATGCTGTCTAAAGTCTTATGGGTGTGTCCGGTCAGGGTGTGCATGTGCCCCCCTGACCCCAGAAATGCTCACAAGCTCTCAAACTATACGCTGATAGAACCTTTAATCTGCGCCATTCCATAGAATAATGCATATAAAGATTATACCCTTATTGAGGCTATTTACAGATGCACGCTACGAATCCCAAATCCTGCTGATCAGACATGACCCAGATAAGAGTGTACATCTGTCCATAGCCACTAGTGTGCTTGCGAAATGAACGCATCCCCCTCAACGATCGTCTGTGCTAAATGCACAGAGGGGCCCCTCGCTGGTGGGCATACGCCCATGCCGCAACCATCACACTCCAACCTCAAGACATTTTCTACTACCAGACGAGAGTCAACCAGCCTCAGGACTGCCACAGTCAGCTCTATTTAGAGCGGGTTGGGGAAGTGTCAAGACTGGGTGCCAATTATGACAATACATAATTAATACATATTCAAATTTCCACCACAGGGGGAAGGGTTTTCTCCCCTGCCGGTTCTGTGACCAGCCACTGGGGTGACTTTTGACAGGGGCTGTCTCCCAAACCTTCCAAAAACATACTGAAGGCTGGGCATGGGCCAGCAGGACTCTGCCCCGTAGCCAGCGCTTCTGCTGGGGGATAAACACTGGGGTAGTGTCCAAGTGCTGGGGAAACAACTCACTGAGGTCATCCCCCAGACTCCCTGGATCTAACTCTGAGGGTGGGCAGAGCCCAGAGGTACTCTGCCCCATAGCCATTGCTTCTGCTGGGGGGATGAACATTGGGGTAGTGTCCAATTTCTTTTTTTTTTTTGAAATTTTTTATTTGTCAACAAAAAGCCAGGCTACGTGGGCCCTCATCATACAGTTATAACATTTAAAAACAGAAAATACCCTTTGTCGGGTGAACATTAAGAAATTGTACAGGCACATACAGGGGTAAGAACCTCCTACATCTTGACCCGGTAGCTAGGCCCCCACGAGCCGGCTTTCCAAACCATTTTCCATTTTCTGGAGGAATTTAGAGTAACAAAGAATAGAAGTAAAGAAAAGAGCAGAGTGAGATTAAGTAACAGGGGAAGGGGGGGGGGTGGGCCGCACGAGCAGGGCTAGCCCCAAAAGCGCCTCAGAAAGGCGTATCGAAATTTTTCACGTATCTCCCAGGCAGTCAGGTCGTCCCGGATACTGGGGGGCCATCTACAATAGGGTGAGCTGGTAAGGGGCTGTCCGTCTCCCTGAGCCTCTGTCCCTCCTCTGAAAATCTGAAAGTGTTGTACAATTGCCACGTATCCGAGTACTTCTCCCCTCGCTGTTGGCTGGAAAGGATCAGGTCCTCCATTCGACTGATTTCATCTACTTTGTTAAGCCACATAGCTATGGATGGCGGGTGAGGGGACTTCCAGAGGAGGGGCACGCAGGCCTTGGCTGCATCCAAAAGATGACGCACCACCGACTTTTTATACACCCCGGGCGGTAAGTCGTTAGCGTGCAAAAGAAAGTAAGCCGGGTCATCCGGAACAGTACTTCCTGTAAATTGCTGGGTGACCCGTCGTACCTCTCCCCAGAAGCCCCTGATCCGTGGACACGACCAAAATATGTGTAAGATGGTGCCTCGTTCTTGTTGGCATCTCCAACAAGTGGCCGTAGTATCAGGAAATAATTTACTCAGCAGATCTGGGGTCCTATACCAACGTGTAAGTATTTTATAGTTCGTTTCTTGCGTTCTGGCGCATACTGATGATTTATGTGTGAAGCGAACTATATTTTGCTTTTTGTTGGCTGAGAAATGCGTCCCCAAGTCCCTTTCCCATTTGGCTAGGGCCGGAATCTGATGGTCACCTGGCGGAGTGTTCAATAATGCATACATCTGGGATAGTGCATGAGGGAGCACTCCGGGTTCACTACACAGTACCTCAAATGTCGTCAACGGTGTATGGGCGGTCTGAGGGGCCGGGAGGGGCAGGCTGTTTAAGAACTGGCGTAACTGTTGTGTCCTCAGGAAATCAAGACAGTATGCACCTTCAGGGTCCATCAGTTCTGCCGTCGATTTCCACTTCCCCTCCGCACTAATGTGTGACGCTTGGAACAGGTCCACATTCGCCAAGTCAAGGAATTTCCTGTCTTGTAGGCCTGGTTCAAAAAGGGGGTGGCCGATAATAGGTCTAAGGGGGGAGGTCCGTGATGAAAGAGAAAATTTTTCGAGGAGTGTCGCACAGATTTTGACTGTCTGCCCTATCAAAGGATGTCGTGTAACATGTGTAGGGAGCGACTCGTGGCACCAGGGGGCACGACGGAGAGGAGTCTTGCTTTGACTTTGCTCTACCCGCGTCCAAAGCTTAATGTGTCTATGGCGGCACCAGTCAATCAACCTGACAAGGTGCGCAGCGTGGTAGTAGGTTCGTACGTCTGGTAGCGCAAGGCCACCATTCAATTTGGGGAGAGAGAGTACCCCCCTCTGAAGCCTCGATTTTTTCCCTGCCCATAGGAAGTGGGAGAACACCGAGCGTATTTGCCGGAAGTATTCTCCCGGGATACGGATCGGGAGAGCCTGGAGGAGGTACAAAAATTTCGGTAGAATAGACATTTTTAGTATATTGTATCTACCTAGCCAGGAGTGGAGACCCCCCGTCCATTGTGTTAACAGCCTCCGGACTTCCGTCAGAAGGGGGGGGAAGTTCAGCTTATACAGCTGATGCAGGGAGGGAGGGATGTAGGTACCCAGGTATTTTAGCGCCACCTCTGTCCACCTGAATCTAAAGTCCTCCCTAAGGCGTGTAAGTTGGCGTTGTGTGATCCCTACCCCCATTGCCTCTGACTTTGTCATGTTTATCTTCAAGTTTGATAACTTGCCATAGGTCTCAAACTCTCGTAAAAGGGCCGGGAGCGATGTGTTTGGGAAAAAAGTAGATCATCCGCGTAGGCGGAGACTTTGTATTGGGCGTCTGTTGTATGTATACCTGCAATGTCGGGATTCTGGCGTATGTGGCACAAAAAGGGTTCTAAGGCAAGTGCGAAGAGCATGGGCGAGAGGGGGCACCCCTGTCTCGTCCCATTAGAGATGTTGAAATCTTCTGACAGTACCCCATTGACCCTCACCCGTGCCGTCGGTTTTTTATATATTGCCGCTACCCAGTTCCTCATTTTCTCCCCCAGGCCTATGTGCTCTAGAGTGCAAGTCATGAATTGCCAGTCTACCCGGTCAAATGCCTTTTCGGCGTCAGTCCCTACAAATAGGCTGGGTGTCTTACTGGAGGAGGCTATGTGCAGGAGATTAAGTACCTTGACCGTATTATCACGTATTATCACGTATTATCACGTATTATCACGGGCTTCCCTGGTGGGTACAAAACCCACTTGGTCTAAGTGGATCAAGTGTGGGAGGTGGCCCTGTAACCTGGAGGCCAGAATTTTGGTGTACAGCTTTAGGTCAGTGTTGAGGAGGGATATAGGGCGGTAGCTGCCACAGTTAGTGGGGTCTTTACCTTCTTTTGGGATTACAGATATTTGAGCCTGCAGTGTGGTAAAATGAAAGGATTTACCCGAGCCTAGGTCATCGAACAGCTGGACCAAGTGTTGGCCCACGGTCGGGAGCAGTGTTTTGTAATATGCCACTGTAAGGCCATCGGGACCTGGAGCCTTGCCTGGCTTAGCATTTTTCAGTGCACACATGAGTTCAGGGAGGGTAATGGGTTCCTCCAGGCTCTCCCTAGCTTCAGACGACATGGAAGGCAACAAGGACTTTGAAATATAGTCTCTTATCATGTCACGTGCAGGGGGGGGTTTGGCCAGGTTGTAGAGGGAGCTGTAATACCGGCGGAATTCCCGTGTGATTTGTTGGGGTGTTGAGTGTTTCTGCCCCTCCGGGGACAACACATGGGGTACGTACGAGGCTAGTCGGCGCGTGCGAATAGTGTTGGCTAATAGTCTACCGCATTTATCTCCTGACTCGTAGGCAAAGCGCCGGCACGTCTGCAGTGCCGCTTTGGCCTTAAAGTGCAGTAGATCCGTTATACGGGCGCGGGTAACATCGAGTTCTGCGCCCGGCTGCCTATTCGGTGTCACCTTATGCGTCAATTCCAAACCTTGTAGCTTATCTAGGAGCAGTGTCAGTCGTTCCGTGCGTTCCTTTTTAAGACGTGCGCCGTGTTTGATCAGTAGCCCATGGACTACCGCTTTATGGGCTTCCCACACCACCCCCCTGTCACTATCAGGTGTAGAGTTTGTAGAGAAGTAGTGCCCCAACTCCCTCACTACCTCCGCCATGACTTCGGCATTTTGTAGGAGGCTCTCGTTCAGCCTCCACACTGGCCTCCTGTCTCCTATTTTATCAAAGATTGAGTATTTCAGGGTGATCGGGGCGTGGTCCGACCACGTGATCGACCCAATTGTAACCTCTCGTATCGCGTCTAATTGTCCATGTGGTACCAGGAAATAATCAAGCAGTGTAATCCCTGTCTCCAGGGTGTAGGAGCCGCCAGGCATCTACCAATTGCATGGTGCGTAGAGAAGTGTCAATACGCTTGAGGGCGTCACGTGTCAGGGATGATGTCCCCGTAGATGTGTCTTCTGTCGGTATTAAGGAGATATTCAGGTCACCCCCCACTATCAGCTGGCCTTCTGTGAAGCGACCGAGCTGTCCCAGTCGTTTCCTAAGGAATACGTCCTGTTGGGCATTAGGGGCGTACAGATTAGCAAACGTCTGTCCCCTATCCTGCCCTTCAGGAAGAGGAAGCGTCCCTCCCTATCTGTCAGGACATCCAAGGGTGTCCATGGTACCCGTGCCGAAATTAGAATAGAGACCCCTCTGGATTTGGCCTCTGAATACTGGGAGTGGTGCGCTATAGGGTAAAATTTGTTTTGTAAAAACGGCAGTCGACATTCTTTAAAGTGTGTCTCCTGCAGTAGCACCACGTCCGCCCCCATGCGTCGCATGTCCTGCAGCATCATGCGCTGTTTTTCGGGCGTGTTAAGGCCTTTAACATTGAGCGATATCACGGTAAGGGCGTCCATGCTCGTGCAGCTGAGAGAAAAAGGTAAGGCAGGGGGGGGGGGGGTTCACCTTATGGGTGTTGACGTGGGGGGGGTGGGGTGGGGTGGGA
This sequence comes from Rana kukunoris, assembly GCA_029574335.1. Taxonomy (NCBI): domain Eukaryota; kingdom Metazoa; phylum Chordata; class Amphibia; order Anura; family Ranidae; genus Rana; species Rana kukunoris. Next base: position 133,044,743 of record CM056056.1, on the reverse strand, counting down.
AGAGGAAGAGTGGATATTAAGAAATAGAAAATAAGTAGGACAGATGGGAAAAGAAAGGGAAGTCAGGTGGTAGGCTCCAGATGGGGCCACCAAGCAAGTATTACTAAGGTAGCCAAAATCGGCTTTATACACTCTGCGGGGATACCCCGAGTATCGAGTGCGGTCCTAAGTGGGGAAAGTGGGCTAAACAGGGACTAAGAGCAAGCCCCCGGTCCTCCCCCCCAATCCCCGGCCAAAATATATACTGTGAAAAAATAAACTGAATTTTAACCGGTTGTGTAGCTTATAGTCAGAAACGATAACAAAACTGGCATGCAATAAAACATTAAGTGCAAATAAACAGGTTTAAGGCAAACATAGCAAAAAGTGCAAACAGGACATTTCGTTACCCTTAAGTTAATGGGTTCAGGATCCCAGCCCCCTCATGTCCAATACTGCCCTCCCCTCACCCTCAAAACCAAGTCCCATCTCCCCCTCATGGCCATTTGGTAGACCAGACTTGTCTCACTCCCGGGGACCGAGTAAAACATCCAAGAGTATTCTTACAGGGTTCTCAACAGCACAGTCCACTTGCTCTTCTGACAATGACATGTCTTGTGCTGCAGGCATGGATCGGTGCAAAGTGGAGTGTCCCTTTCTCTGTATCACCCGGGAGGGGGGGGGCCCCCGTTTTTCGTCTCAGGCCCCCTTGGCAATCCCGCCCTCCATCCCATAGGTTCCAGGTCAGTAGGGAAGTCTCCAGGTAAAAAACAGTAAAGACCTGTATAACTCGAGCCCGGAGGGGGGTGCGAGGAGCATGTAACCGGATTGCCGAGCCCGGCATCTCTAACATCCACCTTTCCCCCTTCCCCCAACCATAAAATGTGTCAGTCCGTGCGGTCGGTCCGACTCCGATCGCATCGGAGCCCCTCCAAGGGAGCAAACTTAAATTGTGCGGGGTGCCCGCCATACATGACCCGGGTCAGCCAGGGGAGGGATCACCCCAATATCACGATGGGGACAGCCATGAGTCTCTTCCCCTGGGTCCACATCTGCCCCATCTCTGCAGGGGTCATGAAGGGTGGGGCATCCCCTATTTACGGACCTCACAGGGGGGCCCTCCAAGGTGACGTCTGCTAACATTACAGCTCAGCCTGGGTAGGTGGTATGGGGGACAGATGAGGAGGTTACCCAGTCGGTACTTCCCAGGGGGTGCCGCTGCCATAGTCATCAGGGGGGGGACCGGAGGTAACCGTGGGTATTATGGCGGCGTATCGGGGGTCTCACATGTAGGCAGTAGGGGAGGGGGCGAAGGGGGGAAGTCAAATTTATGGCCCAAGGCCTACTCACGTCCCGCTTCTCTTCTTGACGAGTGTCGTCTCCGTCTTCCCCTCTGCGGACGCTGCATCAGGGGGCCCCGATAGGCCGCTGCGCCGGAGCGGCCGGTCTGGCGGGGGATATACTGAAGCCAGTCCGGGACCTGGATCGGCTCGACTGCCATGAACTGGAACAGGGCTGGGAGGTCCACGGTGGTCTGCAGTACGAAGGCCGCGTTGTCTTTGCGGAAGGTGACCGCTAGCGGGTATCCCCAGCGGTAGGTGTGTCCCGTTTGCCTGGCCAAGTCCAGAACAGGCCGCAGCATCGCTCTTCGGCGTAGGGTCGCCCTCGAGAGGTCTGGCAGGATACGCACTTGTGTCCCCTCGACTTCTATGTCCCCCATGTCCCATGCTCGCCTCAGGATGTCCTCTTTCTGCCCGTAGCGGTGCAGGCGGCATACCACGTCTCGCGGCCTGTCCCGGTCTGTCGATTTGGGTCCGAGTGTTCTGTGCGCTCTGTCCACCACCACCTCCGCCGTCGGATTTTCCAGGACCGCTCTGAAGATGCTCAGTACTTTGGCCCCAACATCTTCCACGTCTGCCGACTCAGGGATGCCGCGAAGCCGCAGGTTGTTGCGGCGGCTCCTGTCTTCCACCTCTTCCAGGTGGAGCTGCAGCGAGATGGCGGCATCTTGGTGGCGATCCCGGGCCTGCTCCAATGCTGCAACGCGGTCCGCCAGTGAAGACACCGCTTCCTCTCCTGATGGACTTGCTGCTTATCACCATTTCCCAGCCTTCCAGCGCCTGTCTCAACTCCCCTTTCTGAGACCTTCATGCTATTAGCTTGTCTCACTGCCTGGGGGACCTCCGGTGTGTTCCGGCATTCTAGCGCTCGCAGTGCCCTCTGTATCATCGCCGCTTCTTCCATTGCTGTTAGGATGGGAAAACATAGGGACACCCCTGGCCCCATTTGCTTATCATCTTTGTGACTGTCTGCTATTTCTCCCTCACAGTCCCAGGCAAAGGGAGCCATGCCAGGCTGCTGAACACCATCAAACACCCGCTTGTAGGCAATCTCAAGCTCCCATTCCTGCTCAACCAGGAACTCCAATTCCTCCAGGTCACATGCCTCTTCGGGGAGGTCCAGCACCTCATCTCGGAAGTCTAGGAAGTTTTCCAGCCACCACTCCTCATCGCTCCCAAAGTCTGGGTCTCCGTACATTTTTTGATGGAGCAGCCCCACGCCGCTGTAGCCAACGCCTTCTGTCGGGTTCCCATCTGCTGTACCTGGCCAAAATTGAGCCGCGAACCACCGGAGGGCTCTGTAGCTGGCGTCCAGCTTCATCTCCTCCTGGACAAATCTTCCAAGCTCTGGCTTCCACTCATCTGGCGGTCGTTCCCTCAGGAACACCTCTCGCACACAGTACTGCATCCAGTACATCTCTGTGGAGGAGGGAAGGATCTTTCCCTGATGGTGCCGCTCGTGGCTTAGCGCCTCATGCCAGAGTTGCCGGAAGATCACATCCTTCCAGCCGAGCATGGTGTGCTCTGTTGTTGGACCCCGATGTTGCTTCCGCATGCCTTGCAGCCTCCTCCCAAACTCCGCTCTCATGCTGGCTGGTATCACTCCTCGGCAGCTGCCTAGATCTTGATTCCTGGTGGTGGTTTGGATGTTGTGGACTGCAGGAGACGTCCCACTGCTGCCACCACTGTGATGGATCTCAGATACCCCAGGTGGGCACATCCGCCAGACCTGTGTCTCCTGTCCTCCAAACGCACCCGCAGCATGCAGATTCACCATAACCAGCCCTTAACCCCCCAATCACGAGACAATCCACACAGGTGTTGAGGTTTAAACATGCTTAAACCGTTTATTAAATCTAAAACATACAGTTTTACACACAATTAGGGACACTCCCTTTAGCCTTGTCTAAGAGGGGAGAGGGACAAGGAACAACCAATGGGAACTGAACATTTGTACATTGAAACAGGCTACAGATAAACATAATGAGATTATGGTAAGCAGGCAGCCTCTCAATACACACCCCCTGCGAAGAGATGTCTCCAGTCCAGACCATTGTCTATGTGTCATGAACCAACACTATTAGGCACAGCAACAAGGGGGGGGGGTGGGGGAGAAGGGCTGTAGCATTACATTACATTATCTCAATGCCAGCTTGTCTTCAGGTCTCCAGTATTTTCTGGGCCATAATCCGTGGGTAAGAGGCCCACCCCCAGTCCCTTCCAAAATGCACAGTGACAGTGGGTTCTGTCACAACAGCCAAATTACCAGTGGGGCCGTTTAATACAGTAACGCGGGCCGCAATTGGCCAGCGGGCCGGACTTTGGACATGCCTGCATTAGGGTGACAGTGATCGAGGATTACTCCTGGTTTACATCTCCTTACTGGACCACCTGCTTCTTTCTCATGCAGTCCCGCTCACACCCTGAGCCCAGCTTTCCCCCTAATTTATATGCCCAACAGTGTGGAGGGCAGAACCCAAAAAACATGGGAAACGGGCAAACCCAGTATTAACCCTTCTGCACCCGGGCATCCCAGACTTGAACATCTGTCTTTATAATATCTTCCAACAATACCCTGCATAGCAGAGACAACATAAATGGTGCAATGTGGGCCAGTCAAGTTAAGGTAAGGGTGGATATCTTATTTTTTATTTAAACTGTTGAAAAAATAGGCTGTGTAATGCCAGCCAAGCATATACTGTAAGATGTTTGTACACACCTCTTTCACTGTTTGCTCCATGCCATTAGTTTTCCTACGATATCTTACATCAGAAATATGCTTTCAATCAAAGGAATGCAACTGAGTGGACGTTATTCAGTTGTTGCATCACGCTTTGTAAACTCTTAAAGTACACCTGAATAAACATTCACTCATTCTTGGCTGTAAAATATTTCTCCGTCCTTCGAAGAGTTTTAAAAAGTATTTCCACCATTGCAGTTAAACACCTACTTTATATTTGTTATATGTTCACATTCACAAAGCTTAAAAAAAATGAAACATAGTGCTTACATTTTTTTTATACTTAAACTTTTTTATTGTAAAATGTTACAAATATTAATACAAGGCATTTATAAATGACAAATGATTAAAGGTGTTAAGGTACAGAGCGTTAAGGGTCCAAAATGACGGCATGACAATACAGAAGTATATGTTGCAACCTAGGTACAATAAGAAAAAATAAAAAATAAAATACATTCACTGTGTGTTTTCATCATATTTATTAAACAGAAGTACAGAAAAACAAATCAAAATGTTATGTATATTCTGAGCACATCAATTTGGAAGGAATTAGAGGCCCAAATAATTCCCCGGGTCTAGACGTTAGGAGCATGGAAGAAAAGTGTCATAGGTATCAACGGAGTTCAGCCATTCTCCCTAAAGGGGCAACCTCTCGCCTTATACTGTATGCCAACTTATAAAACGGTTGCATCGGATTAGATGCAGGAATATTTTTTTGGAATCCGAGACTGATGCGTAAACACGATCGTTTTTCGTTTTTTTTTAAAACCGCTGTTTTTAAAAACGTCATTTAAAATGATCGTGTGTGGGTTTCACATCGTTTTTCATCTTCTGAAAGATGACAAAAAAAAAATTCGAACATGCTGCATTTTTTCACATCGTTTTAAAAAAAAAAGTTTTTCGGGTTGTAAAAAATTATCGTGTGTGGGCTAAAGTTACGTTTTAAACATGCGCATGTTCAGAAACAAGTTATGAGACGGGAGCGCTTGTTCTGGTAAAACTACCATTCATAATGGAGTAAGCACATTGATCACGCTGTAACAGACAAAAAAGCGCAAATCGTCTTTTACTAACAAGGAATCAGCTAAAAGCAGCCCAAAGGCGAATAGAACTTCCCCTTTAGAGTGCCGTCGTATGTGTTGTACGTCACCACGCTTTGTTCATCATTTTTCAAAAACGATGGTGTGTCGTTTTTAATCATGAAGTTGGAAAAACTTCGTTTTTTGGACATGCCGAAAAACGATCGTGTGTACGCGGCATCAGACATCCATATCCTCAAAGATACCTAGGAGGCACCATTTCCGGCTGTATATGCTATGCAGTGCCTTGAAAAAGTATTCATACCCCTTGAAATTTTCCACATTTTGTTATGTTACAACTAAAAACGTGAATGTATTTTATTGGGTTTGTATGTGATAGACCAACACAAAGTGGCACATAATTGTGAAGTGGAAGGAAAATGATAAATGGTTTCCAACATTTTTTTTACAAATAAATAGGTGAAAAGTGTGGCGAGCGTTTGTATTCAGATCCCTGAGTCAATACTTTGTAGAAACACCTTTCGCTGCAATTATAGCTGCAAGTCTTTTTGGGGTATGTCTCCACCAGCTTTACACACCTAGAGATTGACATATTTGCCCATTCTTCTTTGCAAAATAGCTCAAGCTCTGTCAGATTGGATGGAGAGCATCTGTGAACAGAAATGTTCATGTCTTGCCACAGATTCTCAATTGTATTAAGGTCTGGACTTTGACTGGTCTATTCTAATGCATGGATATGTTTGATCTAAATCATTCCATTGTAGCTCTGGCTGTATGTTTAGGGTTGCTGTCCTGCTGGAAGGTGGTCCTCTGCACCAGTCTTAAGTCTTTTGCACGCGATCAAAAATTCCGACAGGAAAACCGTGGATTTTTTCTGGCGAAGTGTTGGCTCAAACTTGTGTTGCATACAAACGGTCATACAAATCTTGTCAGAAATTCCGACCATCAAGTACGCGGTGACGTACAACGAGCCGAGATCAATGAAGTTCAATAGGCAGTTTGGCTCTTCTGCTCGATTCTGAGCATGCGTGTTTTTTTGCATGTCGTAATTGCATACAGACAAGCGGATTTTCCGATAGCAACTTTTTCCATCGGAAACCTGCTCTTAATCTTTTGTTGGCAGAAATTCCGACAGCAAAAGTCCGATGGAGCATACACACGGACGAAATTTCCGACCGAAAGCTCACATCAGACTTTTCTTGTCGGAATTTCAGATTGTGTGTACGCGGCATAACAGGTTTTGTTTAAGGTTCTCCTGTATTTTGTTCCATCCATCTTACCATCAACTCTGGCCAGCTTATCTGTCCCTGCTAAATAAAAGTATCCCCACAACATGATGTTACCAATCAACCCAGAATCCATAATATAGAAAATGTTACCAAAGTTGGGTAAGGGGTCTGATAAATATAACAGCATGTCATTGGCATATAGAGAGACACGTTCTAGGATACAAAGTAAATCTCTGTTAGCCATGGTGAAGTTCAGATAGGCGCTACCAAAGTTTATATTGCCAGTGTGAACAGAAGGGGAATGATAGCGGGCACCCCTGCCTAGTTCCCCATTGAAACGGAAAGGGGGTTAGTAAAGCACCTATTAATGTGCCATGGGTTGGGAATATAGGATTTGAATCCAAGGCAAGATATAAAGTTATTTCCAAAACCAAATTTACAAAGGACAGAGATAACTTAGGGCTACTTGATGCAATCAAAATCTTTGTGTATCTAAGGCAATGACAACCCATTGGACAAACTAAATTCAAACAAATGGCCAGGATTTTAGTGGGGATTGGTCTTTAGGATTCATACCGGAAGGCGTCTTTATAAAATTTTGGAATAAGGACTATCAGGGCTTTTTGCATACAGGGAGGTAATACAGTATCTCATCCCCTGTATATACTGTAAAGTCAGTAAACAAGGTATCAGACTTTCCTCATAAGTAAGGTACCATTCACAAGGGAAGCCATCAGGGCTGGGAGTTTTATGTTTAGCATATGTCTCTTCATATGTCATGGGATCATGGTTGGTCTGAGATTTATATAAGTTAGAATAGAAGTGAACAAAGATCTCCATAATATAAAAGGGTAGAGTAAAATTGTGGTCATACATTCTCAATATGGTATAGGGTTCAGGCACAGGTTTAGCTAAATAGGCCAACAGAGGACCAATTTTTGTCTCCGAATGTAAAAATGTGTTGTGCTTGGTAAAGCAAGCACCATAGGATGATCTAACCAGTATGGACCCATTCTCCCATACATTGGATAGCTCTTGGTAAATCAACACTAGGGATTTATGAAGTAAATCAGTAGAGTTTAAGACTATTACTAGTCTAGATAGGGTTTTATGAGAATCTGAATGGCAAGAGAATTCTCCTTGGGTGGGGTGCTTCTACCTTCAAGCATCGATGAGGTTATATTCTGTCCATTCTTTCAAAATTGGGGGTTAAGCCCTACAACTATGGAATCTATTAAGTATAGAATCCATAACCATATTGAGGTCGCTATTTTACTTGCCCTTTTTGCTGGGCTGGAGAATTAATGTTTTCCATAATTAACTGTATCTTTAACTGTGCTGGCAGATCTTATTTTCAGTTGAGCTAGATGTACATACCGCATATCCTAGCAAAGAAGCTGGACTTCTGCATTATATGTCAATAAGGAGAAACGTTGTGTGTTCCTCTGTGTCAGTGAGGACTTGATTGATTTTTATTTTATTTTAAAATAATCAGAGACCTGCTCTAAACAAACACCTAGAATTGAAAGAAATATATTTTAAATTATTTTTAAGTATGCTGTGTAAATTAGTACATACATAGTTAGTCAGGTTGAAAAAATAAAGTCCATCAAGTTTAACCATAAAACATAGTACATGCACACAGTACAGTGAGGTTTTCTTGCAGGTCAAGGTTCATCTTTTTAGTCAAGGTTCATTCACCCATTGGGTGCCTTTCTGGATTGATGGACGTTTGCGTTACTTTTACGGACATGTATCACTGCTGCCCTGGGGGTTGCTTAGAATTGCATGTTCATCTGCGCCACTATGACCCTGTAAACTTTCCAGCACTCCTGACACTCTAGGTTCAGATGTGTTTTTTTTTTAATGTGTATTTTGTTGCGTGAGAGAGGAGCCGGACTGTAGGAGTTGGCAGACCCTCCCCCCAGAGGCAATCTGCCATCCTTCTCCATGCCCTCCCACTGGGAGCCCGACAGGGCAGAGGGACTCCCCCTATGAGGAAGTGAGGGGGTCTAGCCCGCTCAGCCAGCCCCGTAGGTCCTACGCCTCTCTTTTTAGGAGACCGCATGGCCAAAGTGCGTGCGTGTTAAACCAATTGTGTGCAAGTGTGGTGGGGGGGGCTTGTGGGGGGGGGGGGTGTGCGTACTAAGCACAGGCGTACCTTGCATAGCACACCCACCAGGAGCCAGGCTGAGATCACCAAACTCAATTCACATGTAGCCGAGACCGGGATCCGAACCCTTGGCTGCAGAGGTGAACAGCTTGTCAGCGCAGTGCCAATCACGTTGAGCCACCACAGCTCCTCTGTTCAGACGTGTTTTATGTACCTTTAAATAATACACTGACACAATGCAGATTAATTAGCTCTCTCTGATTTTACTTGTTCAAAGGGAGAGTCTTAAAACAGGGTATTAGTCAGCTAAGTCCTGGGTAAATGTCCAAAACTCAATTGATAAGGTCCCATGAGACAATTAAATATCAGCTTGGAATCACAGATATAAAATATCAATGTACATAGAAACAGAGGCACATGCGCGGGAGCTCCTAAGATGGCGGCTTAGGATCGGAGCTCCGCTCACCGCCGGCTGTTAGACGATATTATCCAGCGATTCAGCCCGGATACAGACGAAAAAACAATATCCGAGGACTGCGGAAACGACGGTGTACCGGAAGATACCGGGTAATCTCTTCTATATATAGGGGAAACATATACAGGAGCCTAGTAAGGAACGATCGCTAAGGACCGGGTATCCGCTCTCTTTCGTTAGTACGACGAAAATTGCCAAAATTATACACCCGCTAAGGGCGGAGAATTAACATCAGCGGGTTGCGGACACATTGTAGACCCAGTCCATGCCGGGCAAATATTACAAAAGGAGCAAGAAACATAATAAAGGGCTTGCTAAGAACAGTACACTTTTCAAGCTAGCCGCCGTACCTCAGACACGCACACTGAATACAGACGAGGTCTCCTCGACTGACAGACAAGCTATGTCTCCTATAATGACCTCATCTTTACCTCAGACACCAAATTCTGACACTTGCCCTATTCTTTCTTCCCCTGTTTTACTGGAAATAAAGAATCCTATGGAGGCTGGTCATTTAAATCCTGTGGCAATTCCCTCACAAAATCCTGTACATATGATTACAAAGGCTGAACAGGCTCATGATGTCACTTTCAATGTTTCTGAATTATTCACTAGAATATCTGAAATGCTAGACAAAGGATTGGCGCAAAATGCAGAGAGGATCACTGGAGAAATTAGGGCTGATTTTCAGAGTCTAGGAAACTATAGAAAATATTGAACACAAACTGGATGTTAATAAAGTACGAACTGATCAGAATGCTGAACATTTGCAATTCATGCAGGAACAGCTGGAAGCTGCTCAGGCGCGGATCGACAAATAAGAGAACAGATCAAGAAGGGATAACTTCAGGGTCAGAGGATTACCAGAATCCATTATAGATGTTCATACAGCTATACAGGACATTATCAAAATCCTGATCCCATCTATTCCAACTCACAAACTGCAATTGGACCGAGCACATAGGTCCCTGAGACCTATGAGGAAGGATGGTTTACCAAGGGATGTGGTAGTTAAACCACATTATTATTCCATCAAAGAGGACGTGATGAAACAGTCTCGCAAACATGAACAACTACAGTATCAAGGTGCCACCATCCAAATATTTTCTGATATATCGCCATACACAATACAGAGAAGAAGAGCTATGAAGCCTTTATTGTCTGCCCTTATGAAAAAGGACATAAGATATAAATGGGCCTTTCCTTTTGCTTTGAAAATTGCATTTAATGGCAGGCATTATGTAGTACATAATTTTTTAGGAAGGCGAGGGACTGCTGTTGGATTTGAAGATTATCTTTAGGGAACCTGAAATGGACACTACACCTACCCAGCAAAGTTCTGCCAAAAGACAAACCCCTATTAGCCCGACCTCTTCTGCCTGGAACAGAGTCAAGCACAGGAAGGTTAAAGATAACTTTGCTACCTGAGGAGAAGACCCATGTTTTTGGATGTCTTTTTTCCATGTGATGGTCGCCGTTTTTTTTCTTTCCCTATTTTTCATATCTGGAAGAATTGATCTCACCAAAAGCTACATGTCTGTTCTTTCCCAAGAAACACATATATATATATATATATATATATATATATATATATATATTTTTTTTACTTGGGAAAAGTTAATATAGTTTTTGTTACATTTAAAATGTCATATTGGGTTGAATTCTTCTTAACTGTGGTTTATATTACAGATTGTTGAGCCGTCGTTGACGGTCAGTGATGAGGCATTGGGCCTCAGCCTACCTCTCGGATAGACGTTTCGTCGCCCTGAGGGGTAGGTACATAGCCCTTTATTCTAACCCCCACCAATCGTATTCTCGTATAGATCATATATTGCTTTCCACTCATCATGTCCCCTCGGCTCAGAAGTCCTCCATTATAGATGTCCCATGGTCGGACCATTCCATGGTTCTGTTTTCTTTAAGAAGGGACTGTACTAACCAAAGAGTATCTCATTGGACTCTTAACCAGTCGATTTTGAAAGACCCAACTATAGTTACGGAGATTGAACAAGCTATAACAGTTTATTTTGATATTAACGACATAGAGGAAGTCTCCCCAGAAATCTTATGGGCGGCTCATAAGGTGACTGTAAGGGGAAAACTAATATAGATCGCAGCTAGACAAAAAAGAATGAAGAGGTTGGAGGTGGAAGACCTTGAAAAGACATTCGATAATTTGAGTAAAACACATAAAATGGATCCCTATGGATTTCCAACTTCCAAATTGGATGCTGCCAGGACAGCTTTGAATCTAGCGATTACGGTAAGAGCAGATGAGGCTCTTAAGTGGTCTGGAGCTAGATTTTATAGATTAAAAGATAAAATTGTCCCAATGTTGGCGCATAAACTGTCTCCTAGACTTAGATCAATCCTAGACTTAGATCTAAGATTAAACAAACCAATGGTTCATTTACCCTGAACCTTCAGAAGGTGATGGAAGCCTTCAAAAATTTGTATTCAGAACTTTATGATTTTGAAAGACACTCCACTTCCAATAGTGTGGGAGAATTCCTTGATAGTTTGGACCTTCCCATTTTGGCGGAGGTGCATAGAGAGAAAATGGAGGCTCCCATTTCGATTGAGGAAGTTTCGGAAGTGATCAAATTGTTAAAAACAGATAAAGCTCCAGGACCAGATGGTTTTTCTGCTCCTTACTACAAAACTTTCTCAGTTCTTCTATCTCCTTACCTTACTCGGTTTTTTAATTACTTGACAAATGGTAACCCAATAGATAATCAGCTGAATTTAGCATATATCTCTGTGATCCTGAAACCTGACAAAGATACCAGTCAAGTTGAAAATTATAGACCAATATCTTTGATTAACAATGACCTTAAAATCCTCACCAAAATAATAGCCAATAGACTATCGTCCTTCATTGGTCAGTATATACATAAGGATCAGATGGGATTTATCCCTGGTAGACAAGGTCCAGACCAGATAAGGAGACCATAATGCAATCTGGTTGGATTGGAGAACATAAACAAGAGGGTATGCTCTTATCATTAGATCTTCAGAAGGCCTTCGATTCGGTCTCTTGGCCATATATGTTTGAGGTTTTGAGACGTTGGGGGTTTGGTTCAAGGGTTTTGGGCATATTATCTGCACTTTACTCTTCACCTGAGGCTAAAATAAGATTGCAGGGACTATTTTCAGAATCTATTAGGATTAAAGGGGGAACCCATCAGGGATGCCCATTGTCTCCTTTGATATTCGCAATTGTTATAGAATCTTTGGCAATAGCTATTCGGAATAACTCGAATATCAGAGGGGTCCAATGTACCCGTAAGGACCATAAATGTGCATTATTTGCAGATGACCTGTTACTATTCGTAACTTCTCCGATTTCCTCTCTGTCTGAAATCGACTCTGTACTTGACAAATTCTCCAGGGCTTCGGGTCTTAAAGTCAATATGGCCAAATCTAGGGCCCTTAATGTTTCGCTTCCTGAAGATGTGGTTTCCTTACCACAAAAAAAATATGAATTTGGTTGGAATGACTCATCAATCAAATATTTGGGTGTCAATTTTGAGGATCTATACACAGCCAATTACCCTCCCATGTATAAAAAGCTTGAAACTGATTTAGGTGACTGGGATACACAGAATATAGGCTGGATTGGCAGGATAAATTTGGTTAAGATGACTCTCCTTCCTAGACTTCTATACCTTTTTCGTTCACTCCCCATACCGATAAAAAGGAATCATTTGAAGGCTTTCCAGGGTAAAATCACCAAATTTATATGGAACAAAAAGGGCCCACGTGTATCTTCGTGTAGCCTTTTTAATCTCCCTAATCAGGGAGGTTTGGGACTTCCAAACCTGATGTGGTTTTACCAGGCAGCTAGATTGGCTCAATTGTCGCATATATACCTCAAACAGGACCAACCTGATTGGGTTAGTCTGGAAGAACAGTCGTCCCCCACATGTTCATTGGAAAATTTATTGTGGTGTGCCCCCAAATGCAGACATTCTATTATGTCTCTGGCTCTATCACAAGCTTTAGTTCTGTGGGACTCGCTTAGGGGTAATCCTTCTTTAGTCTCTAAGAGTCATCCATTAACTGATATATTTCAAGTTCCGTCCTTCGCATCCAATGGGGACGTTGAATCCTTTTAATGGTGGCGAGACAAGGGAGTGTACCGCATTGGACGATTCTTTTCACATTTGGGTCCTCTATCAGAACAATATTTTAGGGACAATTTTGATCTTCCTCCTTCAGAGAAATCAAGATTTTCTCAAATCTACAGTTTTGTACAGTTTTGTACAGAAACTTTGGACTGACAAGGCTGTAACTGGTCATTTTACACCTTATGAACATAGATGTGAACAGGCCTTAGCTAGGAAGGGTGGAATTTCTGTAATTTATAAATCACTTGTGGACAATGTCAATAAATTACCCTATATGCTTGCTTGGGAGAAGGAACTTCAGGATGAGTGGGATTTGGAAGATTGGGGTGAATTTTCATAGATCTATGAAGGGCATCATCAACATGTCACTCATAGAGGCTAATGTGAAAATATTTACTAGATGGTATCTAGTACCTCTAAGATTGGCCTCTATATATCCTTCATCCTCACCTCTATGCTTTAGAGGATGTCAAGGGGTGGGCTCCATGATTCACACTTGGTGGGAATGTCCAAGAATACGAGGATTCTGGAATAAAGTATTCCACATCATAAGACGGACTACAGGTTGTAATATACATCAGTCCCCGGCGATTGCTCTACTGAATGGGTTCATACTACAAGTTTCAAATGTTACCAGAAGGCTGATATTGTTTATCCTAACAGGAGCTAGAATCACTATAGCAGCTGCCTGGAAGAAACAGTCGGTTTCAATATTATGTATGAAAAGAAAGGTCACCTGGATAATGGAACAGGAAATGAAAATTGGCTCAATGTTGGATAGACTTTCTCTGTTTAACGTAATTTGGGAACTGTGGATAAAGTATTTGGGGATCTCACACCCCATGAGGGTTTGATAACATTACTTACTGTGGACTGATGTATACATTTGGCAGGTAGGCTCTCTGTCTCTCTACCCTCTCATTCCTACTCCCTTCCTCGTCCCCTTTCTTTCTATCTTTTTCACATTCCTTTTTTCCTTCTCTTTTTCTTTCCTTATCTCTGTTTTTGTTTTGTTTTGTTTAGATTATCTATATGCACTGTATATGTGAAACTTTCTCCATATATATATGTCACTCTTTTATCTTATGGGCGGAGGAAGAAGAAGGAAGGACTTTTTTTTCCTCTTTTTCCTTTCCTTCTCTTCATTTTTTTATTTTATGTATAATGCTCTTTTAGTCGGTACAGATAATTTACACTTTGTACCAGAGGTATTTGAGACATATTAATTTTATGAAATGGAGGTAAACCGCGGAGTTGACTTCGCAAAACTATATTATTCATAATTACTTTTTATGGGGCGGGGTGGTGGGGGGGAATTATTCTACCTCCCTGGGCACAGGGTGATCCCATTTGGGGTGTCAGTGGGGGTGGAGAATGCCCTTCCCATCTTATATCTATATATGTTTGACTAGTGAGGTTTTTGATTTATTCCATTTGCTGTCATCTCCTCTCGGCTCTCACTCACGTCACACACGCACAGTCCCGCCTCCCCCACCAGCATTGGACCAGTGTTCTGTCTGTCACAGGAGAAGGTCCAATGCCAATGGCGGAGGCAGGACTGTGCGTGTGTGATGTGGCAGCCGAGTGGAGATGAAGGCTCAGTGATTTCCCTCCTTTCCCACCCTCCTTGCAGCAACTGCTTGTTTTCTCTCTGCCCCATAGCTTCACCCGTCAGATTAAAGACTGTAGGTACGTGCTAGAGTCTCGGCCAGCGCTCCCGTGCTGCCTGCGCTTAAGGGTTTCCTCACCCTCCCCTTCACCACAGACTGCTGAACATATAGAAGCCCCAAGCTCCAAGCCACACTACAGTTCCTGTCAGCGCTGCCTGCTAAGGTACTGTGTATAAGGTACTGTGTATCTGTATCTCCTTGAACATAGGAGCTGCTCTCTGAGTTGCTTGTACATTCCTGCTTATCTTATTTTTAATTTTAACTGCATTCACTATTTGGACTTAAAAAATGTGTTTTTCCAGAAAATTCCCTCTTAAAATTGGGGTGCGCGTTATACGCCGGCGTGCGTTATACAACGATAAATACGGTATATATAGATAATTGCAGGCTTGTTATTTCTTGCATACCTTTTTCTCTAATTCTCTACATTCTTCTCAAAGTGCCCATTTTAATTAAAGCAAGCCATAGATTTTGCACAGGTTTAATAAAAGGTCTCCTAGCCATCAGAATACAATGATCACTGCTGGTAGCTATAGCAGCGGTAGTCCTCGCACAAGAAAAACAGGCTGGTTGTACTGAAGTCAATTAATAGTTATAGGGTTATGTAGTAAACAGAACAAAAGGTAATGTGCAGAGTGCACAATCCCATAGCCTACCAGAATTTAGGTCACTAAAGTCAGAATAACACATCCCTCACATCCTTCTAAGATGGGAAAGAGTGACACCTTTTATCATTGTGTAAACAGGGAAGAAGGGGAAAGGAAAATGTGTGCTCAGTGATAAAATGGGTGAGAAATTAAGTTAAAAAATTCAAAATTGAAAAATGATCCCTTTAGGGTCCTCCTGCTGTTAGACACTACAACCTTGATATCAAGTGCAAAATAGAATATATAAAAAACAGTGTAGCGCTGGATAATAGATTAAACCTTAGGTGCAATCAATACAAATACAATATAAAGTGTCTAAAAATGATAAAACATAAAACAGTCATTTCAAAGTGAAGTTATAAACATCCAATGTGAAAAAAGATGATTCCACTAAGTGCAGCCAGCCCGTCACCTGGAGATAAATTAAAGATTGTTGCCCCTGATGACGTCAGTGTGACGAAACGATCGTCGGGCGACACGCACACACACCTGACGCCAAACAGAGCTGTTGCTTTTTTTCCTTGCAAAGATTATTTCACCTCTCACTGACAAAGAGTGTTTGTATTTTAACTTTTATTTGATAAATAAACCTCCCTTCTTTTTCAAAACGCCTGCACTAAGGATTTTTTTCCCATTTTTTTCTTTTTCTTTTTTATTTCCATTGCGGCTTAATTACCATTCCACTTCTGAGTGTGTGATTCTCACATTCAAAATCACACACCTGTGACTACCCTGGAAGGACACCTTATGAAGGACCTGCTAGCTGAGGATCGGAGCTGATCGGTGCGTGAGGGACCGAGCAACGATTCTGCAGGATTCATTCATCTATAAGCCTGTTCTGACCCCCCTGCGAAGGGCGGTCACTGGCTTTCTGGTAAGCCTTTGATTTAATAATTTATCTCCATGTGACGGGCTGGCTGCACTTAGTGGAATCATCTTTTTTCACATTGGATGTTTATAACTTCACTTTGAACTCACTGGAGCTCCCTTACTTTGGATTTTCACCTGTGGATCTATCAGATGAATTGATTCATAGACTAATTGTTTTTACGTGTTATCATTTTTAGACACTTTATATTGTATTTGTATTGATTGCACCTAAGGTTTAATCTATTATCCAGCACTACACTCCACTACCTTTTTATCATTAAATAGTTTGACAATGTACGCACCAACGTCACATGACTTAATCACACATAATATGATGAATAATGCAACGATGGTCACTTAAAGCCACTAGGGCTTTATCACCTCTATCTTTCCTCAGTAGGGCTAGAAAATTACTGTATATAAAAAACAAAATCAATGTAAGAATGGATGAAAAGTTGAGTGCAAAAGAAACCTAAAATTTTTATGTGTACATATTTCAGCGCCAGAGCTGAAGGAGGGATATTTGAGGAGGGATGATGGACAGAAGGATCTGGTTCCAAAACAGGGACAGTAGTCTCTTCAAATGAGGGAATGTTGGGGACTATGGATGTGGATTGCTTGCTGTGCTCATTGCAAGGTACCCTTTGCTACAAGCTTTACACACTGGCAGCTGGCGCTCCATATTTGGGGGGGCAAACCAATGCCAAAATGGATGGGAATGCAGCGATTCACCCCCTGTAGTATACAGACTGGAATGCAGTGGCAATAGAAGGTCTCCTTACCTTAAGAAGGAGGCAGATCAGGCAGACATGGATCTGGGCTGCAGCTCCTTGCTCTGGCGCCATCACTTCTCCTCCAGGCCGAACAGGAAGTGGGTCCTGACTGAGACCCGATTAGTCGAAAGTCCTAAGACTCCTTGGCCAATCGGGTCTCAAGAACTGCTTCCTGATTGGCCAGGAGGAGAATCAGGAAGACAATTGCGAATAAATATTTTGCTAGTGTCACACAAGTGGGTGGGCTTTGTGCCCAGAGCCCACCTTTTTTTAAGCCAATTAGAGCCTCAGGCTCTATCATGTGATTAAAAAAAAAAAACATTGAAATCCATGTGCTCCCACATGTAGATTAGGGGGTGGTTTACATTGCGTTAAAGCAGTGAGGGGTGGTGAGATGTGATGTCACAATTTTTTTTTTTTTTAACAGTATTGAAGTGCCACAAAATGAAGGCTTATTCAAGCC
This sequence comes from Rana kukunoris, assembly GCA_029574335.1. NCBI lineage: Eukaryota > Metazoa > Chordata > Amphibia > Anura > Ranidae > Rana > Rana kukunoris. Next base: position 133,027,274 of record CM056056.1, on the reverse strand, counting down.
CATGCATTACAGTGTATTATGATGTGCGTCTGCGACATGCAATGCCATGTATTGTGGTGCATAAAAATTCTGACATGCTGTATTTTTTTTGCAGCGAGCTGCAACTTAACCCAGTGGTATTGTGTAAACAGGCTGCATAGATAACACTAGTTTTTTTTATGTGCCCTTGCATTATGCTGTGTGATTGCTAGAGATGTACACAACAAAAAAAGTTTTTTCCTTTTTGGATCCGTTGATTTTGTTTGGTCACATTCATTAGAATGTTAAAATTATACATTTTTAGAATTCGTTTGGGTTGGATGGAGGTAGACCCATCCGAATCTCTGCATCATAACATAACAAATGAAACTTTCGGACTCATTCGTAATGTTATGATTTGGAGATTCTGATGGATCCATCCATCCCAAACACAATGGGGTAGATTCACATACTGTACATCGGCACATCTTTTTGCCGCCGTAGCGTATCTTATTTACGCTACGCCGGCACTACGCAGGAAGACAAGTATGGAATTGAAAAAAGAAAATGCTCCCAACGTTGAGCAGGCATAGCGTATATTCGTCGGCGTAAGCCGCCGTAAGTCAAAGTAGGTGGAAGTGGGCGTGATGCATTTAAATGAAGCGTGACCCCATGCAAATGATGGGCTGAGCTTCAAACAACTACTAAAAACGAACAGTGCATGCGTCGTACCTTGGACGCATCCCAGTGCGCATGCTCACATTCACGTCAAAATAACTGCCTAAGATACGTCGAAACACTGCCTATGACGTGAACCTAACCTACGCCCAGCCCTATTCATGTACTACGTAAACGGCGTACACAACGTAAAATTTGACGGCGTCCGTTCCCTGGTCCATACCTTTGCATGGGTTGCGCCTCCTATATGGGGAATAACTTTACGCCGGACGTAACCCTTATGCAAATCGCTTAAAACATGCGGCGGGCGCATCTACGTTTGTGAATCGGCGTATCTCCCTCCTTTGCATATCTGAATCGAAACTTCCAAATGCATCCAGCGTAAATATGCGCCCACGATAGGCCGGTGTAGGAAAGTTACGTCGGTCAGAAGAAGCCTATTTTTCAACGTAACTTAGTTTGTGGGTCTGGCGCATAGATACGATGGCGCACATTTGTACTTATGCGGCGTATCTGTAGATACGTTGGCGTAAGTGCTATGTGAATCCGGGCCAATAAGTAGGAATCATAATCCTATTTCACTTTCATACCTTACGGTATTTATTGCAATATGTTTCCATTTCATAGGTAGTATTTTTTATTAAGATATAGAAAAATGTTAATGTAAAAATGTTAAAACATAAAAAAGAAATAGACCCAAATCAATTTGGATAATTTGTTACAGTATGTCGTTATGTTAGTTCGGATGCTTCAAACATCTAAGGGCTCTTTCACACGGAGCGGATCCGTATTTGATCCGCCCCGTGTGTGTTCGTCTGCTCAGAGGGGATCATCCGTTTTCCCCCCGCTGAGCTGTCGGCGGACAGGGCGGTTCCCGCACACTGTGCAGAGACCGCCCTGTCTTTCCTCCACTCTCCCCTATGGGGAATCAGATGAATACGGACCGTGTGTCCGTATTCATTCGATCCGATCCACCAGACGGAAGAAAAATAGGGTTTCTTCCGTCCGAAAAAGCGGATCTTTGCGGATGCGGATCTTTACAGACGTTAGCGGATGCATCATCCGCTAACATCCACAATCCCATAGGGATGCATTACAAGTCCGTAAAAGGACTTGTAAAAAACGGATCGTTTGTCCGCACGTGTGAAAGGGCCCTAAAAGGAACAAATGAACATAAATAAATTTGTTGTTTGTTATAATTTATTTTGGATTTGTTGAAATGTTCTTTTATTGTGATTTGGAGATTCAGATACATCCCAATCTCTGCATAATGAAAATTTTGTCAGAATTTAGTTTCATAATGAAATGAATCACACTTGTCTAGTGCTAGCCTGTGTTGGTTTATGCAGATTGATACTGATCAGGGGACTCCAAATTTTCAAAGAGCCAGTTTACTGTCCTTCAGTTTTTGAGAGGGGCCAGATTGTGGCCAGGGGCGGTAGAAAATGTCCCGATCCAGCATTAGTGAAAGCCTCAGGCTTGGTGATCAGTAGAAGGAGTAGTGCCCTATCATTGGTATTAGTGGGAGGAATAGTGCCCATCATTAGTATTAGTGGAGCAAACAATGTCCCATTGTTGGTGCCAGTGGGAGGAATATTGCCCAATCATTGATATTAGTGGGAGGAACAGAGCTGTATCCTGGCCTAGGCCAAAAAGGCCCAGGCCTAGGGCAGCAATTTGCAGGGGGGCAGCACGAAAAGAGTCCCCGCCGGCTTGCGCTACACTGTTAGGAAAATTAGTCTAGAGCCCCCATAAAGCGGCCGCGCTGCTTCTGGTATGCGGGCGGCCGGCATTTCCGCAATTGTGGGGGGTGGGGCGCTTCCAATTTTGACTGTTTTATAATCCTGGAACATAAACCTTCCTCACTGTGCTATATGTTTCTGCTGCACCATCTACTTAAAATAGAACTATCGGCAACACTTTTTTTTTTCATTTTGGGTAGAGTAAGGGAGGGTTATAGCCCCTGTCAGTTTCTTTTTTACCATCCCTGTCCCATTGCGAAGATTTCCCTTCACTTCCTGCTCTATGGGCAACCAGGAAGTAAGAGGACTAGTGTCCTCACTCGAAAATTTCAGGGCGGGTCTTAAACAACACAGGGTTTGGCCATGACAGGAAGTGTTGGGTCATATTTAAATTAGGGGGTGCATGAGTTTAATCAAGCCTAGGGCAGCACAAAACCTAAATACACCTCTGGGGAGGAATAGTGCCCAATCGTTGGTGTCAGTAGGAGAAATAGTACAAAAGTGGCTAGTCAGGGCTACACATACTGTTTATCAGCTGTTTTGCATGTGGAGTTGTCACCTTCAAATATACTATAAGCTGTTATTACATTGTATATCTCCAAGAGACTTTTATCCATCATTAGTCCCATCAAGGTCTCCTTTTCCACATAGGCTCTGGGGGTTTTCTAGGGGAGGAAGTTAGAGGGGTTAGGTGGGATATAGGGAGGGAGGGAGAGTGAGCCAATTTAATGGGGAGGGAATGTGAGAGGGGGGCTTCTTGGGGATTTTTTTTTGTACTGGAACTGTTAAATATTTATATACCATATATACTTGAGTATAAGCCAACCAGAATATAAGCCGAGGCACCTAATTTTACCACCAAAAAATGTGAAAACTTTTTGACTTGAGTATAAGCCAAAGGTGTCCATCTGCATGCCTCACTGTGCCTACTGTGTCCATGCCTAACTGTGCCCATGCCTCACTGTGCCCTCACTGTGTCCATGCCTCACTGTGCCCTCACTGTGCCCATGACTAGACTGATGTTTAACATGGGAGTCTTTGGAAGGGGTGCCTGGCTTTGAAAAATCAGTGCTTCCCAGCCGTAGGTCCCCAGACAACACTTGTAGACGAGAAATTTTTAATTGGTTATTCCCTGGCTAGGGCTGCATTCACACCTTTGCGTAGGCGATTTGCGGCGTTTTGTCCCGCGAATTGCAGCGACAAATTGCGGCGTTTTGTACCGCGATTTTTTTTAACAGTAATTGTCGGCTATGCCGAACGCCGAAGCCGCCCGATACGCGCGTCGAAAAAGGGTCCGGGACTTGTTTGAAATTCGGTTTTCGGCGTTTGGCGTTCTTTCGACGTACGGCGTTCTGCGTTAGGAGAGGTGAACAGTCTCCATAGAGAATAACGGAAAATTAAATACCTACCTTTCCGTAATTTTTCTTTCCTGGTGCCTATCCATGGCAGCATACATATGGTTGGTGGCTCCGCTCTCATCCAACCCACAGGACCAATTATAACTCTTTAACCACTTAAGACCCGGACCAATACGCTGGCAAATGACCCAAGGGGTTTTTGCGATTCGGCACTGCGTCGCTTTAACAGACAATTGCGCGGTCGTGCGACGTGGCTCCCAAACAAAATTTGCGTCCTTTTTTTCCCACAAATAGAGCTTTCTTTTGGTGGTATTTGATCACCTCTGCGGTTTTTATTTTTTGCGCTATAAACAAAAATAGAGCGACAATTTAAAAAAAAATGCAATATTTTTTACTTTTTGCTATAATAAATATCCCCCAAAAATATATAAAAAAACATTTTTTTTCCTCAGTTTAGGCCGATACGTATTCTTCTACATATTTTTGGTAAAAAAAATCGCAATAAGCGTTTATCGGTTGGTTTTCGCAAAATTTATAGCGTTTACAAAATAAGGGATAGTTTTATTGCATTTTTATTAATTATTTTTTTTTTACTACTAATAGCGGCGATCAGCGATTTTTTTCGTGACTGCGACAATATGGCGGACACTTCGGACAATTTTGACACATTTTTGGGACAATTGTCATTTTCACAGCAAAAAATGCATTTAAATTGCATTGTTTACTGTGGAAATGACAGTTGCAGTTTGGGAGTTAACCACAGGTGGCGCTGTAGGGGATGTGTGCCTATGTGTTGTGTTTACAACTGTAGGGGGGTGTGGCTGTAGGTGTGACATCATCGATCGCGTCCCCCTATTACAGGGATGACGCGATCGATGCTCCGGCCACAGAGAAGCACGGGGAAGCCGTGTGTACACACGCCTCTCCCCGTTCTTCCGCTCCAGGGACGGATCGCCGCACTGCAGCGGCGATTGGGTCCGCGAATCCCGCGGTCCCGGTCCTGGAGCTTCGGACCGGGTCGCGGGCGCTAAAACCAACGTATATACCAACGTATATATACGTTGATGTGCCCAGCCGTGCCATTCTGCCGACGTAAATGTGCAGTAGGCGGTCCTTAAGTGGTTAAAAGAGAGCGACCGCCTCCCCTCTGACATTCTTGTAACTAGACTCAAACAATTAAGGATTTTAAGAAAGGGAGGGCGTATGCTGCCATGGATAGGCACCAGGAAAGGAAAATTACGGAAAGGTAGGTATTTAATTTTCCGTTTTACTGGTGCCTTCATGGCAGCATACATATGGTAAATAACTCGCTTACAGGGAGGGTTGCTGCAAAAGTATTCTAATCTCTATCCAAGAGAAAACAGCTGAACAGACTTTTCCCCCCTACATTACTATGAGTAAGAGTAGACCCCACTAGGTCATGAATGCGGTATAGAATGACCGGTTGCACAACGGCAGGGCGCTTGGAAGATTCTAGTATTGCTGTGGTCCAGGAAGCCGCCATTCCCCGCAGAAGCATTCTTTGCCTTTGGAGCGGAGGACCACTAGCCCGGTATGTTGTCCGGATAAGATGAACCATCCGACTTGAGGAAGTTGTCCTCTGTGTCCACAGCTTTCTCCCCTTTTTTTTTTTCAAGGTAAGCTGGTAGCATGCCTGCCAGCTTTGAAGATGCCTGAGGAAGTCTTCTTCTAACTGGTTTGGCCAGTCAGGAGTTGTTGAAACATATTGGAGATTTGGGACTACCAATTCTTAGATAAATAGGCTTGTAGAGGGAGTTCTGGGCTTGAACTGGCAAGGCTGCCAGATGACCAACTTGTTTAAATAAATTTAAACATCGGAGTCCTAAATACCGAGGCTTGGATTTTGAGGGCCTTTGAATGGATGAGACGGTGCTTAGAAGTATGGAAAATAGAAAATGAAAATTGCTTCGAGAGTAGCGTCTTAAAGAGAATATTCTCCTGTATGTGCAAGGAAAGACTGCGAGTATACTGAATCGCAGAGGCACATCCCCCTTTAGACGTAGTCACTCTATCTGGGGAAAAAATAAAAAGGAATGATTGCCCTCGAGGCATGTTCTTATTGTGAATTCAGGTTCCATCTGCTGTCTTCCAGGGCTGAAAAAGGCTTTTCTTCCTGTCAAAAGGTGCTACCGGAGGAAGATTTTTCTGGGTAAAAGCCATTTATCTTGTGGGAGCGACTGAACTTTCTTAGTTTTTTCCCCCTGCTCCATTCCTGATGATTAAATCCAGGGACTTCCGAAAACGGATGGGAGCGAACTCTTTCGGATATGCAAATGTGCGCAACTGGAATCGGCAAAAGGACCAAACAGGGCCCGCTCGCCTGGCAGCCTGTGTCAAGATTTCCTAAACCAACCGAGGATTTGTAGTTGGGGAGGTGAACCAATTCTCTGCTAGGCGCTGGCACTTAACCAGGTAGGAGTGCGTATTCCCATATTACCCTTGAGATTGGGAAATTGTGTGAAGGAACTGGGAGCCTTCAGTGTAAAAAACAAACATGCACCAGAACCAAGAGCTGCGTATTGGAGCTGGTAATTTCCTTCCTAGGTGATCAGCCAAATGATTTATTCCCTTCCCTTTTTTTTTTTTTTTTTAAAACATCAACTGCTTGAGGCTGATGAGATCCTCTTGGCCTTGAGCCATATCAGGAATGTTTTTGAAGAATGATGATCTGCTTATGTGCGTGTGTTGGTCCTTTGGGACTGGACTCAGGTTAGGGCCGACCTGATGCTCATCTGTGTGGGAATGGACTCGTCCCTCAGAGGTAATGTTCTGGCAGAATAATGATATGTCAGCGGTACCTGCCTCCCGTATGTTGGATACCGAACTGTCCTTATTTAAATGCCAGTTGTCTTGGATAACTGAGTCCCCTAAGGTTGCTGAAATTCAGAAGAACTGCCGCTGCTTCAGGGATGGACCAAGGAGTAGGGACCAACTGGAAGTGGCTCCGCCCACCGAGAAGACTTAACTATAGTGCAGGACCAGTACTACTTCTAAAAAGTAGAACTCTCTGAGACCCGGACCTTTCCGTTAGGAAAGTCTGTTGCAACGAGGTGTAGAGATGTTTATGTTCCCACCATGCTGTCAGAGTCCAGGGGGAAGATGTAGGAGGACCCCGATATGATTCCGATTGTCATGTTACCACCTTAGGCTGTGGATGGGGACTTTCTTCTCTTTAAGGGGAGACCTCAGTCCCTTAGGAATATAATCTTTGCACAGGCAAAAAGACTAAAACATTTTTATATATATATATATATATATATATATAATTTTTTATTTTTTATTTTCTGGTAACTACCTGACCAGATGCATTCATGCTAAGGTGAACATACACCTCTTGTATATGAGATTGGAACCCTTATTGTAATGAAATGAAGATAGAACATCTTCCTGCTCATGCGGAAAGTGCAACTTTTCCCTTCGGAAGAGATTAAGACTAGATCTTTTGCTGGGATCCAGGGCGCATGGTGTGCCCAAAGGCAGGCATTAAAATTGCAAATGAAGTCCACTAATGTCTTGGAACGTAAGGGGCAGAAGAACCTGATGAAAATGCAGGTGGAAACCCTTGAGGCTTTACAGGGACCATCTTATCTTCTGGTCGTACTGCCATGAGTCCCATTATTTTAAGGGATTCTTACCCGAGGGTTGCCAGGTTGACAAGTTTGCTGTAGGCCTGGGGTGAATTTCGTACATTTAAAGAAGGAAAGGAAAAAGAAACACACACATTTTTTCCTTTTTTCAGATAACCAGAAGAGAAAAAGATTTGAGAGGTATGCACCCCCAAACAGCTTCCGGAACTCGGAACTGAAATCCCTCATGTATGGGCTTTGTTTAAGCTGAAGCAGAGTCCTGCGATTTTTTTATCCCATAACGGACCTTGGTGAGTAGCAAGGACATAGGAGCCTGTTGAGCTAGAAATTTATTTTTATTTTTTATTTTTTGGTGCAACCAAGGAGAATTGTAGAGGCGTCAGTTTCCCGTCAAACCAGAATGGCAGTACCTGCTGGTTCAGCTTGAGTAAACAGGAAGTCAAAAGTGCTTCTGAATTCCGGGAGAGCTAGACGTGTCCCCCTCTTTCCTTATGTTCATGACGGTAGCCTGGAGGTTTCTTTGCCTACTCCTATACCTCCTGGCAGTTACTGTATGCAGTAAGGCCTGAGAGGAACATTCCAGTGTTTTCGCTGCTGCCTTGACCATAGATCCTGAAGCTAATTTTAATTGCTCCAAAGAATTGAGAGTTTCCTCTGGCTCGAGGCTTGGGTCAAGGCTAATTCAAAATTGGTAGACCATGCCTTTTTTGTCTCGGTAGCCAAAGCTAAAGCGGCTGCTGGTTCTCGCGCTCTCTCAGCTGTCTCATATATAGATTTGAGGCTGTTTCACAATCTTGTGACCCAATATGTCTCCTTGAGACGCTGCACCTCTTGAAGAATGTGTTGCATTTCTTACAGAAGCCGAGTGAGCCATAGATGGCAAGGAAACAAACGACTGAGCACTAGTGTCAGCTGGAGGGGACAGCCCACGAGGATGGATATAGGCGACCTGGCCTGCTACCATATTTCGCATTAAGGCGGCCAGAAAATTATCAGGTACCCCAGAATCGTAGTGGGACCCTTGCTTCTCGGATGTATCTTGGGAGTCATCTAAACTGGCCCCTGCACTTATCTGCTGACCTGGTATCTTGGGGGCAGACGCCTGAAACATATCTTTTGATGAGGAGGTAGCAGGACCTTGAGATGGAGACGACTCATGGATTGCGTCTTTAATTATTTTCCTAATGTTGACCCAGTATTCCTCCTTCTCCTTTGCCTCATTTCTGGCTTCTCCCAGAAAGCAGTAACTGCTGACCAATTTTTTTGGAAGCGCATCATCACCGCAGACCCAGAAGGCTTTGGGGGTGGCAGGGTGGTGAGGAGAGGGATACTTCCCGGACGAATGTCGGGAAGACCTGCGGCTGTCAGGTGCGTGGGCTGAAGCAGAGTGACCACTCTTTGGGACACCATAAGCTTTGGACCCCTTCTTCTGCACCCCTCTGCGACTTGGCTGAGGTTGCGGGCTGGAAAAGAAGGAAAAGGACAGTTTTCCCTCTATAGAAGGTAGTCACGTGCTCTTTTTTATTTTGAACTTACCTAGTAGTTGCAGCCACTTGCCTAGTGGTATGTTGAGGATCTTTTTGTAATACTGAGCTGCGGGGAAGGGCTGTTAAAGAGGGAAACCAACAAGGTTGACCTGCGTGGTTTGATGATTTTTTTTTATATTAATATTATTATTATTATTATTATTATTATTATTATAATATATATTTTATTATTATTATTATTTATTTTTTTGGAACACATACCTATATGTATAGCGTACTTACGAATATACATATATACACCCATGAACGCATATTTTTATTTTCATTTTTATATATATACTGAATACAAAAAAAACTATATATATATATATATGTGTATATACATACATATACACATCCATGCTTATGCACAGGCAAGGCTGAGATTCATGAGGTACCAAGGATACCCTACCTGAGTACATACATATACACATGCACTTACACATCCATGTACATACCCATATGTACAGAAAAAAACGTCCTCACCCATTATATGCACATGAAAATATGTATTGCGCGGTGACGTCATAACCCTGCGACATGACAGTGTCCAAGGAAGAGATAAATCAAATGCAGAGGGCGCGCGCAAAGCGCCGCAGATGCTCTCCAGCAGGGAAGTGGGGGGGGGCCCTCCGCCACGGGAGATCGCATGCCTGGCTGCGAGAGCCATAAACTCTGCCATACCTCGTTATAGCCCAGGCGTCTGCCGGCTAGGACGGCAGCCATGCGTCTGGAAGGCAGAGAAATAGGTGAGGGATAGAATGTAATCTCCCTCATAGCAAACTGGCACATTTTTTATTTTATTTTTTAAAACAGTTGAACAAGACTTGTCCTGTAAGCAGCTGTAGAAGGCCTAATAGCCACCTGCCCCCAACAAACCACAATCATCAGCAGTGAGAAATAGCACTGCAAAACTTGTAATCAGTCTTCTTTTACCTTGGAGCAGTGTTTTCAGTCACGAATGGAGGAAAATACCTGAACTCCAGACCCAGAAAAGATCCACAGAAAAATGGGCTCCCACCTTTTTGGCGCATTTAGCAGCCTAAGATATGGGACTTCATCTACAGGGGAGCATGAACCTGTAATGGCTGGCCAACGCAGTGGCATAGTAAGGGCTGAATCCAGGTGATCCATGATCCTGCAGGTTTGAGGACAGAAAAAAGAATGTCAGAGGGGAGGCGGTCGCTCTCTTTTAAAGAGTTATAATTGGTCCTGTGGGTTGGATGAGGGCGGAGCCACCAACCATATGTATGCTGCCATGAAGGCACCAGGAAAATGTAATTTCAACCCTCCGGCGTATTGTAGCGTCGTGCTTCAGGCGTTAAAATGCCTAGGTGTGAATGGAGCCTTATACACATACAACATATGGTTGGATGTTGGCAGCCGATGTGACTCTGGTGGCCACCTTGGGTCAGGCAGAGTCTACTTAAGACCCTCAATGCTGGGTTTGGCGCACGTGTGGATAGTGTAGGGAAAGGTCACTGATCTGTCAGGGACAGTATTAGCAGCAGGGAAAGTTTTCAGATGAGTAGAAAAAGTGTAGGGACCCACCACCCTTCTTGGAAACCTCTCCACTTGGGCTCGGACCGGCCAGGCCGCATTCATGCCCCTCAAGACAGTTGCTGCCCCACTTGTTGTTAACTGTTGTACTTTGACTTCAATACAAGTTCTTTCAATTGCATCTGGACTAAGTGTGTGTTGCACCCACTCACATACTTACCTAATTTCATCCCACTCCAGGGCTGGACTGGGACAAAAATTTGGCCCTGGACTTCATCCAGACTGGCCCACTTTGACAGGTCTCTCCCCTGGCGGCCGGACAACTCCCGCACCCCCCCTTGGCCAACCAACTCCCCTCTCCCCCTTCACTAGCCACTAGCCGTTCTACTTTATTAGAGTAGAATGGCTGGCACTGGTACTCTTATTGGCAGTACCAGTGGGGAAGCTAGACATTATTTCACCCGGGGCAAAGAATCGGTTCGTTGCCCCCCCTTATGGGACAAGATTAGGCAGAATTCGGAAACTCCCAGGCCATAGCTGTTGAGTCAGCTGTCTGTCCCCTCCCCCATGCTCCTCTGTCATCGTCCCTGCTCATCTGGTCCTCCCCCCGGTTTCCCCCCCCCCCCCAGGTGAGCGCTGCGGCGAGGGAGAGGAGGTGAGCGTTGCGGGAAGGGAGAGTGGAGGGGGGCGGCGGGCCGCTGTCACTGAAGCCGGCCCACTGAGCCATCGGCCCACCGGGAAACTCCCTGTAGTCCTAATGGCCATTCCACCCCTGTCCCACTCTGGTCCAGTCATGTAACCTGGCTCCCTTGTATCACGTCTGCAGCCTCTGACCCTCTCTCAGGGCTGCCATCAGGGGGGTACAGGCATTACACCTGTAAGGGGCCCGGAGGCCACCAGGGCCCCAGATGGCAACCCCCTCTTTTTTTATTTATTTTTTATAAAAAAAATATATATTTTTTTATATATTTTTCTTTTATTTTTTATTAAAGGGCCAATTTTTTTTCTTTTATTTTTTTAGAGGTCCGGAGGTCCCCAGGGGCCCGGAGGCCACTCTTGTATCACGTCTGCAGCCTCTGACCCTCTCTTGTATCACGTCTGCAGCCTCTGACCCTCTCTTGTATCACGTCTGCAGCCACTGACTACCTCTTGTATCACGTCTGCAGCCTCTGACTTCCTTTTGTATTACGTCTGCAGCCTCTGACAGCGTCTTGTATCATGTCTGCAGCCTCTGACCACCTCTTGTATCACGTCTACAGCCTCTGACCACCTCTTGTATCATGTCTGCAGCCTCTGACCTTCTCCTGTATCACATCTGCAGCCTCTGACTACCTCTTGTATCACATCTGCAGCCTCTGACCACCTCTTGTATTACGTCTGCAGCCTCTGACCACCTCTTGTATCACGTCTGCAGCCTCTGACTACCTCTTGTATCACATCTGCAGCCTCTAACCACCTCTTGTATCACGTCTGCAGCCTCTAACCACCTTTTGTATCACGTCTGCAGCCTCTGACCCTCTCTTGTATCACATCTGCAGCCTCTGACTACCTCTTGTATCACATCTGCAGCCTCTGACCCTCTCTTGTATCACATCTGCAGCCTCTGACTACCTCTTGTATCACGTCTGCAGCCTCTAACCACCTCTTGTATCATGTTTGCAGCCTCTGACCCTCTCTTGTATCACGTCTGCAGCCTCTGACCCTCTCTTGTATCACGTCTGCAGCCTCTGACCCTCTCTTGTATCACATCTGCAGTCTCTGACTACCTCTTGTATCACATCTGCAGCCTCTGATTACCTCTTGTATCACATTTGCAGCCTCTGACCACCTCTTGTATCACATCTGCAGCCTCTGATTACCTCTTGTATCATGTTTGCAGCCTTTGACCGCTTCTTGTATCATGTTTGCAGCCTCTGACCCTCTCTCGATAACGTCTGCAGCCTCTGAACCTCTCTTGTATCACGTCTGCAGCCTCTGACCCTCTATCGTATCTCGTCTGCAGCCTCTGACCCTCTATTGTATCACGTCTGCAGCCTCTGACCCTCTCTTGTATCACGTCTGCAGCCTCTAACCACCTCTTGTCTCACTTCTGCAGCCTCTGACCTCTCTTGTATCACGTCTGCAGCCTCTGAACGCCTCTTGTATCACGTCTTCAGACTATGATAATGAATATTTACTGAATTGTATGTGCGGCCCTTTGGTGACATTGAGGGCCACACTTGAGGCCTCTCATATGAAGAAAGTGGACCAGTACTGGGTTAGGGGCTCTCCTGAGGCTGACCCCCAGATAGATGATAAAGGAACCTAAGGGCCACACGTCCTCTCCCTAGACCTCAGGGGCCCCTACCTTCCTTAGTGAGTGACAGAACACACTTAGGCCGTGTACACACGACCGAGGTTCTCGCTGGAAACCAGCGAGAACCTCGCTGGAAACCAGCGAGAACCTCGCTGGAAGCTGCATTCCAGCGAGGACCTCGGCCGTGTGTACGCTCTCGGCGAGCTTCCCGTCGGGAAGCCCGTCGAGCAGAAATAGAGAGCACGCTCTCTATTTGCTCGACGGCCCGCCTGGAAGAATGGCTGGTTGCCATTCCCGACGAGCGGGTCGCCGATTTCGACGGCCGGCAGGGAACCTCGACGGGCGGAACGATGTGTTCTGCCCATTCGAGGTTCTCTGCCGTGTGTACACGGCCTATACAGTCGTGGGAAAAGCATGCAGAGGAAATAAAGTATGGTGGTGTATGAGGCCGTGTACACACGGCAGAGAACCTCGACGGGCAGAACACATCGTTCCGCCCGTCGAGGTTCCCTGTCGGCCGTCGAAATCGGCAACCCGCCCGTCGGGAATGGCAACCAGCCATTCTTCCAGGCGGGCCGTCGAGCAAATAGAGAGCGTGCTCTCTATTTCTGCTCGATGGGCTTCCCGACGGGAAGCTCGCCGAGAGTGTACACACGGCCGAGGTCCTCGCTGGAATGCAGCTTCCAGCGAGGTTCTCGCTGGTTTCCAGCGAGAACCTCGGTCGTGTGTACACGGCCTAAGGCAATGCCGAGCCAGAGGCAGCACACATGGTATAAATGTTTTTATAAGCACTTGCTCGGTGTAATGGAAGACATCACTGAGGAGAGTGATTTGTAGCAGAGAACACCACTCTAACGATATAATAACCAGTAGCAATGATTATATGAGAAGCTACAAATGACTGGTAATTGCTACATTTGAACAGTAAACATCTCCACTCAGTGTACTACACTGCACACAGCACCGGGCACAGCGCAGGGTGTGGAGACCAACGTTCAGTGCGCGCTCACAACCTCCCCTCCCGTGCCCGCGCACAAGGGTTTCCACAGGCCCCCGTCCTGCGCACGCGCTCCCCGCCCCTCCGGCCCCGTATATAGTTGTCTGCTCGTCCAGTCCTCGTCTATCCTCCGCCTGTTCTTCGTGTCCCGGCTCCTCTCACAGCCCCGGTTCCCGCCATGTATCGTTATCTCGGGGAGCTCGTGTCCCGGGGAGGGGGATCCCTGGCCTGCGCTGTAGACTCCACTCTACCGGCCGCCAGCACTCCCTTCCTCCGCCGCTACAGCCAGGCCGTGGACCCGGAGGATGACCCCAACTTCTTCAAGATGGTGGAGGGATTCTTCGACCGGGGCGCCGGCATCGTGGAGGACAAGCTGGTGGAGGATCTGAAGACCCGGGAGACGGAGGAGCAGAAGAGGAAGAGAGTGAAGGGGATCCTCCGGATCATCAAGCCGTGCAACCATGTCCTCAGTGTCAGCTTCCCCATCAAGAGGGACAACGGAGACTGGGAGGTGGTGGAGGGATACCGGGCCCAGCACAGCCAGCACCGCACACCCTGCAAGGGAGGTCAGTATAGGGGAGGGACTCTGATAGGTCGGGACAGTGATGTCCCCATAGCAGGACAGTCACACTGACAGGTCGGGACAATGATGTTCCTGTGACAAGACAACGACACTGACAGGTCGGGACAAAGCTGTCCCCTTGGCAGGACAGTCACACTGACAGGTCGGGACAATGATGTTCCTGTGACAAGACAACGACACTGACAGGTCGGGACAATGATGTCCCCTTGGCAGGACAATCGCACTGACAGGTCGGGACAATGATGTCCCCTTGGCAGGACAATCACACTGACAGGTCGGGACAATGATGTCCCCTTGGCAGGACAATCACACTGACAGGTCGGAACAATGATGTCCCCTTGGCAGGACAATCACACTGACAGGTCGGGACAATGATGTCCCCTGTGACAAGACAACGACACTGACAGGTCGGGACAATGATGTCCCCTGTGACAAGACAACGACACTGACAGGTCGGGACAATGATGTCCCCTGTGACAAGACAACGACACTGACAGGTCGGGACAATGATGTCCCCTGTGACAAGACAACGACACTGACAGGTCGGGACAATGATGTCCCCTGTGACAAGACAACGACACTGACAGGTCGGGACAATGATGTCCCCTGTGACAAGACAACGACACTGACAGGTCGGGACAATGATGTCCCCTGTGGCAAGACAACCGCACTGACAGGTCGGGACAATGATGTCCCCTGTGGCAGGACAACCGCACTGACAGGTCGGGACAATGATGTCCCCTGTGGCAGGACAACCGCACTGACAGGTCGGGACAATGATGTCCCCTGTGGCAGGACAACCGCACTGACAGGTCGGGACAATGATGTCCCCTGTGGCAGGACAACCGCACTGACAGGTCGGGACAATGATGTCCCCTGTGGCAGGACAACCGCACTGACAGGTCGGGACAATGATGTCCCCTGTGGCAGGACAACCGCACTGACAGGTCGGGACAATGATGTCTCCTTGGCAGGACTGATTTGGGCCTACCAGGGACACGTGCTACTATCCTCCCAGCAGTGTCTATGGTGACCTATGACTGTCCCTGGAGGACTGATATGGGTGACATGCAGCTGCTGAAGTTCTCTCCATAGTGGCTATCACACTGCCTGTTGGCAGCACAATTACAACCACCAAGATAAGTGCCATCTGGGGTTACTACACGGCTTGACAAATTTGCCTTGAATTTAGGAGCCAGCTAAAAAAAGTTGGGAGACAGGTTTTTTTAACTAGAAAATCTTATGGGTGGAACATGTGAACTTCTCCTTTAACCTTTTTCACAGTCAGATGTTTTTTTGTCACTTTCATACATTATATATTTTCTGAAAGCAGACCTCCTGGAGAATAAAATGGTGGTAGTTCCAATTTTTTATGCCACACGATATTGCTGCACATGTCAAACCTTAATCATGTCGGTATCCTATATCTTCTAGAAGTCATTAGTTTAGCGTTCCGAAGAAGGTCTTATTCTATAATTCTTGCACTCATTCCGCAGTGTGCGGCAATATGTAATGATTATTGCAAATTACGTTTTCAGGCGTGTGCGACTTGCGTTTGTATGTGGGGGGGAGGGGGGGCCTCAATTATTGTGGGGTGATTTTATGTGCTTGGGTGTGAACTTTTAATTTTTTTTTTTACAATAAACATCAGTGGACGTGTCACCAAAAACCTCATCACATAGCGGGACATGTGGTGAGGTTTTTGGTGACGTTCTCTTTAATGAGACATCCGGGGGTTTAAGAGACCGTGCATGTCTCCTATGTGCTCCATTGAATGCAATGTGCCTCGCACTGCATTACTTTCTTACCCGGCCTTGAGATTCAGAAATGATGTCATATAATATTTCTGGGCCAACAACTAGAAGGGGAGGAGAGCGGATGTGTTCTCTAGACCGGTGACCTCAGCACATGTACTATCCAAGATGTCATCTGGGGACACTAGGTGAAGTGGGGGGCACGTGAATCGACCAAGATATGTCACCTGGGCTCTAGTCTAGGTGACGTGAGAAAGGCACATGTAGTATTAGACAAAACCTGTTAGTTGACATTTGAGGGGTGTGAGAATTCACTAGTTGACATATGGGGGGGGGGGGGGGTGGCATGTACCAGCCAAAAGTTGTCACCTGGATTCTTTATATAGAGTGACATCAGGGTCAGCACAGGTATTGGCCAGGATGTGACATCTGGAGGGTGAAGCACTCGTACCAGCCAACATGTGTCTTCTAGGTTCTCTAGGGTAGGTGACATCAGAGTGAAGCATGGGTATTGTCTGAGATTTGTGACATTGGGGTGGAGTGCATGTACTGGCCAAAACATGTCACCTGGGTTCACTATTCTAGGTGACATTTTGGGGGGGGGGGCAAATGTTCCAGTGTAGTATTATCTGGGGGGGGGGGGGTGAGATGAGTCCATGGCCTGTCTGCCCATCCTCCTACATTCTTGTAGTCTCTGTGTATCCAAATCTTTTGCTCTTCAGAATACGACATGCTGTCATGTCTTGTGTGAAAGTGACCTAGTGACCTCCTTCCTGATCCTTTTTATTTTAGTGACTTGAGGTGTGGTGTCTTAAGGCAGGCTTCATCTTTCATCTCATTGTTTTTTTTAGGTGCAGCTTGTCATTCTACCCCCATGATGTCATATTGGGGATTCATTACCAGGGCATGTGTGGTGTGTTTTCTTTGCTGGCCTAGTGTAGGACTA
The DNA here is from genome assembly GCA_029574335.1 of Rana kukunoris. Classification (NCBI taxonomy): domain Eukaryota; kingdom Metazoa; phylum Chordata; class Amphibia; order Anura; family Ranidae; genus Rana; species Rana kukunoris. The sequence continues at coordinate 133,010,328 of CM056056.1, read as the reverse complement.
AAGCTTTGCATTAGCAGCTATGGTTGCTTCCATTAACCCAGCAGTATTGATTGCAGTCTTTTGTTTTAATTGGTAATTTCCTTAGGGGGGGTTCTGTTCTAGGTTGTATTTATGTTTTGGCCTTTATTGCAATGTATGTTAGCACATGATAGGAGTTGGCAGCCCAATGCACTTGGCCAACTCAATGCGACAAGCATATGTGAGGCACCCGTGCATTGTAGTGCACCGGCTCGATTCCCACTGCAGTGTCAGGCAGCGAGGCATGCCACCCAACATTGCAGTAATTGAAGTGAAAGTTTTGTGCACTTCTTCAAATAAAGCTTGTACAAAAACCAAAGGACTTGCAAGTGCCACACTGCCCCCTAGCTAGCAACGTAGAGATGAGTTGCTCCAGCTGCTCTGATTTGACTGAAGGCATGTGGGAATTCACCCTTGAGCTGGCCATACACTAGTAGATTATTTTGAGAAGTTTTTTTGCATGAACAATAATCCTCATCAGTACATTTGACAACCAAAGAAATGTTTGCAAGTACAGTACTTACAAATGTTTTTGGCGTGACTGAACATTTTAGAAAGCTGTACATTCGTACAAAAAGATTTCCATTCTGGTCCTTTTATTTTTGCCTCTGCGGTCATAGGCAACCCCGCTGATGGTTCGAAAATTGTGTGAATGCTCTTAAACAATTTTTGGAACAAAAATTCTTCCCAGCTTTAGTTGCAACTGGGGCAGGTAGTGAGGGGAATTTCCTTGGCTTGGAGCATGGATGTTTTAGACCATTTAAAAACTCGTCAGATTCTAAATCTAGTCATAGCTGGGAGTGATTTCTTTCCTGCAATCAGTTTGAGAGAACACAGTGCTTACCACTAGCGGCTTTAACCTCCACTAGCAATAATCCCATGTAAACTCTGGCAGGCTGGTTCTGAACAAGTTGATCACTGAACAGTCTATGGCTGTCTTAAAGTATGTGTATATCTAATCTATCTACTCCTGTGCAGTTGGTTTTGCACAGAGTGGCCCCAATCCTCCACGTCTGGGGTCCCTCAGCAGGACTCATGGCTCTTCTTCTTGCGTGCCCTGTTGGGAGAGCTGCTCCCGTGTCCTGCTGCATCAATTGACACAGACAGCAGGACTTGCTCATGCTTCATTGGATTTGATTGACGGCAGCGGCAGCCAATGGCTTGTGGCTATCAATCTATCCAATCAGGACCAGAGACACCTGCTGGAGCTGGTTTGCTTGTCCCCGTTGCTGAAAAGACCAGGTTCAGGTAACTAAAAAGAAGGTGGGGGGGTGGGGGGCTGCTACTGCATCTTCATGCATGAAGGTGAAAACCCACAAGGGTTTTGGAGTTCTGATTTACTATAACTGTCACCTTACCCTCGGCACCCTCTTCTTTTAGCTGAGTAGTCCCCTTCAGCCCATTGGTGCCACAATCAGTCTGCCAACATTGTGTTGAGGATAATGGGGAGGGGGCAATGTGAATGTCCACACTTGTGTACTGTGGACACCCTGGGCTCAGTGGTGTCTTGGATGCGCCATGAATAACTGCAAGAGGCTCATATCAAAAAGCATTGTCTGGCACCTCCTTTATGGTTGTAAAGGTTCAAGGTGTCTGCAGACATCAGATAATGTTTAATTATGTGTCAGGAATTGCTCCCTGCCCTCTAGACATTGCCCAGCTGAGCCTGCTCAGGAAAGGAATTGATTGACAAAGTAGATTTATCCTGCCGATTACTTTTGTTCCCTGCAAGATATATTTTAGGCCGGCCATACTTGGATCGAAGTTCTGCAAGGACCCAACACATTTTGATCAGTGTATGGGCAGGGAGGTTATGGGCCATATACAGGGGCTGAATATCTGCTGCATTGGCCAACATTTGGCCCGTCTGCATGGCAGCCTGTCTGACAGAAGCTGTTATGACCGAATAAGATCTGTGTCCGCCCCCCTGTCGGAACATAGTACAGCGATCTCCCTGCTGAGCTATTAACCTTGCAACACAGCGGCTCCTCCCAGCACGGTAGTACAAGGTCCACTTTATGGTGATTTATTTTTTTTTTATATATTTTTTTTTTTTTAATACAAATATAGCTGACTTTGCAGGAGCTGTTGTTGGAGAAAAGGGATCCACTCAGCTGCCCTTTCTGACATTCATATTGCTATTCTCCCACAAAGCATTGCATTCTATGAATGGAGCTGTGGAAGGACAGATCTCCACTACCTATTTAGAATGCAATGCATCAGACTAATAAAACCTAGCCCTTTATATGAGGGCAAAGGGGGTGGCACAGAATTTCTCTATTAGCGACTGCTTTTGACCCTCAGTGTCAGAAGACAGCAACTTCAAGACATTGTCTGGTGGCTCCAAAGGAGACGCAGGTAATGGGATACATGCTGTTACAAAATACTGATGTTTTATTGTAGACCCAACACCCCCCCCCCCCCCCCCCCAAGAGATAAACTTTAACAGGACCAAATACAAGTTAATTCTTGGCATTTATGTATCCTTTAAAGAGAACCAGTTACAATAAGGATTTCACAAGAATCATAATATTTAAGCTTCATGAATTTGTGCAGGTTTATTAATGAGATTTTATATTTGTCACCCCCCCCCCCCTTTTTTTTTTTTTTTTTTCTCCACATGATTTTTCGGAGTGACATTTTAGGTTGGCTGTAGAGATTAGATGTCACTTAATCTAACAGCTGTTGCCCTGTCAATTTTTCCCTGTAAATTGCCTCCCAGGAAAGCATAGCAAGGTCAGTTTACATAGCCCGCTCATTAACAGGGTAGCTATACCCATGAGGTGAGGGCGATTGGCTCGCCTTGTTCTGTTCCTTTCAGCTTGCTGTCCACACCACTACCTGCAGAACAATGTTCTGGGCTGCCTCTGGATGTCTCATAGACCATGATGGGAAGACTCCCACACTTGTCTACGGCAGGAAAACTCCAAAGCTGTTTATAGCAACAGTATGGGGAGGATGAAGAATGTGCTGTCCATTCATTGTAACACTGTTTAAGCTTTGCTACATTTCTCAGTTACAGGTTGAAAGGCAGCTGGAGACTGGTTGGCCCAGTTAGCTGCTCTTTACAAGTCTCTGCTATTTTACACTATTGTGCAAAAGGTGTCTATCTTTTGTAAGTTAGGCTTTACAATTAAGATTTATTTACTAACCAGATTCTTGTGTAGGTCCCTGCTTGTTAGAGCTTCCAATACAATTATTCTCATGTATTAGGGCTGGCGTAAAAAAAAGGCCACCTCCTTTGGGCAAGTGACCCTGCGTTGGCTGTATGTTAAAACATTACCATTTGATGTGGACCCTGCAATGTCGCAGTGATGGATGCATATTAGTGGTGTCACTTTGTACAGCATTTAAACCTGACCCACTATCGCATGAGTCTCCTGTCCTTGCCAGTGTTCCCAGTCTTTGGTAATTTTATAAACCTCCTCTTCCTAGTGAGGTGCCCTGCATTTATCAGTGATCCTGTGGGCTTGTCTTCTCTAATAGAACTGGTTTTATTTTCTAGCCACCACTGTAAGCTTCCGATGGAATAGGATTGTGGGGATTTAAAGTATTATATCGGTAAATACTGTTAATCAGATTGTCCTGCTGGTGATACGTTTACGCAATACACAGGAATCGCATTCTTCTGTAGCCTGTGTGTGTGTGGTGTTTGTTTGTTTTGGGCAAATTGGGTTTGGGCAACACTTATATTTTGCTATCTGTTCCATACATTCTGCTGGGCTGAAACTGCTAGTTTCATGAAGGGTGTTTACAGCTGATGAATGCAAAATGCTGAAGGTGTTGTGTACCATTCCAGACTGTGGTTAACAGGTTTGGCATGACTGTTTTTCTTAAACCATACAGCTTTTATGCTTGGATTTATTGTGTGTGTGTGTGTGTGTTGTGTTTGGTTTTTTTTTCCTACTAACAATCTCCTCTTTGTAAAAGGTTGTAGTACCCAGGCAGTTAACATCTATACTGCCGCAGAGTTTTTCCCTTTTATAAACTGTGGTTTCCTCTGCGTTTAGGGAGTGGCAGGACTTCATTCTGCAAGCTTTTTGGTTTTCATCCAATGGAAACTTTTAGTGCTGAAAAAATGAACAAGTAATGAGTCACGCAGCACTGGCGAGGCTTTTTTTGGTGTTTGTGTTCGCTGTGAAGTTGTTATGGATTTCACTTCAAAAGAATGATTATTTTCAGTCTGCTCTGTGTGCTGAGGCTGTAGATGTGGGACCCCCAACTTTGCACATGCTGACCTGTAGATGTGGGACCCCCCAACTTTGCACACACTGACCTGTAGATGTGGGACCCCCAACTTTGCGCACACACTGACCTATGACTCTGGATTTGTCTCAACCCTGACCTTCCAGATTTGAGCACATATCCTTTTTTATAATAGCTGTGTATCTTGCTGCACAATCAATGTGCATTCACAACTTGCATCTAAAAGGACCGCTGTTTGGGAGATTCACCCTCACTGTCTGCCTTGACCACAGCCAAAGATGGGATTTTCCCTGGAGTTGAAGAAAACTTGCAGTTTGGAAATTGTAAAGCATAATGGAACGTGTTTAAAGCCTAAGAGCTGGTTCACACAGGTGCGACTCGTCGGATGACTTGGCCGCCTGACAAGTCGCGCTCCATTCTGTACAATCGAACCGTTCTAATGGGAATGATTCAAGTCGCTCCGACTTAGAAAAAGGTTCCCGTACTACTTTGGGACAACTACAGGGCGACTTGCATTGACTTCAATACAGAAGTCATTTTGCAAGTCGCCTCTGAAGTTGTGGGCAGATCGCCTTGCCGAGTCGCTCAGCGAGTCGTGCTGCCCCAGTGTGAACCGGCTCTAACTCCTTATAAACAGTTTGTTTTTAGCCAAGGTAAAGAAAACAAACCATTTACTGCACCTACTATGTAAACTCCACCTTGGCTACATACAGTACTGCAGTCTGGCAGTGCAACACAATTCCCATCATGCTTGCGGAACAAATAGCCAGGCTGAGCACTGCACAGGCATTTATAGAACAAAGCTTCCTCTGGCTGAGGTGGAGATCTGATGTCGTCTACCTACCTCTTTGCCTCAGCCAATCGGAGAAAGCTGTGTATTCATTCATAGAATGCAAAGCTTCTTGTGAATAGCCTGTGCAGCGCTCAGTCTGACTAATTTTGTTCCAAAAGTGGACAAGAAGTTTGTGTACGTCTACTGAAACGCAGCGATGTACGGTTTATAAAGAGCGCCCAGCAAGCACACCTATTGGTGCAGTTAAAGTTACATTTTAAAAATGGTGTTGGACTTTCAGGGGGTTATTTTTGTTTCTAAATTTACTGTAAGTTTACTGCATAAAATTGCTGTTATAATTTTATCTTTTTTTTTTTTTCTTCTCTTGTTAGGTATTCGTTACAGCACAGATGTCAGTGTTGATGAAGTGAAAGCCTTGGCATCTTTAATGACCTACAAATGTGCTGTTGTAGGTAAGTCTGCTCCCCCCCCCTTTGTTTTGTGCAAAAAAAAAAAAATTAAAACATACATACTTGCCTCCTATGATGCAGTATTGGTCTGATGCTGAACCTGCTCCCCACCAGCTCGAAGTCCAAGAACTGAGCTTTTTACATGACTGCTAATCGCTCAGTTCTTGGTCAGCTCTGCACAGAAAGCGGTGAGTGTCAGACACCACTGTCTTCTCTGCCCCTTGCTCACTGGAGAGAGGGTGGGCACAGCTGGCTTCGGCTCTCAGCCAAGAGCTAAGCGCTGGAGCCAGCTGTTAATAAGAGCTCTGGGCCAAGAACCGCTATGTGATGTCAGCCGGTTGTGAGCTTTTAACGCATACCTGTGGTCAAAGTATTGGCCATGCTGTGTGTGGGGGTTTATTTGAAAAATAAATACAAATTCTGAAGTTTTTTGGGTATGGCTATTTTGTACTTGGTTACATTGGTCTAAACTGAACCAAGGTTTGCATATATGTGCCATACCTGTGGAAGCTGGATATCACTGTATTGGTCACCACTACTACACTGATCTCTACTATCTTCCATGTCTAATGCAGAGGCTGCCCTGCTGCATTTTCAATGATGGGCACAGGTGGCATTCCTTGATTTGGACAGGGTAGAGAGGCAGACTGATGGTGTCACGATTTCCACCCCGCATCTCACTATTCTGGTGGCACTTCCCCTTTTTATGTTCAGTTTCTACCAATTGCAGCAGGTAGAAGCTGAGGCCCAGACAAGAAGGCGGGAAAGTTGTTTATGCATGCCATATGTGAAGTAGAATGCAAAACAGATTAAAGGTTGGGAAGTGGCAGTAACCCAATTGTAATTGCATAGGTGCTGTTTTGGTACAGTTCTGCTTTAAGCTAGGAGGCTAATACTGCATCAAATATATATAGTGGTTAATTTGCACATGTGTATTAACATCTGTTTTTTTTTTCACATTTTTAAACACTGCAATATAATTCAATGGGGTATTTTTACTAAAGGCAAATCCACTTTGCACTAAAAGTGCACTTCGCTACCTTGAGCCATATGTAGACCTGAGGGGGACATGCAAGGAAAGTAAAGTATTTTAGCTTGCACATGATTGGATGATAAAATTGGCAGAGCTTCCCCCTCATTTTAGGTCTACCCCTCAGATTTACAGCGACTGCAATTCCAAGTGCACTTGTAGTTTTCACTTGTAGTGCAAAGTGGATTTGCCTTTCGTAAATAACCCCCCAATGTGTGCATATTAGAAATGGTAACATTTCCCTAGCCTTGCAAAGCTGTCTGAGAGAAGCAGTGGCTAATCCAAATCTACTGCTTTTCATAAACTTGGCTAGTCTATCCTTCTGGCTGTTTTTGGTAAGCATAGCCTCACTTGTGCCTCATGCACATAAGAATATTGGACACATGATTGTCCGTAGGGGGTTTATTTGTTATTTTTTTCCTTGTGTAACGTGTTCTTTAGTTTTTGAACATGCATGGTCTTAATTGCACAACTTTATTTAATCCAAATGGCATACTAATTGCACAAAAATGTGTTTGTATCGTATAAGGAAATATCGTCATGCTTGGCCCTTCGGATAATTTAGCATGAACTGTCGTGACCAGCTCTCAAACATTGTGTACCAGCGATCAGATTATGAGACGATCACTCTGAAAGTTTTTTTTTTTTTTTGGATGCTTTTCTCATTGTGTATCTACTAGGCATTAGTCTTGCATATTGGTGGCAGGCTTACTTTAACCGCTAAAGGACCCGACCCTTTCACGCCGATATACGTCAGCAGAATGGCACGACTGGGCACATCAACGTACCTGTACATTGCACTTTAAGCCCAGCTGGGGGGGGTCACGCGAGTGCGCAGCAGGCTCGTGCACGCGACCCGGTCAGAAGCTCCGTGACCGTGGGCCCCGATCGGGCCTGGAGCTGAAGAACGGTGAGAGCCGTGTGTAAACACAGCTTCCCCGTTCTTCACTGTGGCGCTGTGATCGATCGTGTGATCCCTTTTATAGGGATACACAATCGATGACGTCACACCTACAGCCACACCCCCCCCCCCCCCTACAGTTGTAAACACATATTAGGTCACACATAACCCCTTCAGCGCCCCCTGTGGTTAACTCCCAAACTGCACTGTCATTTTCACAGTAAACCATGTAATTTAAATGCATTTGTTTTGCTGTAAAAATGACAATGGTCCCAAAAATGAGTCAAAATTGTCCGAAGTGTCCGCCATAATGTCGCAGTCATGAAAAAAATCACTGATCGCTGCCATTAGTAGTAAAAAAAATAAAAAAAATAAATAATAAAACTGCAATAAAACTATCCCCTATTTTGTGAACGCTATACATTTTTGAGCAAACCAACCTATAAACGTTTATTGCAATTTTTTTTTATATATATATATATATTTTTTTTTTTTTCAAAATAGGTAGAAGAATACATATCGGCCTAAACATGCGGAAACATTTTTTTTTTTTTATATATATATTTTTGAGGGATATTTTTTTTTCAAAATTGTCGCTCTATTTCTGTATATAGCGCAAAAAATAAAAACCGCAGAGGAAAAAAGCTCTATTTGTGGGGGAAAAAAAAGGACGCCAATTTTGTTTGGGATCCATGTCGCACGACTGCGCAATTGTCAGTTAAAGCGATGCAGTGCTGAATCGCAAAACCTGGCCAGGTCCTTTTGCTGCTTAACCACTTGAGATCCTCGCTGTGGATGTCTTTTGTCTATAGCGCGGATCTTAAGTGCCGGGTAGACGTCTTTGGACGTCTTGTGTGCATTACCCGCGCGCGCCACTGGGTGGAGCACAGCAGGTAAACACTGTGTCGGTGCATCGCTGAAGAGCCGATGCGCGTACCTGGCGGCCGTGATGTCCGCCAGGTACACGCGATCGGCAAGGACACAGCAGGGATGTGGAGCTCAGTGTGTAAAAACACAGCTCCACGTGCTGTCAGAGGAGAGGAGACCGATCTGTGTCTCTTGTACATAGGAACGCAGCATCGGTTACCTCCCCCAGTCAGCCCCCTCCCCCCACACAGTTGGAACACACCCAGGGAATACATTTAACCCCTTTTCTCACCCCCTAGTGTTAACCCCTTCCCTGCCAGTCACATCTATACAGTAATTGGTGCATTTTTATAGCACTGATCGCTGTATAAATGTGACTGGTCCCAAATTTGTGTCAAAAGTGTCCGATATGTCCGCCGCAATATCGCAGTCCCAATAAAAATCGCAGATCGCCGCCGTTACTAGTAAAAAAAAAAAATCATAATTCTGTTCCCTGTTTTGTAGGCGCTATAACTTTTGCATATATATATATATATATATATATATATATATATATATATATATATAAATTTTTTTTAATTTTTCGCCCAGTAAGCAAGTGGTTAATACTCTGAGGAAAATATATATATATATATATATATATATATATATATTATTATACTGTAAGAGCCTTTTACACCTTGCTAGTCTTTTTCAGTGTTACTATATAGTATTGTGCAACGTGCTGCCAGTGACCAAAATCAAACCTGCACTTTATTTAACGCCCCCCGAGACCATTGGTACCTAATGGCCTTTGGATATTGGGGTGTATCTTAAATGACTGATAAATTGTGCTTGGTAGTATTGCAGGGTAAGATGCATGCTATAGTATTACCGCAGTACCTAGGATTGCTTAATGATGTCGGAGACATGGCAAAATGTTACTTCCTTTTAGGTTGGTTTCACACCCTATGAGTAGAATTTGGCAGTTGCTGAAGGAAGTGAATAAAAATGCAATGAGTTAATACTACTTGTAAACCAGGACTGTAAAATTACAGGGAATGACATTGCTGACTGCCTTTTGGTGGGGAAAAAACTTCTTGAATATTTTGAATCCCTGACTTGGCACAAGCATGAAGCAAGCAAAGTCACAAAAAAAACCGATCTGTATACTTGTTCCAAATCGGTAACTTAGAAATAGGGTAGCAATGGCAGGCTCTGTTTCTCGTGATAGGCTTCCATTACTTTGTCATGTACAACAGTGAGCTTTAAAATCCAATAAGTGTTTTCATGTAACTTTTTTTTTTTTTTTTTTTTTTTTCCTTAGATGTGCCTTTTGGTGGTGCCAAAGCTGGAGTGAAGATTAATACTAAGAATTATTCAGTAAGTATTGTTCTCTGAATTTGGGAGGGTGGTGAGGTGCAGTGCAAGGCCAATGTCAGACATGTAATACTGACAACACCAGTGACAGGATCACTAAGACACTACATACCTTTTGCATAGGGAGCGCTGGTGAGGGTGGTTTCAAGAAAATCATTGACTCTCTGATTCTCGCTGTAGCAATATGTTGCTAGCGACAGAATCGCCCATCTGATATGGTCCTCAGGGGGCACTAAAAGCAAGTGATTGAGCTTGCCAAAAAAAAAAAATATCTAACTATGCAGTCCTGTCTACATCAAATGCTAAAAGTAGTGCGCGTGTGCGTGTTTGTGGTTTTTTTTTTTTTTTTTCAACAAACATGTATAAATGTAAACGTTAAATGATGTCTGTGTACTGACTCCTATTTTAACATGAGTTCGAATGTGATATACTTGCCTGCTCTGTGTAAGGGTTTTGCACAGGGCAGCTCTGATTCTCTTCTTCGGGGGTCCCCCGCTAACATTTCTGGCTCCTCATGCCTTTAGGGGGCCCCAATGCAAGCTGCAAAGTATAGTATAGAGCGCCCCTATAGCAAGATAAAAAACCTGCCTTTAGAACTACTCACTTCCTGCCCAGGACTACATTTCCCATGAGGCATTGCTCCTCACACATTCACAAGTTCGCAGGCAATTGCTAACATGTGTGGACAGTGTACCGAGCTGTATGTGTTGCACTGTATTTCCTGATATGTAAACCATGCATTCTGTATGCAGGCCAATTAATCGATTTTATGAAAATGGGTTGACAACTACTTTTATAATTTATTAGTAGTTTCGGTCCTAGAAAAATCTACATGGTGTGATCCTGTATAAAATGTATTGCAAAGCCCCAACCCCTACATGTTGCAGTTGAAACAATTAGCATTAAATGTAATCACCACTCTGCTGGATAGGAGCACATCATTTCAGTTTAATAATCGCGCTATTTCCCCAGGTTGTCTCTATCTGTGACACTCATGTGTTGCTTCCATCCGCCGTAAGGGCACGTACTGACGCGTTTTATCATTTCCCAACTTCGCCTGCGGCATGACTTGATGGCTCCGCATTCCTTCTTTGTCAGCCCTTCTCTCAGCATATTAACCCATTTTGTGCTCACCCGCTCAATCTCCACTGGTGCACATCAGCAGTAAAAGCGACACTTGAGGAGTATAGCCTAATGCCGAGACAATCGGGTTTCACATGTGACTTTAATACTATATACCTTTTAGGTCAATTACTTTGAGCTTACCTGTAGCTTCCTAAAGAATGGTGTTCAGCGGTACACCTGCTGCTATGCTTTGTGGTCACAGAAAAGGCTAAACAGCATGTTGCATGCAGTGGGTGGTACTTCCGTTGCATGCAACCTATTTGCTTGCAGGGAGCTATGCCTCATATAGGGTATTTACAGAGTTGAATAGAGCAGTATAGAGGTAGCATGTCTCCTTCCCACCACCTGTCAAATTTCTATAAAAAGCAGTCCACCACTGATTGTGTGAAAGGGCACTAAGGGTCAAAGATGCATACTTGAGTCCCAGCACCATATTACAACAACGCATTGGGTGATTCTTAGTGGCTGTAAACCCACTCACTAAAAAAAGCTAGTATCAAAGCCCCCGCAGCAGTCTTCAACATCCTTTCCGGCTGGCAACCTCGCTTCCAGAGTTGCTTCTGGGTATCACAGGCTCAGCACTATAGGGGGCGCAGCCATGATGTTGTCACTCCCGTTGATGCAGGAGCTGCCTGCAACTGTACACTAACTGAAGTAACGATATGTAAACATGTATTGGGTGAGCTTACACACAAAAAAACATTGCTTTCCCTATGTGTGTTTACATTTTGCCAGAATTGGGGCAATCATTTTTAGGCCTATTTACGGTTTAGGCCCCATGTATGCTGCTGCTAAACAGACGTTCAGAGGCAGTTGGACACTTTTTTTTTTCCGCCCAAAAGCCCCTGAACTCATTAAATGTTATCTTATGTACACAGGTTTGTTTACTGTCGTTTTTAGGCAGTTGTGTTTTATAGGCTTTTTTCCGCAAACGTGGCAAAATGGGCGTTTTTTAAATGTTGGTTACTGTCTGTCAAGTTAAATCATTTAGGAGAGGTTGTAAAAACGTCCCATGTACATGAAGCCTAAAATAATGACCTGTGTGTGTTCTGCCGGACTTTGATGGCATTGTGTGTGATCGATATAGACTATATCGATCACACACAACGCCATCAAAGTCCGGCAGGTCATTATTTTAGAGTTAACCGTAAATAGGCCTAAAAAATGATTGCCCTCATTCTGGCAATATGTAAACACACATAGGGAAACTTTATTTTTTATTTTTTTTTGCATGTTTAAGTACCCCAACGCATGCTTACGTTTGTACGTGTGGTGTGTCTTTACATCTGAATAAAAAGTAATGTTTATGGGACTTTGCCATTGGAAAACTTTAATTGGATGTAAACCCACTCTCATCCTTTATAGATAACCACTATGGCAGTAGTTTAAATCCTTACCTGTCAAATGTCTCCCCTCTATCTGTTATGAGACCAGAAAAACTTCAGATTCTGTGGGTGGGTCTGTTGTCTGGAGCTCGGTGGGGTGGAGTTGTGATGCCAGTAGACTCCCCCACCCACCTCTACCCTCCCCTTGTCAACATTTTTCCTGTGTATTTCTTACACTGAACTTCTGCTATGATCACCAACATCCAGTCAAATCCCAGAAAAGTCACCACATAACTTCAGCATGCCCAATCATGCTGAGGTGTGGAGCAGCCAATCTTGGGAGAGCCGGGGAAGAAAGGAGGGGATCTGAAGTGCACATAATTGCACAAGCCTGAGAGAGGCAATCGCCTGTCACTCACAGCAAGGGGGGGGGGGGGGGACTGACTTTCTTCTGTCAGTTTTTTTATTTTGCTGAAATAAAAATATGAGGATTGCTCAGCTGGATTAACTCTTAATGGCATGACTGGGCACAGATGACATGAAATCCTATACTGTACAAGGTGCGTTCCTTGATTACATTTTTTTTTTTTTGGGGGGGGGGGGGGTTAAAGCTTCACTCCTGCCAATTTTAATGTTGAAATCTGCATAATGGAGCATTTTAACTTACCTCTGACTGTTCTGTGCCACAACACTGAATAACCAGCATGAACTGGCAACAATTTTTACACTTTCACACAAGGAACCAACCTTATGGGTACTAGTGTGTGTATGTGTGTGTGTGTGTATATATATATATATATAATTAGTGTGGATTTGTAGACTCATTGTCGCAACCTGTGCAATATTCATATAATACATTCTGTTCTTTCTCTCTCTTAGGATGCAGAACTTGAAAAGATTACCAGAAGGTTCACGATAGAGCTAGCAAAGAAGGGTTTTATTGGTAAGTTACACTTTTTTTTTTTTTTTTCCTAGACATGAAATGTTTGCAAGTGATACTTTAGGCCTGGTTCACACTATTGGGGGGGGGGGGGGGCTTGCACCTGCCTCTGTGTTTTCAAAAATGGTACAGGAACCTTTCCTGCATGAAACGCAGGCACAGCAGCTCACACAACCTCGGCTCATAGAGCTACGGTAGTGTGAACCAGGCCTTAATGTGGACTATTTCCTTGTGCAAGCAGTTCACTAGTTCCTCCATGACACAAAAGAAAAAAATGACTTGGAAGTAGGTGATGGGAACCAATGAGACCTGTGGAGTGTGGCCGTAGTAAAAGCTGACTTGATGACTACTGTTCCCTCCTGCTGCTACCTATCCTGGAAAAAAAAAAATCTGTTTACTTGTTCCTGCAGCTCTTGACACCCCCTTACTGCCCTACAAAAAGTGATCCATGATGGATTTATTTTCAGATTGTGGTATAGTAGTGGCAAAGTGCAAGCCAACACTTGTATTGCTTCAACCTCCCCAGCTGCCCATGTGAAAGAGCCATAAGGGAGGGCTCAACAGCAACTGTGAATTTCTGGAGTCGTGACCCCCCCCCCCCCACCCATATGCTCCTATTACTCCTCTGTTGTCTGCGTCCCCCCACCTTGCAGCAGCCACTCCGATGCAGGTTCACGTGTCTGCACGAGTTTGAAAAAAGGGTATTTACCAGCTTGCTTATCATTCCAGGGATATCCCTTATGGATGAGTTAACCTAGCTGTATTTTTATTTATTTTTTTTTAACCTTTTATTCCACAGGACCCGGTATTGATGTCCCTGCCCCAGATATGAGCACAGGAGAGAGGGAGATGTCTTGGATTGCAGACACATATGCCAACACAATTGGACACACTGTAAGTTGGACTCATTGTGGTTTTTGATCTTTGGTTTTTATGCTCAAATATGCATTTTCTATTTGGAGAATGGGATTACTGGAACATTGATCCAGTAATTGTTTGATTTGTTTTTATTCTAGGACATCAATGCACATGCATGCGTCACAGGGAAACCCATCAGCCAAGGTGGTATCCATGGACGTGTTTCTGCAACTGGCCGAGGTGTATTTCATGGCATTGAGAACTTCATCAATGAGGCTTCATACATGAGCCAGCTGGGAATGACTCCAGGGTTCGGTGATAAAACATTTGCTATTCAGGTAATTTTTATTTTCTAGTGAAGAATATATTTTAAGTTTTCGGTGTGAAAATGTAATTTTCTTATTCGTTTGGGCCACTCCATGCTGTTTTTTTCCATACTGCAAAAACCCTTCGCTTTTAGAAAGTTGATGTCCATGTATTGGAACAAGGCATTTTCCTAGTATTTGCTTGCATTGTTTCAGATGTAAACAGTAGAGATGTGCTTTTACTATAGGAATAGGGTTATAGAGGGTTTCGTTTTTTTTTTTTTTTTTTTTTTTATAGTTTGGGTAAAGGGTTTATGTGCAATAAATGTTCATTGCCCATTAAAAAAAACTCACCCACTCCTTCCTGCTTGCTCCTATCACTCTAGCACACGCTTGAGGTCACTGGCAGGTTTCCCACTGAGCCAAGTGTAACTGTATGTAAAACTGACAAGTAACAGAGGAGAGTGCTGTCAGAATTGAGCTTGATGTGGGGTTGGGTGGGATCCAGCAGCTGTGTTACACCAGCCAATGATTGGGCTGCTAAAGGGGGCAGGGCAACATGCACGTAGCGGCCTGCCCAGATACAATCCCATTGGCTGGGTCCCACCCACCTCCTTTTGAGCTCAATTTGACGGCTCTCTCGCTCTCCTTGTCAGTTTCACACACTGAGGAGAAACGGCGGTCAGTGTTAAATATCAGCTTAATTTTGATAATCAGTCGATGCCGGTTTATCAAAAATGGCCAAATATCGGCCGCCCGACCTCCTATAGGAGGCATTGAGCAGTTTTCACTGCAGTCAGCGTTGCTAGTCTTGCCTGTTTTAATTCTCAACCCAAATAATGCAGTCCTTCTGTGTGGGTATTTTTTTTTTTTTTTTAATTGTGGCTTTTTTTCCTCTCGTTCCAGGGATTCGGTAATGTAGGTCTACATTCTATGCGTTACCTTCATCGTTTTGGTGCAAAATGTGTTGGAATTGGTGAAATAGATGGGACAATCTGGAATCCTGAGGGCATTGATCCAAAAGAACTTGAAGATTACAAGTTGGTGAGTAGTAATTTCTATATCTGTACACTTGCATTCCTATGATTTAAAATTGTTAAACACAGGAGAATTCATCTGGGAAGTATAAACCACTTCTATGCTTCCTAGATCACTTTTCCATGCGTTTATATGCTCCCGAAAGCAGGTTTAGTTTCTAATTGGATCCTAAATGCACAGCATTCTAATTTCTCTATCCCCATCTAAACTGACCAACCAAATACAGGTAAACAGTGTGACTGGCACCATTAAATATCATTAGATGCACTTGTGTGTTCAGAATGTCATCTAGATGCATATAAACACATGAATCTTAATTGGGGTTGCACCAATAAAGCTTCCATTGTCTTTCAGCGAGTACCAATACTTTGGTCAAGTACTTGCCAATTCCGAGTACCAATGCCATTGCAGTGTGATTTGAGCCCATACAAGATTAATGGGCTCCACTCGTACTGCCAAGCGTATGCGATTCCTGTCCAAATCTCATGCGGTGTCCACCACTGCTCCTGGGTGAAGTCACTCTGACAAGTCTGGGTTTATAAAGGAATGTGGTAGAAACTGAATGCAATTCGGACAGGAATCGCACCGCATTCCTGTTCATATCGCATGCGTTTTTTCTTTGCAGTGCGATTTGTCTATTCATCTTGTATGGGCTCAAATAACACGAGTTATCATACAATTTGCATACGTGGAATCTCTATCGGCACAAATCTAATCATGGCTGTCTTGTATTGCCATTGAAAATGGTGTTAACTTAATAAATCTTTAAATGCTGAAAATGGTGTGGTGTAAGCTGTGCAGTTCACCACAAGGTGGCACTAGTTTTAAACATTTTCTGTTGGTACTGTGTCTACATATTTGGTGACAAATTAATAACTGGGAACCAATACTACAGCTAAAACTTTTGAAGCATGCATATTTGGTATAGGTTTAAATGTGTGTGTGTGTGTGTGTGTGTGTGTGTGTGTGTGTGTGTGTGTGTGTGTGTGTATGTATATATAATATAATTTGCAATTTTTATTATATTATTCTTACTAATTTTGGCTTTTAATTATTTTAACAGCAACATGGAACAATAGTTGGATTCCCAAAAGCTCAGGCTTATGAAGGAAACATCTTGGAGGCTGACTGTGATATTCTAATTCCAGCAGCCAGTGAGAAACAGCTAACAAAATCTAATGCACATAAAATCAAGGCAAAGGTATAATGCATATCTTGTTTAACAAATGAGAACACTGTGGTGTGTTTTTCTTTCTTGTATTGCTTCACTATTGTATTTAAAATATTTTATAGATTATTGCTGAAGGAGCCAATGGTCCCACAACCCCAGAAGCTGACAAAATCTTCCTTGAGAGAAATATAATGGTCATTCCAGTAAGTGGTGCTTTTTAATACATTTAACTTCTAAATGCTCAAGCTATCGCTGTGAAGAAATGAGCTATATCAAATTTTAGGAAAACCTGTCATGTGTGACTACCAGGTTACCATTTACTAACTGCTACTTCCAACAATGCTAAATGTTTTATGCTTCGCAACTGACAAATACAGACTGGAACCATTTTGTATAAATTAAAAGACAATCTGCTTTTTCCTGGTATGGCAACTCGACTCGGGTTAGTGGCTTTTAGCTTTAAATCTAACTGCTTAGAAAAGTGGTCTCTTAACTGAGGGCTGGAAAGTGCCCTTTGTTGTCCTTTACCTGTCCCTTGAGGCACTATTCCTCCCACTGACACCAACAAAGGGGCATAATTTCTGTTCCTTCCGTAAATAACTGGACACTTTCTGCCATTGATGCGAACAATGGGGCACCATTCCCCCCCCCCCCCCCTAATTCCAAAGATGCCTTATTGTCTACTGCCACTAAAGCCAGTACAATTTTTCTACTGCCAATGGCCACAGTCCAATTCCCCCCCCCCCCCCCTTAATAGTGAAGAACAGTAAACTGGCCCGGTGCTTGGAAAGTTTGGAGACCCTGTTTTAGAAGAAGAAAAAAGGCAACAGTATTTTTAGGATGACAAGCAAAGGGCATGCCTTGTGTGTGTGTGTTTTTTTTTTTTTTTTTTTTTTTTATTACGTCAATTTGTTTTTATTTTATTACGTCAATTTGTTTTTAAACAACATTTTAAGGGGGAGGGGGGGGAGGGAATTCAGGCCCTTGGTATAAAATTGGGGAAGATGACATGCCATTTTTCTTTACCCACATCCCGCTCGCCATCTAGGAAAATGTTTTTTATCCTGACTGGTCGTCATATGATGGGGGCATGCGGCGATCAGCGGTGTCAGTCTGCATCGCACCACATCTCCGCTCTAGGCAAAGAGCCTATGACATAGGCTCTTTACCATGTGATTAGCTGTGTCCAATCACTGCTGATCAGTGTAAACAGGACAAGCCATGCATCGGCTTTTCTTCTACTCGCACTGACGGGCACACGTAGAGCCGATCGTCTGCTCTCCTGGTGGGGGGGGCTGGGGGTCTGCGCTGATAAATTAACACATTGCTTATTAGTGCAGACCCATTGAGGATGGCCACCAGGGATGCCCACCCTTGACCACCAGGTAAGCCTACTACATGCCGTTCAGTGGCCATTAGGGGTG
Source organism: Rana kukunoris (assembly GCA_029574335.1). Classification (NCBI taxonomy): domain Eukaryota; kingdom Metazoa; phylum Chordata; class Amphibia; order Anura; family Ranidae; genus Rana; species Rana kukunoris. The sequence continues at coordinate 132,992,519 of CM056056.1, read as the reverse complement.
CCACCTCACCAGTGAAGGATAGAAATTACTTTATTTACAAAGTTTTGTAACAAACAATGAAAATATATAATTTAGTGTGTGTGTGTGTGTGTGTGTGTGTGTATATGTATATATATATATATATATATATATATATATATATATATATATATATATATTATATATATAATTATTTTTTTTTTTTTTTTTGTGAGCCTTAGTGATGATCAAATGCCACCAAAGCTCTATTTGTGGGGGGGCAGGGGGATTTTTGAGTACCGTGTCACAATTTGTCATTCAAAATGTGATGGCACTGAAAATTTGGCCTGGGAGGGAAGTGCCTGTATTGAAGTGGTTAAACTGTCATGTTAGGCTAAAAGACCTTAACCAATTGTCCTGAACACCTACCTTTTTGTTTTGTAGGACCTGTATTTGAATGCTGGTGGTGTAACAGTTTCTTATTTTGAGTGGCTGAAGAATCTCAATCATGTGAGCTATGGTCGCTTAACCTTCAAATATGAGCGGGACTCAAACTATCATTTACTCAGTAAGTATACATTCCCCAAAAAAACAATTTTGTTCTTTTCATCAGACTGTTCTACTAAGTTATTATTTTCTCGTTTTAGTGTCTGTCCAGGAGAGCTTGGAGAGGAAGTTTGGGAAACATGGTGGAGCTATTCCAGTGGTGCCAACAGCAGAGTTCCAGGCTAGAATATCTGTATGTGATTCTTTGATAACATTTGCCACAACTTTAGGCCATGTGTTATTGTGCACACAAAAAAATTGCTTTTCTCCCTTTACTTTTGACGTGTGTGTGTGTGGTCCACACTTGATGTAGAACTTTTTAGTCAGGAAATTAAGTCCTGCTAGATCACTTCAGGCTGGCCCATTTGCAGGTATAGCTAAATAAAACATTACAATACCAGGGATCCTTAAACTACGGCCCTCCAGCTGTTGTAGAACTACACATCCCATGAGTAATTGTAACACACTGACATTTAGGCATGATGGGAATTGTAGTTCCTGAACAACTGGCGGGCTGTAGTTTGAAGACCCATGGTCCTATACTGTTTTACGCTGCTTTGCACATGCTCTGCCTTTTTTTTTTTTTTTTTTTTTTTTTTTATGGGTACTGTTTACTGTTTACAATTTGTAGAGGCTGATCTGCTGATGGCTGCCAGATTTTAATGCTGCTCTGGGCTTCAGCAAAATGTCAGCCTGAAGCAAGGAGAAACAATGCAGGAGGCAATGAGTGGGTTTTTAACCACTTGCTTACTGGGCACATAAACCCCCTTCGTGCCCAGGCGAAATTTCAGCTTCCGCCACTGCGTCACTTTAACTGACATTTGCGCGGTCGTGCGACGTGGCTCCTAAACAAAATTGGCGTCCTTTTTTTCCCCACAAATAGAGCTTTCTTTTGGTGGTATTTGATCGCCTGTGCGGTTTTTATTTTTTGCGTTATAAACAGAGCGACAATTAAAAAAAAGAATTTTATATTTATATATATATATATATATATATATATATATATATATATATATATATATATATATATTTTTTTTTTTTTTTTTTTTTCTCAGTTAAGGCCGATACGTATTCTTCTACGTATTTTTGTTAAAAAAATAAAATGCAATAAGTGACTGTTTTGCGCAAAAGTTATAGCGCTTACAAAATAGGGGACAGAATTATGCGATCTGCGGTTTTTTTTTTTTTTTGGACTGCGACATTACGGCGGACACTTTTGACACATTCACATTTATACAGCGACCAGTCCTATAAATATGCACGAATTACTGTATAAATGTGACTGGCATTGAAGGGGTTAACACTAGGGGGTGAGAAAATGTATATCCTGGGTGTGTTCTAACTGTGTGGGGGGAGGGGGTGACTGGGGGAGGTGACCAATGCTGTGTCCCTATGCACAAGAGACACAGATCGGTCTCCTCTCTCCCTGACACGACTTGGAGCTGTGTGTTTACACACACAGCTCCATGTCCCTGCTCTGTCACCGCCGATCGCGTGTACCTGACGGACATCGCGGCCGCCGGGTACACGCATCGAATCCTCGGCGATGCGACGGCACGGTTTTTCCCCGCTGCGTGCCACCCAGTGGCGCGCACGGGGAATTACAAAACATTGACGTCCAGGTCCGCGCTGTTGACGTCTTTCGCCAATAACGCGGACCTGAAATGGTTAACCACTGGAGTTCCAGGCTGTTTTTATATACAGCCTGTGGATAACAGGATTTAAAATCCCTTATCAATGAACCCCTTCTCTGAAATTCAGAGCTGTCCCGTGTCCCATGACCACCTCCTAGTTTCTAATCTAAAGCCGGCCATACACGGTTCGAATTTCGAAAGCATTTTCTTGCGAAAATTGTATCAAAGAATTTTGTTCGTATTTCGCACCGTTAGTGGGCTGCAGCAACAGCCGATTTTTCGTGTGGCAAACAAATTTGAGAAATCCGACATGTTGGAAATTTTTGGAAAAACGGACGATTTTCTGATCAATGATGGGAGAATCGTGCGAGAAATGTAATAGGAAAAAAAAAATGTGCATGTGCAAGAAAAGAAAATCCCGGAGAGGAACGAATATTCCCGGCAACATGAAAGTTTTGGTCGGCCGAATTTCGAAAATCAATGGTGGCATCATGGGATCACAAAAAACGAACTTTCTGATTTTGAAAAGAAAATTTGTTCGAAATTCGACTGTGTATGGCCTGCATTAGATCACAGAATGACAATCTGTTTTCAAAGTAGTTTGTCATTATGTTTTGGCCATCTCAATCTGCAGTTTGCTTATCCTATTGTTGCAGATGGATTTTTTTTTTTTTCCTGCAGATGCACTTACATTTATTTTGTAAAAGGTGGACTTGTGGGATCTAAGGATTAGATGCATTTTCTTATTAATGTGATTATAATGGTTTATTTTGTTGACAGGGTGCTTCTGAAAAAGATATTGTCCACTCTGGCTTGGCATATACCATGGAAAGATCAGCAAGAGTAAGTCTGTCTTTAACCCTTTTGCTAAAACACAAACTTTCTCCTGCACTCGGGAACCCAGTCACCAAGTGGCACAACCAGAGCCTTCCAATGAAATAGGGGATGACTCTAGTCTTGCTGCCCTCAGAACAATGGGTATTCTTGAGACTAAAAGTCTTAACCTTTTTGCTGCCAGGCCCTGCACTCCATTCTTGCACTCAGATGGCCAGGCCATAAAAATTTTAATTTGGCCATTTTACTTTTTATTTTCCCTTTACAGCTTTCAGAGGTTTTTTATTTATTTAGGACACAATGGTTTGCGCAAATGTTTATTGGAACGATATTTTTGTTAAATACACTAAAATCATTATTGGCAGATAAAAGTAGTACACTTAACAAAATTCCTACTAAACATATAAAAACGTAACTAGTATTGAGTTAATAGCATCTATAACATTTTTTTTAAATTGCAACTTTTTGTAAAAATGGTAAACTGAACGTACACAAATTTAAATAACCACATTTCTCAATCTGAAGGTTTTCATTTCAGCTTTCAGTATGCAAAACTGTGTAAATAAAAACAATTTACTCTGAAAGCCGCAAGTGAAAAATGGTAACCATCGTATTAGAGTTTGAAAAGACCCCTCAAACTAGCCATTTTCTGAAAGCACTTGACGTGTAGACTAAAGTGCTGATCAGAGATATATAATTTTTTTTTTTCTTTATCGTACATCACGGGACACAGAGCGCATAGCCATTACACTTGGGTTATATGGGTACCTTCAGGTGTGGACACTGGTGTAATCAATTTCACAGGAAGTTTCCTCCCTATGTAACCCCCTCCCACTGGGAGTGCTCCAGTTTTTTCGCCAGTGTCTTAGGTGTTGGTCACGTCTAGCTGTCCCTCAGAGGTCTCGGGACCCAGGATAGCTAGCCGGATCCGTCCGAAGTGCTTCAAAGCCAAGGTGTACGGTACCCGGGCCCTGCTGGAGTGGCCTATAATGCCTCTCCTTGGAGGGCTGGATTCTGGGCTCCAGTGCCTTAGTCTCTTCCAAGAACTAAACGCTACTGATGCCAGGATGCTATATAGGTCCAGGGGTGCGGGTTCCTTAACACAGGACCCCGGTCCCTGAAGGTCCAAGACAATACCCATGGAGATGGGGGAAGGCTGGGCCTCTTCCATTTTGCAATACCCTGCGGCGTGGAGCAGGTAAGAGGGAACCTGCGGGACTTGGTTCGACAGTAGGTATCCCCCTGGGGGTTCTGGGTTGGCTAATGGTATGCTTGTGCATCAGCCACTATCTCCACTATGTCTTTTGAGGCAGGATGGGATGTACTAATGTTTACCCAGATAACATGTAGATATATATATATGCTTTTAAAGATATGTATTTTGCTACTCCCCCCCCAGATTTGCCTGTTAGCATGATACTGCAGCCACACGACGTGTATAGAGAGGAAGTGCTGACAAAACTCCTGTTTCCTAGAAGCCTAGGGGACAGCTTCCTCTATGTGTGCACTACACAAAAATTAGTGGCTTACCGGGTGTCTGTGTTACTAGCGCGCTGGTCCAGGCTTCTCCTCTGCTCTCTGCTTCCTCCATGTTGGTTTCAGCGTGGGGGGGGCGGGCCAGCAGCGTCAGGTCTCGGATAAAGCAAAAAAGCATTTCCTGGCTGGTCATTCCCTCCTGAGAGCAGTGGAGAGTGAGAGCGCGCAGCTGAGCCAGTTCTGGCTAACAGTGACACCCAGTGGTGGTTTGTGGATCTTCAGGTCTGGACTTTAAAAGTCCACACTGACCAGAAAAAAAAAAAAAAAAAAAAAAAGATTTTTTTATTAAAGGGACTCAGCCTTAGATCTGGCAGTATCTGAGTCGGTGCAACCTTGGACTCCAGCTAACGGGCATTGGTGTGGCAATACTCACAGGACTTTCCTCGGTATTGCCGCCTTCTCAGGCGTATGAAAATTTAGATTTTTTTTTTACCATAGCCTGTCCTTATTAATGTTTCACTTCTAGCTACAACAGTTGGGTGTTGGCTGTAGGGGTGTCTCAAGGTTGTGCAATGGCTCCCAAGGGATCAGGACCAGCTAAGGCTGCAAAAGGTGCCAAAAAAGTAAAGGGGTCTCCAACGGGGTCAGAGGATTTGGGCCAGGCTCCAGTGGTCCCCCACCCCACACAGATAGACCACCGAACAGCATCGTGCAGGAGCCATTGAGGGTGCTAGGGGCAGAAGACGGCGGCCCCCAATCAACCCATTCCCGTTTATGTTACGGAAGAAATGCTAGAATCCACCCTGGGTGGGCTAGAGAAAAGTTTAACTGCTTTAAATTGCCCCGCTCTTTGCCGGGTGCAAACGGCTAGATCCCCGTCACCTAGAATGGTGTGTTCGGATGCAGAGGTCCTCTCTTCGGAGGAATTGGACCCACAAGGGGATCAAGCGGACCTGAGTCCTGACGGGTCAGAACATTGAAGATTCCACTATAGATGAACATTTTTTTTGGCTTCTCAAGCAGAAGAGTCTGTGGATCCAGTCTGACGGATATGGTTCGCAACTGCTTTTAAAACTTCCAGTGTCAGAACAATTAGCCCCCGCGGTATCCTCTTTAGGTTCCTTGAAGGCACCGTTGAGTGGTGCCTTTCCCCGGTTCACCCCCTTCTGGAGAGCGTGATTTTTCAGGATTGGGCTCGACCTGATAGGATTTTTAATCCCTCCTAAAAGGTTTCACCATTCTCTATATCCTATGGAAGAAGAATTTGCAAAGAAATGGGCACTCCCTACCGTGGACGCAGCCATTTCCTGCGTAAATAAATCCCTGACCTGTCCGGTGGAAAATGTCCAGGTGTTTAAAAGATCCAGTCGACAAAAAATTGGAGACCCTACTGAAGGCTTCTTTTAACCACAGTAGGTGCCGTGGTTCAGCCAGCGGTGGCAGCCATTGGTGTTTGTCAGGCTTTAAAAGGATCAGACTAAACAGATATTAAGGGACATACCGGCTCAGCAAGCCGTGAATTGGCTATCTGAAGAGCTGACCTCCCAAGAGCTCTCTGCTTTGCAGTAGATGCTATTAAGGACTTCTGTTCAAACAGGCAGGCGTCCCGTTTATCTCTGCTGTTGGTTCATATGCGTCGCCTTTTGTGGCTAAAAAACTGGTCAGCAGAGGCACCCTGCAAAAAGCTTTTAGCAGGATTTCCTTTTCATGGTGGGAGACTATTCGGTGAAGACCTAGATAAATATATCCAGACCATATCAAGTGGTAAAAGTTCTTTCTTCCTTGCCTGTCAAGAAAGATCGCGTGGGCCCCGCATTTAAAAGCGACAGGCCTTCGCAGGCTCGCTCGGCCCCTTCAACTTCCCGTTCAGCATTTAATAGCCGCCCACAAGGACAAGCCAACGACAGGCAAGAGGCCATGGTCTCGCAAGCCGTTAAACCAGTCTCAAGTCAGATTCATGAAGGGGCGCCCCCACTCTCTTGGGTGGGGGGAAGGCTTCGTTTTTTCTCCGAAGTGTGGAAGGCCAGAATTCCCCCGACTCTTGGGTAAGATCCGCCGTGGTAACCACGGGCTACAAGCTAGAGTTTCGGGAAGTCCCCCCCTCCTCATTTTCAGGGGTCAAGTCTTCCAAGCGACCCATTAAAGAGGGCCTCTCTTGTAAAAGCATTGGATCGTCTCTTGCTCCAAGGGTAATTGTAGAAGTACCAACCCAACCCAGGAATGGGGTCTGGGATTCTACTCCAACCTTTTCATAACACCACCAAAGCCCAATGGCGACGTCAGGCCTATCTTAGACCTCAACCCTAAATCGCTTTCTAAACAATTCAGACCTTTCGTATGGAGTCCATCCGTTCGGTGGCAGCCAGCCTACATCAAGACGACTTGCTAGCATCTATAGACATAAAAGATGCGGATCTGCACGTGCCGATCTAACCCGGCACATCACAGGTTTCTTCGTTTTATGATAGATCACCACCGCCATTACCAGTTCTTAGCCCTCCCTTCTTTCGGGTTGGCAACAGCTCCGCGGGTATTTACAAAGGTGTTAGCAGCCCCGGTGCTAGCCGTCCTAAGGACAGAAGGCATTTTAGTCTTGGCATACTTGGACGATCTTCTGGTTATCGACAGCTCAGCTTCCAACCTCAATCAGGCAGTAGGTCGCACAGTTCAGCATCTAGAGGAATTCGGGTGGATTGTAAACCTAGAAAAATCGGTATTGAAACCCACAAAGCAGTTGGAATATCTAGGCCTTCGGCTAGATACAGACTGCCAGAGGATAATTTTACCTTAAGCAATCAACAATAACAGATCAATAGCTCAAGCAGTTCAAGTGATCTTGGCAAGAAGAGGCCGACTATTCGCCTATGTATGCGACTGCTGGGGAAGGTGATGGTGGCCGCCTTCGAGGCTGTGCCCTACGCCCAGATCCATACCAGATATCTTCAGGCAGCCATTCTCTCTGCTTGGAACAAGTCCATTCAGGCGTTAGATCGTCCGTTAGTGCTCTCCCCCCGAAGGTCCGGCGCAGCCTGTCTTGGTGGCTGGTCTCTCTCAAAATTTATCAAAAGGGAAATCCTTTTGCCCCATCACGTGGAAGATAGTATCCACGGATGCCAGCCTGTCAGGTTGGGGGGCAGTTCTAGAAGAACAGACCCAGCAAGGGCAGTGGTCGGAGGCAGAAAAACTGCTTCCCATCAATATCTTGGAGATCAGAGCTGCTCGGCTGGCCCTGATCGCCTGGACTCTCCCCCTTCAGGGTCTGCCAGTAAGGATACAGTCCGACAATGCCACTGCGGTGGCATACATAAACCACCAGGGGGGCACGAAGAGCCCAGCAGCCCAAAGAGAAGTAAACCTGATTTTCTCATGGGCCGAAGCCCATGTACCCTGCATCTCGGCGGTGTTCATCCCAGGGATAGACAATTCTCAAGCGGATTTTTTGAGTCGTCAACAGTTGCTCCCGGGGGAATGGTCTCTTCACCCCCAGGTATTCCAAGAGATTTGCCAAAGATTCGGAGTCCCAGATGTGGACATTATGGCAACGAGATCCAACAAAAAGTTGGACAAATTCATATCCCGAGCCAGGGATCCCTCGGCCTACGGGACCGATGCCTTGGTTTGTCCTTGGCACCAGTTTTCTCTTCTGTATGCGTTCCCTCCACTGCAGATGATTCCCCGCCTTCTACGGAGGATCCGGGTGGAGCGCAGGCCTGTGATCCTGGTGGCCCCAGCCTGGCCCAGGAGGGCTTGGTACGCACTCATCGTGAAGATGAAGTCAGTCGGGGCGCCGTGGCCGCTCCCCCTGCGCCCAGATCTGCTGTCTCAGGGCCCAATCTGCCATCCTGCTTCACAGCAGCTAAATTTGACGGCTTGGCGGCCGAATCCCTAATTCTTAAGGGCAGAGGCCTCTCAGATCAGGTCATATCTACGTTGATTCAGGCTAGGAAACCGGTCTCCAGAAATATTTATTACAGAGTCTGGAGAACCTATGTGGAGTGGTGCGAGTCTCAAAAATGGCATCCTCGAAAGTTTTTTATTGACAGGATCTTGCGATTCCTCCAGGTTGGCGTTGACAAAGGGTTGGCTCTTAGTACTCTAAAGGGGCAGGTGTCGGCTTTATCAATATGGTTTCAAAGACCCTTGGCCACCCATTCGCTTATGAAAACCTTCTTGCAGGGGGTCTTGCATGTGACTCCCCCTATTAGAGCTCCCCTCTGCCCCTGGAATTTAAATCTGGTCTTGTCAGCTTTACAAAGGCAGCCGTTTGAACCTCTGACAGAAATCCCTCTGGTGCTACTAACCCGAAAGTTGGTTTTCTTGGTGGCTATGGCTTCAGCCAGAAGGGTTTCCGAGCTGGCATCCTTGTCATGCAGGGAGCCATACCTTATTCTGCATAAGGACAGAGTGGTTCTGCGGCCTCAACCTTCTTTCCTTCCTAAGGTTATATCCAGTTTTCACTTATCAGGACCTAGTCCTACCATCCTTCTTTCCTACTCCCCAGTCCAGAGAGGAAAGACGGCTTCATACTTTGGACGTGGTTCGAGCCATGAGGGTCTATCTCAAGGCTACAGAGAAGATTCAGAAAACAGATGTGCTTTTTGTTCTTCCGGATGGCCCCAAGAAGGGTCAGCCGGCTGCCAAGTCTTCCTTGGCTAGGTGGATTAAGCAGCTGATTTTTCAGGCCTATGGTCTGAAGCGCGTTCCACCTCCTATCAGTTAAAGCCCATTCTACGAGGGCCATGAGTGCCTCCTGGGCGGCACACCATCAGATCTCTATGGCACAGGTTTGCAAGGCGGCAACCTGGTCTTCCGTACATACGTTTACTAAATAAATTTATAAGTTGGACGTTGCAAAGGGTACGGACGCAGCTTTTGGGCAGGCGGTCCTACGGGCAGCAGTATAGAATCCTCTGGCCCGGTTCACGCCCCCTTGTTTTTCTGTTGGTGGAGCTATTTTTTTCTCCTCCTGACAATGTTTTTATTTGGCTATTCTTGGCCTTACGGTCTCCCTCCCTTCATAGAGCATTGCTTTAGGACATCCCAAGTGTAATGGCTATGCGCTCTGTGTCCCGTGATGTACGATAAAGAAAAAAGGATTTTTAATAAACAGCTTACCTGTAAAATCCTTTTCTTGAAGTACATCACGGGACACAGAGCTCCCACCCCTCTTTTGGGGAACATTGTGTAACCTCGGGAGAATTGCTTGCTACAAAACTGAAGCACTCCCAGTGGGAGGGGGTTACATAGGGAGGAAACTTCCTGTGAAATTGATTACACCAGTGTCCACACCTGAAGGTACCCATATAACACAAGTGTAATGGCTATGCGCTCTGTGTCCCGTGATGTACTTCAAGAAAAGGATTTTACAGGTAAGCTGTTTATTAAAAATCCTTTTTTTTTTTTTTTTGGGGCCACACAGCAATTGCGCAACTGTCCATATCGCTATTTTCACTAAAATCTTTATACCTACTCACAAACATAACTTGCACAGTTGCTACTAAAGCATCATTCACATGTAGCATACTGTGTGGTTTACCCACCCTGGCGTGTATCCCTGTACAAGCATTCCCCTTTATGTCAACTGGGGTGCATGGCTGCACAGGCATAGCTGCTGTTCCCAATCTGACATCTGTGTGGGTACATGACCCAGAACGCAGACAGTGTGAGCTCACAGACATGCATTTAGACCTACATGAATGTAAAATTGGGAGCAACGGCTCTATTTGTGCAGGTGCTAAATACCAAAATGACATCAATGGAATGGCCTGCCCAGAGATGCATGGAACACCTGTGCATTCCTGTAAAGGTACGCTGTGTATGCCCTGTGTGAACAAGGCCTTGGGTCCCTTTCTCACGAGCAGATCGATCGGGTCTGCCTGTCTGGTTTTCAGGCGTGCCCAATCGGACCAACCATTGTTCTCTATGGAGAGGCTGATGTAAAGGGACATGTGTTCATTTACACCCACCTGCAACCAATCCAGTCCACTAAAAAGGGATGGATTTGGATCCCTTTCCCATTTTTATCTAGCAGATCGTATGGAAATAAACAGGCAGTCCGTTTTCATCCGACCATACCATAGAGAACAGCGGGCTGTGCAGGTGGATCTGCTTGACAGTCGGCTCCATGTTAAAGGACTGGCTGCTCCTGGCAAGACAACTAGGGGTGCCAAACTAGTACATGTGTAAGCCACAAGATTGGAGCCCAAGGCTAACTTGAAAAAGGTTGCGCTCAGGGCGCAGAGCATTACACACCAACTTGTGACATTGGCGCATTAATATTCAAAATTGTCTTCTGGCTTCACCTACTGACTGATCAGGACAGATTGGGTTGGTCCAGGAGGAGAAGCTGTGGAGGGGTGACTGTGGGGTGGGGAAGACCGTTAGGGCTCTTTCACACGTCCGTTCAGTTTTTTGGATCAGTTTTTTTCCCCCTTCAGTTGATCCGTTTTTTCATCAGTTTTTCGTCAGTTTTCCGTCCGTTTACATCCGTTTCCGTTCCGTTGTTCATCAGTTTTTTTCATCCTTTTTTTTTTTTTTTTTTTTTTTTTTTTTTTTTTTTTTTTTTTTTTTTTTTTTTTTTTAGAACTTTTTTTTTTTTTTTACATATTTTGATGAAAAACTGACGTTAGCGGATCGGATGGTAAACGGATCATCCGCTAACGTCCGTTTTTCGTCCGTTCCGTTTTTTTGACGGAAGAAAAATAGGGTTTTCTTCCGTCCAAAAAAACGGAGCTTACCACAGACGGATGTTAACGGACGTTAGCGGATGCTCATCCGCTAACGGACGCTAACCCATAGGGAAGCATTGAGGTCCGTTAACGGACGTCCAAAAAACGGACGAACTGAACGGACGTGTGAAAGGGCCCTTACTGCGGAGAGGATGGCTGCGGGTGGACTGGGGGGGCACCATCCTCCAGTGGGTCTTACTAATTTATTTTTTTGCGGAGGTGGTCTTTGAGATCGGAGGGCTAAACGGACTCCCATATCTCTTTATGGTCCCTTTCTCTGCAGCACTTTACTTAAATCGGAATCTATAGAGATTCATGCATGCATTCATTCATTCATAAAATGAGTCTAACTAGTAAACAGTAAGTGTTACTATGTATCAGCTGTCAGTGGACATAAGGGTAATCGCTGCCTATGTCAACTGTACTACAGGGGAGGGCTTGGTAAACATGTTTACTAAGCCAGCCTCAACTTCAATTCCCCCCCCCCGCACCACTTGTGTGCTCTCTTGCACTCTCGCTCTTTCGTCTTGACATTGTATTGGCCTCTTGTAATCCTCGCATTTTAGCCTTGAAATATCTTGTCTCGCTACGTGTGTGTGTGTGTGTGTGTGTGTCCTGAAAACCTATATTGTGCGTTGACAATCTGTAACCTTCTTCTATTTCAGCAAATTATGCGCACAGCAATGAAGTACAACCTGGGCTTGGACTTGAGAACTGCTGCCTATGTGAATGCCATTGAGAAAGTGTTCAAGGTCTACAACGAGGCTGGCCTGACCTTCACATAAATATCAGAACATATGCTGGATTCTAGTTCACCCTCTTTATATAAAAAAGAAAATCTTATATAAGTTTACATATAACCACAAGACTTCAATTGTGTTCTTCCTCATGCCTCGCAGAGGACCCGCTTTTGAATGCTTCCGTCCATATCTTTTTCTATTTTAACATTACACCATTGGTGTATACAATGTCCTAAAAGCATAGGAACATAATGTGCGCATCATATTTAGTGGCCTTGCAGATACATTTGGCACATGGAAGGTGTTATGGTTGTGCGTGCTCTGGGCATTCTTTTATTTTTAATTGTGTGCAAGTAGAGTGCAACTGCCACACACTTAACTTTCTGCTTGTTTAACAGCTTCTCCAATTCATCGGTCTGTCCATGTAGTACAAATATTATGTGGTCAAGTTGAAGATGCCCCCTCCAAAAAAAAAAAACCCCAAAGCCCTTTTCAGTGTAACATTTTCTATTCAGAGCATCATGATACCAGAGGCGGAGATCTTAATGTCGCAATGTTTCTTTGCCATGAGGAGTCTATTTTTGAGAACTTTTTTCAGGGAAGACTTTCCATAAATGCACTTGTAGAGTGGGGTTGGCCCTGCTTTAAGTGTTTTTGGAGAGTCTGTTTAATGGTTTGCACATTGACCTGGCCACCTTTTTATAAACCTGTTGCTGCTGAAATAGCTTTTTTTTTTTTTCCTATCTTGTTTCAGATTTAGTCTGAATTGCTTCCTGTAAATAAGTCATTGTCACACAAACGCAATGTAATGCTTAGTTTTTTTTTTATTATAACCTGGAGCTGTATGCAAAAAGTTTATGCCATAGTGACTGCTGGTGCATATTGACCTGCAGTGTACTAATTTGAGGATTTTTTGTTTTTTGTTTTTTTTAAACCACTCAAGGGCCTTGCATTCAACAGAAGGGTTTCTACAATGTTCTGCCACTGTAGTTCCAAAGATGTTTGTCACAGAACTTAGAATTTTGATCAAATACTGTAAATTAAAGTCATCCTTTACAAAATAAGTTTAATGTGTGTGTTTTTTTTTTTTTTTTTTAATGCCATGTGCTTGTATGCATTTATTCTCACTGATTTGATACCAAACAATGTTCATCTGTGAACATCATCAATTCTCAGTCTACCTTTTTATAAAGGCTTTAGAAGGCAAATGATATCCCCTATTTAGTGATGTCAATAGCTGACAGAACATCAGGTGTCCTTGCACAATGCAGTTGCTTAACTATACCCTGCACCGGCTATAACATGTCAAATCAATTTCCAGTTTCCAGAAAGCAATTCAGTGTATACAGAACCACACTTTATTTTTTTTAATTCAGCTCACAGCAGGTGCATCCCTGTTCTCCGTTTCAGGGATACATCTATTCATGATTTTTATTTTATTTTTTGCCTGAAAGAGAGCAAAAGACTCACAGGACTTCTGTGCAATCTGCTCCTACAGCCACACCAGAGATGTATTAACTGGCTCCATTGAGAGCCAGTCAGTCTCCTGTCATGCGACTTGGATGTGGAGAAACCCATATCCAATTTGCATAAGTGTGAACCATCTTGAGGTTTGTTGGGATTGAACAGGGCAGTCCCAAAGCAACATTAGGAACAAACCACCTTGTTTCCAACCATGCCAATAAACACCGCTGTGCTCATGTGCACTGAAAAAAAGTACAGCATGCAGTACCATACTGGGCCAGTATAACTTTGTGCCTTTTCAGTAAGGTTTGCACTAAAGGTGTGAAGCACTGGGCTTAGTATAACTTCCCCCAGTGCACACCACTGGCTGTACATTCAGTGCAGCAGAAAATGTGCTTGAGCCCTTAAAGCGCTTGTAAAGGAAAATGTTTGCATTAAGGTGAGAAACCTTTTCATTTACAACTCCTTTAAGGCAGTGGTTCTCACCCCTGTCCTCAGGGCCCACTAACAGGCCAGGTTTTATGTATTACCTTGGGGAGATGCAGACTGGAATACTGCAATCACTGAGCAGCAAATGATATCACCTGTCATGTATTTAAGTTATCTTGCAAGCCTGGCCTGTTAGTGGGCCCTGAGGACAGGAGTTGAGAACCACTGCCTTAAGAATTGGATAGAATGTAGACTGGTTAGAATCTTTATCACATTTTGTCTGTCTATATACCCACAGGGGAGATTAACCCTCTATTTTGACCTGTTTTTTTCTTTGGAGAAAGTGATTGGAAATGCTAATATTTTGAGTGGTCACAGGAGCTGAGCAGAAATCTTTCAATGTGGACACAAGTAGCTTTTTTTTTTTTTTTTTTTTTTTTTTTTTTTTATGTATGTTTTGCCCTCAATGCATCTCTAGTACAAGAAGTTAAGGAAAATCTTCCCAAGTGGGACAACAGACCACAAAAAAAAATGAAGGTAGTCTTAGCCTTTTCTCTATTATACATCAATCTAAGAACGAGGTCTTTTTGGATAGATCAATCCTGCTACTAAAATCACTAGCAGAAAAGTGAGCAGGAGCTGTTTTTAAATAACTAACAAAAGGCCACATATAGTTACATAGTTGGTAAAGTTAGGGGGGGGGGGGACAGGACACTGTCACTATTACATTGTATATCCTTGTATGTTGTGGTCTTTTAGTGTTCCATTGTTGGTATCAGTGGGAGGAATAATGTTCCATTGTTGGTATCAGTGGGAGGAATAGTGCCCCATCAGTGGGAGGAATAGTGTCCCATCATTGGTATCTGGGGGAGGAATGGTGCCCCATTGTTGGTATCAGTAGGCGGAATAGTGCCCCATCATTGGTCTCAGTGGGAGGAAAAGTGCCCCAAGGGCCACATAAAGGCAAGCAAAGGGCCACATTCACCCCGAGGGCCGCAGTTTTTGATACCCCTGGTGTAGGAGGATAAATATACATTTCTAATACTCATCATGAGCTCCTCTGTTGCAGACAATCTTTTCTCTCTTGCAGAGTTCGAGGCGCCACCAGAATTATCTTCAGCATTCAAAAATCACCCAGTGTGTTGGATACATGGATCTCCCTGCCGCACACTGTGGTGGCTACAACCCTGACCCCGCCCACCTTCCCTGACACCTGACCCCGCCCACCTTCCCCATTACGTTTTACCCAAGGCCTCACAAAGCCTGGAGCCGCCTCTGTAAAGGCGATTGTCAGTATGGAATTGGTGTCACCGGTTTATAGAGGACAATTTGTTTTTTTTTTTAGGTTTGCTTCTTTGTTACCCATAAGAATTATTAGTACAACTCGCCAGAGCCACAAGAGCTGCAGCGGCACCAACAAACGCAACAATGAAAAGGTGGAACGTCATCTGAAACTAAAGATAAAGGAAAAAAAAGAGTTATTGTACTTTCATTTTTTAAATTAAAGATTATTAACCCAAATAATAAATGAATTAAAGATAAACTAGGGTTGTCCCGATACCAGTATCGGGACAGATACTGAGTATTTGCGGGAGTACCTAAATAGAATACTCCCCCCCCCCCCCCCCCCCCCCCCCCCCCCCCCGCCGCTGCCGCCACATCAAAAGCCGCCGCATGGGTTAAACGGCGTGCGGGAACATCCCAGCTTTCATTTGAATAGCTGTAGTGTTCCCGCTGCGTATAGACACTCCCCCTTGCTCGGGATTGGATGGGTGATCGTGATCTGTCCAATCCCGAGCAAGGGAGAGTGTCTATACGCACGGGCAAAACAGCTATTCAAATGAATGCTGTGATGTTAGCTATGACTAAGCATCGGTTGTCGATGTGAAACGCGTCAGCTTTTGTTACCCCACTGTTTGCTGTTTTTGCTGTTTTAGTTTTTTGACTGGAATAAACAGGCACTATTTTTAAGTCTTTTCATCCATTGGAGTGCGGCTGTCCATTTTTCTTTCCTTATATTGCACCACGCATTGCCTGCACCCATTTGGGTTTTTGAACTTTACTCACCACTGAAGAGTGTCGTCTGGAGCGGCGGTTTTCCCTTTATCTTTAAGGTATGTGGGGACATGGCTGGAGTGACACGGCTGGAGGGACATGGCTGCATATGTGGGGGACATGGCTGCATATGTGGGGGACATGGCTGGAGGGACATGGCTGCATATGTGGGGGACATGGCTGCATATGTGGGGGACATGGCTGGAAGGAAATGGCTGCATATGTGGGGGATATGACTGGAGGGACATGGCTGCATATGTGAGGGACATGGCTGCATATGTGGGAGACATGGCTGGAGGGACATGGCTGCATATGTGGGGGACATGGCTGGGGGGAAATGGCTGCATATGTGGGGGACATGGCTGGAGGGAAATGGCTGCATATGTGGGGGACATGCCTGCATATGTGGGGGACATGGCTGCATTTGGGGACACATTTAAAAAAAATGGAGTTACTTACCGGTAACGTCCTTTCCAGTAGTCTTTCAGGACAGCCACAATAGAGAGATAGGCTCCTCCTCTTCCTTTAGGAAACACTGCACAGCCTTTAAGAACTCTCCTCCCCCTGCCAGACCTCAGTTTTTATACGAGCACCTCCGGTCAGCTGGGGAGACACAAGAACATGTTAGTAATCCATCATTAAACATCAACATCATACTATGTTCCTGTATTAAACAAACCTTCCATACTTCGGGTGGGTAACCAGGGCTGTCCTGAAAGACTACTGGAAAGGACGTTACCGGTAAGTAACTCCATTTTTTCCCTTTCCGTCTTTCAGGACAGCCACAATAGAGAGGATAATCGAGTACTCACCAACTAGGGCGGGACTATGGCTTGCAGGACCTTTCGCCCAAAGGCCTGGTCGCCTGCCAACACCAAGTCTACTCTATAATGTTTGACGAAGGTGGTGTAGCTGGACCAAGTTGCTGCCTTGCATATTTGTTCTGGCGTGGCTCCAGCGGTTTCAGCCTGGGAAGCAGCCACTGCCCGAGTAGAGTGTGCCTTAATTCCTGTAGGGACCTCTTTACCAGACAAGGCATATGCTTGTTCAATAGCTAGCCTAAGCCATCTAGCGATTGTGCGCCGAGACGCTTTCTGTCCTTTCCTAACTCCGGAAAATAAAACAAAAAGAGAGTCTGACTTCCTAAAATCTTTGGTCAGCTCTAAATAGTGTAGGATGCATCTCCTGACATCCAACTTACTAAACCTAATTTCCCTTTCACCTGAGGGATTAGGGCAAAAAGAGGGTAGCACCACCTCCTGACTCCTATGGAATCTAGAAGATACTTTGGGTAAAAAGGCCGGATCAGTCTTGAAAACAACTCGATCCGGAAAAACAATACAAAAAGGGGGTCTAACAGACAAGGCTTCTATCTCGCTGACCCTCCTAGCAGTAGTCACTGCAACCAAAAAGACTGTCTTTAAAGTCAACTCCCTCAACAGACATCCGTCTAGAGGTTCAAAGGGAGACCCTGTTAGGGCCTGAAGAACTAAGGATAAATCCCACCTGGGGAAGGGGGGCCCCTGGGACGGTCTCTGTCTAGATAATGCTCTGAAGAACCGGATTACCCAGGAGTTACTGGCCAGTGGACTCTCTAGATCAGGGGTCTCAAACTGGCGGCCCTCCAGATGTTGCAAAACTACAAGTCCCATCATGCCTCTGCCTGTGGGAGTCATGCTTGTAACTTTTAGCCTTGCAATGCCTCATGGGATTTGTAGTTTCTCAACAGCTGGAGGGCCACCAGTTTGAGACCCCTGCTCTAGATATACACTAAGGGCAGAAACTTGACCCTTAAGGGTACTGACTGAAAGACCCATATCTGCCCCACACTGTAGGAACTCCCATACTGAAGAGGGGTTCTGCACTGAACAGGAATATTCTAGGCACCACGCATTAAAGCGAAGCCAGACCTTCCTAAAAATAGAGCGGGTTTCCCTCTTCCTGCTACTAAGTAGGGTGGCAGTTAACCTTTCAGAAAACCCTTTAGACCTTAGCAAGGTCTCCTCAGTAACCACGCCGCTAGGCTCCACCTGTGTGGGTCTGGGCAAAGGACTGGACCCTGCGAGAGAAGATCCCTTGTGGATGGGAGGAAGAAGGGAGGATCCATGGTCAGTTGTTTAAGGACCGAGAACCAAGCCCTTTTCGACCAGTGAGGTGCCACTAGAATGATAGAGGTGTTCTCCAGTTGGAACTTTCTTAGAACTGCCGGTAGAAGCACTGGAGGTGGGAAGGCATAACAAATCCCGAACCCCCAGCTCTGGGACAGAGCATCTACCCCCCTTGCTCCCTCTACTTTGTTCCGGGAGAAAAAACAAGGGGTTTTCGCGTTTTCTTTTGATGCAAACAGGTCTACCTCCGGAGACCCCCACCTCCTGACTAGGAGATGAAAAACGTCCTGACTGAGAGCCCACTCGCTCTCTCTCAGCTGACTTTGGCTGAGGAAATCTGCCGTCTTGTTTTCTATCCCTCTTAGGAAGATCGCTGATAATGACAGGGTGTTTGCTTCGGCCCAGTGAAGAATCCCTGATGTAATGGCCGACAGGACTACACTTCTCGTGCCGCCCTGCTTGTTCAGATAGGCCACAGCCGAAGCATTGTCCGACCGCACCTGGACGTGGTGACCCTGAAGCTCTTCCTGGAAGAACCTGAGGGCTAGACCGACCGCCATCAGCTCCTTCCAATTGGAGGACTTCCCCAACTCGGCATCTTTCCATACGCCCTGCGCTGGAAGGGACCCTAAGTGAGCCCCCCAACCTCTGCCGCTTGCGTCCGTGGTTACCACCTGAGAAGCCGGAATATGCCATAGCCGACCCTGCGATAAATTGGAAATCTTCCTCCACCACCAGAGGGACATCTTTACCTGGGTTGGGACCTGTACTAGGGTATCTAGCCGCTCCAGATCGTGATCCCAGATTTTCAGGAGGAAAGCTTGCAGGGGCCGAAAGTGAAGGCCTGCCCATTGGACAGCCGGAAGGGTGGACGTAAGCAGGCCCAGGGTCGACATCAGAGACCTGATCGACACTTGCCGACTGCCCTGTAGGGTGGCCACCGCTCTGTCTAATTTCAGGGCCTTCTCCCTGGGGAGAAAGACCCTTAGGAGGGTGGAGTCCAAAAGGTACCCCAAGTAAGAAATTTGTTGAGACGGAGACAGGCTGGATTTTTCTAAGTTTAACAGCCACCCTAGACCCGATAGAGTCCTCTTGGTTAATTCCAGATCTCTGGATAGTTGTTCTGGAGAAGCCGCAAAAAGGAGCAGGTCGTCCAGGTAGGCTATGATGCCTACTCCCTGAAGACGCAGAAAAAGCTATGGGTTCTGCCAGGACCTTGGTGAACACGCGGGGTGAGGAGGATAGACCGAATGGCAAAGCCTGGAACTGAAGATGCATCACCTCCCCTCCTAGGTCTATCGCTAGGCGTAGATACCTCTGAGACCCCTCTGCGATGGGTACGTGCAGGTACGCGTCCCTGAGGTCCAGGGAGACCATAAAGCAATTCTGTGGAAGGAGGGCCCTGACCGTGAAGATTGATTCCATACGGAACTTTTTGTATGCGAAGGACCTGTTTAGGGGTTTCAAGTTTAGGATTAACCTGTACTTCCCTGAGGGTTTCCTCACCACAAAAATGTGTGAGTAAAATCCCTTCCCTTCCTCTGTCGCTGGAACCCTGAGGACCACGTCCTGGTTCTTTAGCTCTTTTAAGGCTCCAATCAGGGCCTCTGATTTTTCCCTGTCTCTGGGAAGTTGAGTGACCAGATATCTTTGGGGGGGAGGAGAAGAGAACTCTAGGAAGTACCCCCTCCTTTTTACTGGAGCCTTACGTCTCTGGGGAAAGACTTCTTTCTGTCAGCTGTACAATCCAAGACTGACTCAAGACCCGGGCCAAACAGGAGATCCCCTGTAAGAGGTATCCCACACAGCTTAGATTTGGAAGCTAGGTCCCCTGGCCAAGTTTTGAGCCAGAGGGCTCTCCTGGCAGAGTTGGCCAGAGCTGCCGACCTGGCTGACATGCGGACGGATTCAGCCGATGCGTCCGCAATGTAAGCGATGCCTCGTAACATTGTAGGGAAGGAGGATAAAATGGTCTCCTTATCCGTCCCGGCCTCAATGTGCTCCTGGATTTTAGAGAGCCAATGTTCTAAGTTACGGGCCACCACTGTGACAGCTAATTCTGGCTTGAGGTTCCCAATAACAGAGTCCCATGTTTTTTTCAAGAGGGAATCCATTCTCTTGTCCATTGCATCAGGAAGAGTTCCCATATCCTCGAAAGCCAAGACAGTATTTCTGGATACTTGGGAGAACGCCGCATCCAATTTAGGCACTTTGTTCCAAATGGATGCAGGATCTTCAGAAAATGGGAACCTCCTTTTAAGGGACTGGGAAAAAAAGGGCTTCCTTTCGGGGTCCTGCCACTCCTTTTTGATAGTATCAGTTAGAAGGTCATGTACAGGAAAAACCCTTCTCTTCTGTTCCCCCAGACCTTTGTACATTTGGTCATGAAGGCTAAGAGGTTTACTTTCGGCCTGAATGCCCAGAGTCGTGTAAATGGCCCCTAACAAATCCTCAACCTCATCAAGGGACAGTTTATATCTCGAGGGCTTCCTGGAATCCCCATCCTGGTCCTCATCATCTGACTCTGCCTGAGAACCCGAGGCCACACTCTCCCCTGAGATTACTGCCTGGGAAGGGCCTGCAAGATCAACTGTCGTTGCTGTATGATCAGGTGTGACAGGAGCAAGACCCTGTTCAACTGATTGGGTTGTAACCTGTGTGGGGACAGTGGGAGGTTGCAGCCTTTCAAACAAAGATTTGAAGGAAGCGAAAGTGGAGGAAAGCTCCTTAACAGAGGCTGCTAGGCTACCTTCCTGCTCTTCATCCCTCTCCCTGACCAAGGAGTGAATGCATTCCTTACACAACACTTTGGACCAAGACTCAGGAAGAATGTCCCTACAGGAGGCACATTTCTTTTTCGAACCGTGAGTCTTCCCTGTCTTTTCCAGGCTCTTCTGAAAGACATAGGAACAAGGGGCCACACACATTAACATCCAAAGAAAGAAAAACATTTTTTTTTTTTTAAAACACAAAAACACATATGGGTTACAACCCTGGGGAAACTCTAAAAACAGACCCTCCTGCTAGGTTCCCCTATGGTTTCCCCCCCCCCCCCAACCACCAAGGGGGAATAGTGGGGGGGAAAGACCAGGCCTAAGGTTTAGGGACCCCTCCCCAGGGAACTCTTACCTTAGGCTGGCTGGAGGAAGCGTCCTTGGTCGTGCCCCCTTCCGGAGAAGTCGCCGACATCCTGGGGTGGTTGCGCTATGTCGCCTTGCCCCAGCAAGCTTCAGACTCCTCCAGCAAACACGCTGGGCCTCTATCAGCGCCGCGACCCGGAACCGGAAGTCGCGGATCAAAGGGGAGGCTTCCGACGCGCCGTTGATGACGTCACCCGCCATTCGGCCCGCGAATTTGGAAAAAAGTATGCGGCCTGTAAAAAAGCAGGGCGTCCTGGAGGCCTCCCCCGCCATGGTCCTGTGGACACGATAGGGGTCCCCCCTCAAGCCATCTGCCGCGCTCGACCAGGATTGGGGTGCGTCTGGCGGTGAGTACCAGCCAAAAAATATTTTTTCCTTAGGAGGCCCCTGCTCCCTTGGTAGGAGAAAAAACAGCCACAGTCCCCTGACTGCACCGGCCTAGGTTCCTCTGCAGTGTCTCCCCACCGGAGGAAACACTAAGAACTGAGGTCTGGCAGGGGGAGGAGAGTTCTTAAAGGCTGTGCAGTGTTTCCTAAAGGAAGAGGAGGAGCCTATCTCTCTATTGTGGCTGTCCTGAAAGACGGAAAGGGAAAAATATCGGTATTCGGTATCGGCGACTACTTGAAAAAAAGTATCGGTACTTGTACTCGGTCCTAAAAAAGTGGTAACGGGACAACCCTAATATTAACCCTAATAATAAACCCTTATTTTTTATACAAGTGGCCGGTTTATTACTGTTATATCATATACGGGGCGGGTGTATTACTATTATATCATATAAGGGGCGGACACGGGGCGGGTGTATTACTATTATATCATATAAGGGGCGGGTGTATTACTGTTATATCGTGTAAGGGGCAGATGGCTACAAAGTCGTGTAATTTATTGCTAAAACCACCCCCAAGTTATCAGCTCTGCCCATCAATTTAAAATTCAGGCCCCTTTTGTAGCCATCCGCCCCTTACACGATATAACAGTCATACACCCACCCCTTTTCGGTGGTTCCATTGTGGTTCGTACTGCGCAACTGCTGCACCTGTGCAGTACAGGGCGGTCATTATCCACTGGGGGACCTTCATCGGCAGAACACCGGCAGCAATCATGCAACCCCAGTCCATGACAATCCCACCACCATGAAACAATAGGCTCATTGCCTGCTACTCTACTCTTAGGGTGGTGCCCAGGGAAGCCCTCCTAGCAAATATATATATATTGTAACTGCTAAAAAAATATATATAAAAACGTTTTCTAACCTCATTGGTTTTGCAAATAGCAAGTAGACTGGCTCCACACACTTTTCCGGGGAAAGCATTCCATGGCAGAACTCCTGTAGAGAAAGAACCAATAGTGAAGGGTTTTGGACAATGCTACAAGGGCACGTGTTATCTGTTTAAAGGCTTCAAAATTATACATTTCTTAAATTGGATTCATCCCGGAGATAGAATTTAGCAAACACATTTTGTCATTTGATTGACTTACAATATACACTACATGACCATAAGTATGTGGATCTCCCTTCAAATGATTGAGTTCATGTATTTCCAGTGAAGTGTACTGTTAATACTACCGCATACAAAGACATTGTAGACAGTTATGGCCTTCAACCTTGTGGTAATAGTTTGGGGAAGATCCTTTCCTGTTCCACTACTATGCCCCTATGTACAAAGTCAGCTCCATAAATACATGGTTTGGCCAGTTTGTGAAGGTCACTCAAGTTCTTCCACACCAGAGCCTTGACCTCAACCCTACTGAACACCTTTGGGATGAATTGAAACACCAAGGCCAAGGGTTCGTATCCAACATTGCTACATGTGCTTGCAAATGCTCATTTGTCTAAATGGGCACAACTATAGCTACAAGGGGTAGGGTTGGGGCAACTTAACACTCAAGTGGCCTGCAGAGAGCCCTGACCTTGGCTCTACTGAACATATTTGGGATGAATTGGAACACCAAGCCAGGTCTTCCCATTACATTTCATTACCTGACCTGATTATAAAGACATGGCTTTACCAGTTTGGTGTGGAGGAACTTGGTGTTCTGTATACAACCCTGACCTCAATCCTACTAAAGCCCTTTGGGATCAGATCTCCTCATCCAACATCAGTACCCAACCTCAACCCTACTGACCACCTTTGGGCTCTGATCTTCTCATCCAACATCAGTACCTGACCTCAACCCTACTGAAGACCTTTGGGATGAAGTATAACACCAACTGAAAGTCAGGTCTTCCCAA
Source organism: Rana kukunoris (assembly GCA_029574335.1). Classification (NCBI taxonomy): domain Eukaryota; kingdom Metazoa; phylum Chordata; class Amphibia; order Anura; family Ranidae; genus Rana; species Rana kukunoris. Next base: position 132,969,174 of record CM056056.1, on the reverse strand, counting down.
CCAACATCAGTACCTAGACTCACAAAGCTTATTTTTGGTTGAATGGGTACAAATTCCCGCAGACACTCTATAAAGACATGGCTTTACCAGTAAGATGTGGAGGAACTTCTTGTTCTGTACACAGCCCCGACCTCAACCCTACTAAAGCCCTTTTGGATCAGATCTTCTCATCCAACATCAGTACCCAAACCTCAACCCTACTGACCACCTTTGGGATCAAATCTCCTCATTCAACATCAGTACCCGAACCTCAACCCTACTGACCACCTTTGGGATCAGATCTCCTCATCCAACATCAGTACCCGACCTCAACCCTACTGAGCACCTTTGGGATAAAATCTCCTCATCCAACATCAGTACCCGAACCTCAACCCTACTGACCACCTTTGGGATCTAATCTTCTCATCCAACATCAGCATAGAGTATAAAGTCCATAAGATGCATCATCCAGAAAGATCAGCTGGCAAGTAACAGTAGTGGGATGTATAGTCCAAAAAGCATATCACACGTTTTGAGGGTGTCCCCTCTTCTTCAGAGCCCTGAAGAAGACTGGACACCCTTGAAGCCTTGTAAACTGTTTTTTTGGACTATACATCCCACTACTGGTGCATTTTATGGACTTTATATTCTACGCTTGTATATGTACCTCATTTGTAAACATGCATTTTTTAAAATTTTCACTCATTAGAGTGGCTGGCGCGCTTTCTGTTCTTTTTTACCCCTTTTAGAACTTCCTTTGGGTTCCCCCAGACCTGTTGTGAGTGGTAGCACAGCCAATGTGGTGGCTTGCTTATTGAAGACCTTTCCACCTCTTTAGAATCAACCGCACGGCAATCTCTTAAGCGCAGGAGTTTTTAACTTTTCTTTCCTGACCTCAACCCTACTGACCACCTTTGGGGATCAGATCTTCTCATCCAACATTAGAACCTGACCTCAACCCTACGGAACGCCCTTGGGATCAGATCTTCTCATCCAACATTAGAACCTGACCTCAACCCTACGGAACACCTTTGGGCTCGGATCTTCTCATCCAACATTAGAACCTGACCTCAAACCTACTGACCACCTTTGGGATCAGGTCTTTTCATCCAACATCAGTACCTGACCTCAACCCTACTGATCACCTTTGGGATCAGATCTTCTCATCCAACATCAGTACCATAGGTGTGCGCACAGGGTGTGCCTGGGCACACCCTAATGCTCAGGCACATCTGGCACACCCCAGTGCTTATTTTCTGACAGGATCTCCATTTTGGCATCTCTGTTTCATTTGGCTATTTGGCTATGTAACGCCTGTGTGTTCAAGCCACTGGCTGCGGAGTAAGCTGACAGGCAGCCGCATTTTCCGATACTACCTCTATCAGGGCTTTTTTTCTGGGGGAACTTGGGGGAACTCAGTTCCACCACCTTTGGCTCAGACCCTTTGGTGCCTGCTCACCACAATCTCTTGTAAACATAGAAGTCTGGTTTCTGTGTTTACAAGTGACAGCTTTGTAACCCCCTGAACTCTGCACTCTGTATGTAATGCAATTCTGGTATTTAATGCCCCTTTAAGACCCTTCTACTGTTTGTGAAATCTGAACGGGTCGTGGTTGAGTTCCTGTACCTATTTTCTGAGAAAAAAAGCTCTGACCTCTATAGTTCCACCTCCCTGGCAGCTGAATATCACTCCGCTGCCTGCTTACACCGCGGCCAGTGGCTTGCACTCACAGGAGCAAGCTGGTTTTAGCAACACGTTGTTACGTACCTGAGTGTGAGCCTGAAGCGTGGAGGGAGACCTCCCGTACAACCCCGACTCGGAGACCACTGGAGTGGGGACAGTGGTGGTAGGAGCACGGTGAAGTGCAGGTGTCAGTTCTGGTTGTGGTTGCTGCTGGTGACACAGGAACTGCTGAACAGGAAGTAGTTGCTGCTGGTGACACAGGAACTGCTGAACAGGAAGTAGTTGCTGCTGGTGACACAGGAACTGCTAAACAGGAAGTAGTTGGTGCTGGTAGGCAGCAGAAGATACAGAAACAACAGGTGCCGGTCAGCAGGGCGGCCACAAGGGGTCAGCAGAGTAGCGGAGTCAGACAAGCCGGGTCATGCACTGGGAGCGACAGCATAAACGGGAGACAGGAGAATAATCAGAGTCCAGGCCGGGTCCAGGTAACGGGTAGTCAGGCAGAATATAAGCGGGTCAACAAGCCGGAGTCAGGGTTGGAGAAGGCAGCAGGGTCAGAGAGCCGGGTCATATACCAGAACAGAATGCTTAATGCAAAGATAGGAGCACGGAACACATGCAGATCAAACCGCAATGTGCAACATTGCAGCAGTGTCCTTTATAGGCAGCCGGACGCTGCGTATGACGTGCGCCTAACGTGCGCGCATGCGCACGGGCGCACACAACGGCAGTGTCCAGCGCATGCGTACAGGCGCACGATCACGGAAGCGGACAGAACGTCCCTGACAGTGCCCCCCCCTTAAGGGCAATCTCCGGGTGCCAAAGAGAGCCCTTTTCTGAGGATGGCTGCGGAAGAATGCCTGGATTAGTTCTTGGGCATGAATGTTCTGTTGGGGTTCCCAAGAGTTCTCCTCCATTCCGTACCCCTTCCACTTGATCAGGAATTGGAGTTGGTTTCTTCTTCTACAATCCAAAACTGCCTCCACCTCAAACTCTTCATTGCCATCAATGACTACAGGTTCAGGTGGTCCTGACCCCCTGTCTGGGAAAGGATCAGGTACCGCTGGTTTCAGTAGAGACACATGGAACACCGGATGAATCTTCATTGATTCTGGTAGGGCAAGTTCATAGGAAACCTCATTTAGTTTCCGTTTCACCGGAAAAGGGCCGGTAAATTTGGGTGCCAGTTTCTTTGTAGGACAAGCCATCTTAAGGTTGGTGGTGGATAGCCATACTTGATCGCCTTGTTGTAGGTTCAGTTCTCCCCTCTTTTTCCTATCGAACATCCTTTTACTGGCTGCTTGTGCTTTGGTCAAAGCTTCCTGTAGAATTTTATTGTTACGGGTAAGAAAATCAACGGTATCTTGGACTGCCGGGACTGTTGTATCAGGGACAAGGTCGGGCAAAAAGGTCGGGTGGAACCCATAGTTGGCAAAAAACGGAGATTGGCCTGTGGCCGAGTGGCTGGCGTTCTGTAGGGACCCCATGTAGCCTCACTATCTCCTTAATAAAGACCTGGGCGGTCTCCATGGCAGAGGGTGTGCTTCTCAATGGTATGAAGTGGGCCATCTTCGATGGTCGGTCAACCACCACAAAAATGGCTGAGTAACCTTCTGACAAGGGAAGTTCCACTATGAAATCCATCGCAATCATTTTCCAGGGGCGATCAGGAATCGGTAAATGCCTGAGCAACCCGCAGGCCTCGCCTCTGGTAGTCTTGCTACGGGTACAGGTGGCACATGAACTGACATATTCCCTGCAATTCTTTTCAAGGTCCGGCCACCAAAATGTGCGTTGGACCAGTTCTAGAGTCTTATGTATCCCAAAATGGCCTGCCAAGGGATGGTCATGACATAGGTTTAACACTGTGACTCGGACTTCCTCTGGCACAAAAATTTTGTCATTCTTCCACAGTAATCCCTCTTTAGGTAAGAGAGTGACTCCAGGGGGCTCAGGCACACCTACTGAGGCTTGTTTCAGATTAGACATCAGGCTCGTTTGTAACAATAAGAAGTTACCTTCCGACAGTATGGTATCTGGTGCTGACACTTCTTTTGGATCGTCAAACATGCGGGACAGAGCATCTGGTTTGGTGTTCTTGGAGCCTGGACGGTAAGTAATGTGGAATGAAAACCTAGAGAAAAATAATGCCCATCGTGCCTGGCGTGGTCTTAGACGTTTCGCAGCTCTCAGGTACTCCAGGTTCTTATGGTCTGTATAGATGAGTATGGGGTGTGCTGCTCCCTCCAACAGATATCTCCACTCCTCCAGGGCGGTCTTGATGGCGAGGAGCTCCCGATCCCCGACATCGTAGTTTTTCTCAGATGGGGTGAGCTTACGGGAGAAGAAGGCTATTGGGTGCATCAAATCCTTAAGGCCCTGACGTTGGGAAATGACAGCTCCCACTGCAGTTTCTGAGGCGTCTACCTCAAGTAAATAGGGTAGCGTCGGGTCGGGGTGACTCAGAATGGGAGCAGATGTGAAATGTTTTTTCAGGTTTGTGAAGGCGGCCTGTGCCTCGGGGGTCCAACGGAACCGGACATGTTGCTTTGTTAGTTGTGTGATCGGGAGAATAATAGCAGAGAACCCTTTAATAAACCTTCGGTAGAAATTGGCAAAGCCCACAAAGCGTTGCACCCCTTTCTTGTCTGAAGGTGCAGGCCAGTCCAGAATAGCTGAAACCTTCTGTGGATCCATCTTGAACCCCTCCGTAGAAATCACTAGTCCCAGGAACTGGATGCTCTGTTGTTCGAATTCGCATTTTTCTGGTTTCGCATAGAGCCCATGTTGGCGGAGACGGCAGAGTACATTCTTGACGTGTCTTCGGTGCTGCTCAAGGGAAGAGGAAAATATCAAAATATCATCCAGGTAAACAACTACATAAATGTCTAGACAGTCTCTGAAAATGTCATTAACTAGATGCTGGAATGTCGCAGGGGCATTGCATAGGCCAAAGGGCATCACTAAGTATTCAAAGTGGCCAAACCTGGTACGGAAGGCCGTCTTCCATTCATCACCCTCACGGATGCGTACCAGATTGTATGCCCCCCGTAGGTCTAACTTGGTGAATACAGAGGCAGTCCTGAGTCTTTGGAAGAGTTCGGGAACCAGAGGCAGGGGGTACCGGTTCTTGACCGTGATCTTATTCAGCTCCCTGTAGTCTACACAAGGCCGGAGAGAATGGTCCTTCTTCTCTACGAAAAAGATTCCTGCCCCTGCTGGAGAAGTAGAAGGGCGGATAAAGCCCCTCTTCAAGTTTTCATCCACATATTCTTTCAGAACCTCTAGTTCTCGCTCAGACAAGGGAAAAATCCGTCCGAACGGAATCTCGGCACCAGGTAGAAGTTCGATTGGACAATCGTACGGACGGTGGGGCGGCAGGATCTCAGCCCCTCTCTTGCTAAAAACGTCCAAGAATTCATGGTATTGTTGGGGTACTGCGGCACATATCTCTGGGTCTGGTTCCAGGCATAGTAAGGGACCACTGGTGCTAGGAAGCGAGGGCCTGCAGTGCTGCTGGCAGTAGGGAGACTGAAATCGAACTTGCCCGGTTCCCCAATCGATCTGGGGATTGTGTGCCTGGAGCCAGGGTAGACCCAGAATGACTGGAAACAACGGAGAAGCAATGGCATCCAAACGTAAAAGTTCTTTATGACCCAGAGAGGTGATGACAGGCAAAAAGGGGGTTTCCTGGGTTACTACTCCGGACTTGATTCGAGACCCATCTGCCAGGAAGATGGACAGGCCCCGAGTCTTGGGTTGAAGGGGGATGTGTTGTTGAGCAGCAAAGTCTAGATCAATAAAACAACTACATGCCCCTGAGTCTATTATTGCAGTAACAGGTATGGTTCTTCCTGGAAGTTGAAACAAAATAGGTAAGTCCAGGTGAGTGGCCTTGGTGGGGGTCGGTACGAAACTGGGAGAAGAGGTAGCCAGGGTCTTGTGCCGTTTAGCAGGGCAAGTAGAGACGTAATGACCGGCCCTTCCGCAGTACATGCAAAGATAATTCTGCTGCCGGCGAAGTCGTTCCCTCGCAGACAAAGAATGTCTTATCAGTCCAAGCTGCCCGGGTTGGGGGACAGAGGTCGTCCGGGAAGAAGATGAGAATTTCCCCGAAGCTGTATCAGCACGGGCAAGGTAGACGGGAGCTGGCGTCTGGGGAAGCATCCAAGCCGGGCGCAGTTGTAGAGTAGTTCTTTCTGTTCTGCGTTCCCGTAACCGGCGGTCTATCTGAATAGATAAAGAAATTAAGGATTCTAAGGCATCAGGAACACCGGTCCGGGCTAGTTCATCCTTCACGTTCTCGGAGAGACCGAGACGGAACCGATGCCGAAGCGCTGCCTCATTCCACTGGGTATCCGCGCTCCAGCGTCTAAAGTCAGTCACATAGTCCTCAACGGCTCGGTGGCCTTGCTGGAGTGCATGGAGGGCGGCTTCGGCAGTGGAGGTTCGCTGAGGGTCGTCATAGAGCCGGGCCATGGCGTCGAAGAAGGATGACAGAGAGTCAAGAGCTTCGTGGTGGGTCTCACGTAGATGATGGGCCCAAGCCTGGGGTTGCTCTTGCAGCAGGGTGATAACGAAGCCTACTTTGGTGACTTCAGAAGAGAAGGTCCGAGGTAGCAGTGAAAAGTATAGTTCACATGCGTTACGGAACGCGCGGAATTTGCTACGGATCCCAGAAAACTTCTCGGGGAGGGGAACCCTAGGTTCAGGAAATTGTATCACTGGAGCTGAGTGTGCATGGTTAGCCTGGGTCTGTGTCTGTTTATCTACCCGGACACGACTATCCTGAAGAGACTTCACAACTTGAATGAGGGCTGTGAGATGTTGAAAGACATTGTCCATAGGTGAGGTCCCTCCTTCAGGCTCAGACATGGCGGTTTGATACTGTTACGTACCTGAGTGTGAGCCTGAAGCGTGGAGGGAGACCTCCCGTACAACCCCGGCTCAGAGACCACTGGAGTGGGGACAGTGGTGGTAGGAGCACGGTGAAGTGCAGGTGTCAGTTCTGGTTGTGGTTGCTGGTGACACAGGAACTGCTGAACAGGAAGTAGTTGCTGCTGGTGACACAGGAACTGCTGAACAGGAAGTAGTTGCTGCTGGTGACACAGGAACTGCTGATCAGGAAGTAGTTGCTGCTGGTGACACAGGAACTGCTAAACAGGAAGTAGTTGGTGCTGGTAGGCAGCAGAAGATACAGGAACAACAGGTGTCGGTCAGCAGGGCGGCCACAAGGGGTCAGCAGAGTAGCGGAGTCAGACAAGCCGGGTCATGCACTGGGAGCGACAGCATAAACGGGAGACAGGAGAATAATCAGAGTCCAGGCCGGGTCCAGGTAACGGGTAGTCAGGCAGAATATAAGCGGGTCAACAAGCCAGAGTCAGGGTTGGAGAAGGCAGCAGGGTCAGAGAGCCGGGTCATATACCAGAACAGAATGCTTAATGCAAAGATAGGAGCACGGAACACATGCAGATCAAACCGCAATGTGCAACATTGCAGCAGTGTCCTTTATAGGCAGCCGGACGATGCGTATGACGTGCGCCTAACGTGCGCGCATGACGTGCGCCTAACGCGCGCGCATGCGCACGGGCGCACGCAACGGCAGCGTCCCGCGCATGCGTACAGGCGCACGATCACGGAAGCGGACAGAACGTCCCTGACACACGTCCTGCCACCGCGGGGGCTCTCTCAGCCATCACTGCCCTGTGTACACCCTGAGACAATGACTGGCTGCCAGGACTGATCCCAGCAGACTCGGCGTACCAAGAGGTTGGTCCCCTCACATGCTTCAGATGCTTGTCTCCCGTCCTGCAGCCCATCTCACCAGGGCTGTCTTAATGAGAGGGCACACCTGGGCACTGCCCAGGGGCCCCAGCTACATGGGGGGCCCATCACTTTCCCCAAAGCAGCTCGTCCTTGAGCCCACGCTGCCCCAAAATTGGGGGCCCCATGATGGCACTGAGAGTGATAGATGCACAGGGGAGGCAGTCTGCCCTCTACCTACTTGATGTCTGTTTACCTGCACTGCCATCATTGTAGGGACCCCAGAGCATTACTTTGCCCAGGGGCCAATGATGCTATTTAGATGGCCCTGCATCTCACCCACCCACCCACACACACTTCAGAACGAAGCTGTCTCCTCCCCCTTCTACTCATTCAGCTCTGTATACACAGAAGAGGAGAAGGGGGAGGAGGAACACCGCTGACTTCAGTTCTGCAAACTTTCCCATGCTTTATCGATAGACAGGGAGGAGGGAGAGAGAGTGGCTGTGATTGGGAAAGGGGAAACCAAAACGATGTATAGCCTGAGATAGAAGAACTACAGGTCCCAGCCAGGGCCGGATTTGCTCTCCCAGCCTCCCCAAGGCCAGGTTCCGCAATGCACCCCCACCCCCGCCAACTGAACCCCCCCCCCCCCAAAATTAACAGAGAATGGCAACCAGATGGCAGGGGCGGCACGGTTAGTTCAAAAACTATTTTTTTTTTTTTTAACTTTTTTATCACTTTTTTTATTTTGTGGCTTGTCGTTTACTTTCTTTGTTTAAATTTTTAATTACTTTTTTTATTTTAATAATTTAATTATTATTTCTTATTTATTTATTTTTATAATTTTTTTTTTACTTAACTTTATTGCTATCACACAGGAGAAAACAATCCCATGTGTGATAGCAATTGGAGGTGACATGTTTTCTTTATTGACCCTGTCACCTCCAAAACAGGAGTCCTAGCACTGTGCTAGACATTCTGTTACAGCTGAGATAGGAAGAGCACAGCTCACTTCTCTCACTGTGTAAATCGGTGGCAAGGACAGTCGCAGGAGACAAACTCGGCGGCCTGGGGGAGGTTGGAGTCCCGAAAACAGAGCCAGTATGTGGGGAGAGGTATGTGGGGGGGGGGGGGGGACAGCAGCACACGTTTTACAAGTAATTGCGGTGACATTGCTGCAATCACTTGTTAAAGAGCGAGCCTTAACTAGCCGTTGCCGCCCCTCTGCACCCTGCTGCCCCAAGGCCCAGCCTTGGTGGCCTTGTGGGAAATCCGGGCCTGGTCCCAACATGTCTTGCTCCTCTATTGCAGCCTGTGATAGGACTACAAGTCCCAGCATGCTTTACAGAGGTGGGGCTGAAGACCGGGGGGGGGGGGGAATACAGTGGTGGGGCAGGTGAGCAGGGGGTTACAGCCTATTCTGGATTGTTTGGCAACTGTGACACTAATACTCATACCCTGTCAGGAGAATATAAACTGGTGATGGTTCAATAACAGTCGCAGGTTTTATGGTGTCGCTGATTGTATAGAACACGGGACATTCCCAGGAACCAGGGCCGATCCGCCCTATAGGCTCACTATGCAAGCTGCTTAGGGCCCCGCATAGCTGCGGAGGGCCCCCAAAATTACTAGAGGCACCCCCGCCTGGTGAGGAGTCATTTTCGGCCCCTCACCACGCTTCTCAACTCGCTGGCTGCATGGAAGAAGAGGTAAAAAGGCAGCACCCCCCGCTTCTCACTTTAATGTAAGATGAAATTTCCAACAGCAGAACACCCCCTCCCCCCGCTTCTCAACTTTAATGTGACATGTCATTTTGCTTAGGGCCCCAAGGAGGTCAGGATCGGCACTGCCAGGAACCTATTTTGTTTACATAGAACATTCATTCTAGATCGACATCTATGTGTGCTGGGAAAGCCCACAAAATCGCATGCTTTCCCAACACACAGGGAAATGCACTGCACTTAAGTGGGGGTCCCACTAATTGTCAATGACACCCCCATGCATCTGAAAACACACATCCCAAACTGAATGGTGCTGCATCAGAATGCGGTTCTATACAGGATGTTTTTAGAAAAGAGCCGGGGACTTCTTTTCCGTGTTTTTCACATGTAGGGGAGTGCAATAAAATGAATGGGCTGTCCTATGTACAAGAGCATGCAAAGAGGCACCCACAACTGTGCCAACCAAGCCCATTCACACCACCCTACATTGAGCTGTGATGTGTAGTGGATAGACAGGGCAATTTAAAAATGAAAGGAAATTGATGTAAAAAAAAAAAACCAGCTGAAATTCTAACTCTTTAATGAAGGGAGGGTATAATTGCCGGTGCGGCACGTGAACATGCCCAGTCGCTGCCTCTACAGCTAAAAAGGTGATAGCAATTGAGGGGTGGTAAAAGCATGGCTCAACCACATAGTTTTACTGCCCCTAACCACTAGTGTGAACAATAAATTGTTAAAATATAAAAATGAAGTGTTAATTTTTTTTTAATACATTTTAAAATGTTTGTTCACATTTATTTATAAGAGTGTGTGTGTTTGTATGTGTGTTTTATATATATATATATATATATATATATATATATATATATATATATATATATATATATATATATATATTTTTTTTTTTTACACAAACGTGTGTTTGAGCTTTGGGGTGCACACCCAGGGATGGACTGGACATTGGGACTACAGGGAGTTTCCCGGTGGGCCAATGGCTCAGTGGGTCAGCTTCAGTGACAGCGGACCGCCGCCCCCTCCACTCCTCTCTCTCTCTCTCCCCACAGCGCTCACCTGGGGGGAACAGAGAAGCAGGGGGAGGACCAGAGGTGCAGGGGGGACGACAGAGGAGCATGGGGGGAGGGGAAAGACAGCTGACTCAACAGCTATGGCCTGGGACTTTCTCACTTCTGCCTAATCTTGTCCCATAAGGGGGGGGGGGGGCACCGAACTGATTCTTTGCCCCGGGTAATATAATGTCTGGCTTCCCCACTGGTACTGCCTATAAGAGTACCAGTACCAGCCGTTCTACTCTAATAAAGTAGAACGGCTAGTGAAGGGGGAGTGGGGGCTTGGGTGGCTGGGGGGGGGGGGGGGAGTTGTCCGGCCGTCATTGGGAGAGACCTGTCAAAGTGGGCCAGTCTGAATGAAGTCCAGGGCCACATTTCTGTCCCAGTCCAGCCCTATGCACACCCTAATGCAATAGGCTGCGCACACCAGTGATCAGTACCTGACCTCAACCCTACTGACCACCTTTGGGATCAGGTCTTCTCATCCAACATCAATACCTGACCTCAACACTACTGAAGACCTTTGGGAGGAACTAGAATCAGGGCTGTCTTAATGAGAGGGCACACCTGGGCACTGCCCAGGGGCCCCAGCTACATGGGGGGCCCAGCACTTTCTCCAAAGCAGCTCGTCCTTGAGCCCACGCTGCCCCAAAATTGGGGGCCCCATGATGGCACTGAGAGTGATAGATGCACAGGGGAGGCAGTCTGCCCTCTACCTACTTGATGTCTGTTTATCTGCACTGTCATCATTGTAGGGGCCCCAGAGCATTTCTTTGCCCAGGGGTCCATGATGCTATAAAGACTGCCCTGACTAGAATAACAACTGAAAGTCAGGTCTTCCCAACCAACATCAGTACCTAGACTCACAAAAGCTATTTTTGGTTGAATGGGTACAAATTCCCGCAGACACACTGCAAAATCTGCCCATAGTGGAGTCTACTATAACCACAAATGGGGGAAACTCCATATTAACAACCACGATTTTGTAATGAAATGTCCAACAAGCTGATATAGGTGTGGTGGTCAAGTGTCCACCAATTTTGTCCATGTAGTGTAAATAATAAGTCATAAAGAGTAAATAATTTTCATAAAACAAAACATTTCCTTCTAGGAATATATAAATCATAATATATTGGCATCCTTAGTCATGACCGAAGCTCAGCCATTGTTCATACTTCACACGTACCGTACATTCGTGCGTCAGCGCACAAGTTACTAATGCCAGCCGAGGTCTTTGCAGGAAATGCAATCGATTGACAGGTCACCCAAGTGTTGAAGTAAATGTAGACGGGGACAGTGGCGCAGGCACCGATCAGGATCCACAGGATGGTGACAACGTATGTGACTCCAACAAACTATAATAATAATGAACATAATACAATTCCAGGGTAAACACGAAGGGCAGAACACTTTGCTACAGCAGAGAAAAAATGAAACTCTAATTCTCTGTACATACGAGTGGAATTTCTGTCCGAAAAAAGTTGGATGGTTTTTCCAACAGAATTCCGCTCAAGCTTGGCTTTCATACACACGGTCACACAAAAGTTCTCTAAACTTTCGAGCGTTAAGAACGCGGTGACATACAACACTACGACAAGCCGAGAAAAAGAAGTTCAATGCTTTCGAGCATGTGTCAAATTGTTTCCGAGCATGCCTGTTTTTTTTCCCCCGTCGGAATTCCATACAGATGAACCGATTTTCCGATAGGAATTTTTCCGGCGGAAAAATTGAGAACCGCCTCTCAAACTTTTGCTGGCGGAAATTCCAACAGCAAAAGTCTGACGGAGCCTACACATGATCGGAATTTCCGATGAAAAGCTCACATCAGACTTTTGCTGCGGAAATTCCGCTCGGGTGTACGGGGCATTAAAGTGTATTTATACCCCAACGATGATCTTCTTCGATAAGCTCCATTTTGTTCTTCTTAATATTCTATTGGAAACATTGTGTAAAACAATTACCTGTTGAATCTGCCAGAAATGTGATGAGCTGATGTCACTTTCTGTGACATCTACCTGTGCAGAAGGAGGGGTTATAGAGATGGGGGGGTCGAGATAAGGATGAGGAGGAGATAAGGATGAGGAGGAGGAGTTATGAAGAAGGGGTGAGGGGGAGGTGAGGAAGTGGATGATGATTAGGTAGAGAGGTCAAGAAGACGAGGCATTGGGATATGTGGAGGAAGGGTTATGGGGATGAGGAGGGGAAGGAGAGGAGAAGGGATTATGGAGATGAGGAGGGGAAGGAGATGAGAAGGGATTATGGAGATGAGGAGGGGAAGGAGATGAGAAGGGATTATGGAGATGAGGGGGAAAAACGAAGAGGGTGATGAGCATGATTAGGGGTTATTGAGATGGGGGGGGGAGATGGGGAAGGGGAAGATAATTAGTTGGAGGGGTTATGAAGATGAGGTGCTAAGAGGAGATATGAAGAAGGAGTTATTGAGGCAAGGAGAGGAGGAGGGGGTAAGATGATAATGGGGGGTTATGGAGATGAGGATGGAGGGGGGCAGGGGCGGACTGACAACCCATGGGGCCCCCGGGCAATAGAAAATTATGGGGCCCCCGGGCTTACAGATGGCTACCAAGCCAGGTGGCAGTACAGAGACGGGGCAGCTAAAATCTTGGGATTTTCACATCAAAAGCATGTAGGTTTTGGAGATAACAGGGACAGATGTAAAAAAAAAACCACAGATTTTTACATACTATCCCTGGTTTTAATGAGCCTGGCAACCCTGATGGGGCCCCCTAGTGGAATGGGGCCCTCGGGAAGTGCCCGAGTTCCTCAATAGTCAGTCCGCCCCTGCCTCCTCCTCACCTCCATAAACCCTTCTTATCTCCTCCACCCTCCTCACTTCTATAACTTCTCCACATATCCTTCCAACACATCTTCTCCATAACTACTAATCATCATCCCCTTCCTCATATCACCCCCCTCCAGGGGCGGACTGACCATTCGGTCCGTCGGGCACGGACCGAGGGCCCCATGGCCACTAGGGGGCCCCATCAGGGTTGCCAGCCTTGGTAAAAGTAGGGACAGTTTGTTGGAATCAGTGTTTTTTTACATCTATCACTGAAATGGCCACTAACGACATCATTTTGATGTACAAATCTCGAGATTGTAGCTGCCCCGCCTCTCCACTGACATCTCAGCCAATGGGAGCACACTGTACACGCCCCCTTCTCCAGCGCGGCTTTTTTGACATACGAGCAGGAGATGCCGACTGCAGGAGAGGAGAGGGAGGAGGGGACAGCCTGCAGTGTGGGGTGGATTGCTGCCTGATAAAAGGTAAGCTGGCTGAGCTGGAAGAATTGTATTATCAGTGCTTTTTGGAAAAAAAAAGTGCTGATGTGTGTGTATATATAGATATTTCCAAAAATCATCCTGATTTAAACACACTGCTTCTGCCATGCTGGTTCTTGTAGTGCCCCAGCAGCTCACAGACATAGCATGTGGTAATACAGGAGAGGAGGCTGTGCCTGTGTACTGGTGGTCAGTCAGTCAGTCAGGACATGTAGCAGAGATTGGAGAAGTTCAGCACATCCTTCTTCTCACTATATATATATATATATATATATATATATATATATATATATACACACTGTATGTATATACACTGTATGTATATATATATACACTGTATGTATACTGTGCATGTGTGTGTATACCAGGGGGCGGTACATCCATTAAGGGCACCTTCCCCTCTATGTTGAATGTATAGATTCATGCATTGCATTAATCTATCCATGGCCACCCCCAATTCAGGTGTCCATCCCCTTTTTAAGACGCTGGGTGCCTAAATTGCAGGGGGGGGGGGGGTGAAGCACCTGATTAGAGCCATGGGCTCTAATAGGCTTCACATTAGGGTGGGCTTGGAGCGCAGAGCACTCAGAGCCATCCAGGTCAGTTTAGAAAAGCAAATTAATGTTTGCTTTTCTAACAATGAACCATCTCTCCGCCAATCAGGAAGTGCGGGTCTGATACCCATCATGTGATTGGCTGAAAGGACAGGCGCTCCTATTGGATGCCTAGCAGGAGGAAAGAAGAGATGCAGGGAGTAAGCAGCTCGCCACTGCCCGTCCCACATCTCACCGCCGTCACCCACTGCCTCACCTGCCACCAAGATGGGGCAAGTGTCGGTCAGACAACAGGGGGGGGTGCTGAGGGTCACAGTGGCTGCATTTGATGGCACAGTGGCTGCATCTGTGCCCCATCAAATGCAGCCAACTGTGCCCCATGTGGGGGGGGGGGGGGTGCTGAGGGTCACAGTGGCTGCATTTGATGGGACACAGTTGGCTGCATTTTAATGGCATAGTTCATAGTTGGCTGCATTTGATGGCACAGTTGGCTGCATTTGATGGCACAGTTGGCTGCATTTGATGGCACAGTTGGCTGCATTTGATGGCACAGTTGGCTGCATTTGATGGGGCACAGTTGGCTGCATTTGATGGGGCACAGTTGGCTGCATTTGATGGGGCACAGTTGGCTGCATTTGATGGGGCACAGTTGGCTGCATTAGATGGGGCACAGTGGGCTGCATTTAATGGCATAGTGGCTGCATTTGATGGGGCACAGTTGGCTGCATTTGATGGGGCACAGTTGGCTGCATTTGATGGGGCACAGTTGGCTGCATTTGATGGGGCACAGTGGCTGCATTTAATGGGGCACAGTAAGGCTGCAATTGTTTGCCCATGAGTGGCTTCTGGTGAATTTAGTGGGTCACCAACTCTAAGCCACTCAGCATGTCACGGAGCTTGGTGCCTCTCCGCATGGGTTTGCCCACATTCATGTTGCATCAAAAAAAGATGAGGGCCGTCTCTAAGCCTGGGGGCCCCATAATCTCCTATTGCCTGGGGGCCCCATGAGTTGTCAGTCCGCCCCTGGATAGGGTCACTTCATATTGGGATCTCCATGCTGGGGTTTCCCCTAACCAAGGTCTTCATGATAGGGTCACACCACAATGAGGTCATGCCTAAACTGGAGTTTAATGATTGGGTCACTCCACACTGGGATCACCATGCTGGGGTCACATCTACACCAGGGGCGTTCACGGTCTTCATGATAGGGTCACAGCACACTAGGCTCTCTATACTGGGGTCACACCTACACCAGAGTCTTCATGATAGGGTCACAGCACACTAGGCTCTCTATACCGGGGTCACACCTACACCAGAGTCTTCATGATAGGGTCACAGCACACTAGGCTCTCTATACCGGGGTCACACCTACACCAGAGTCTTCATGATAGGGTCACAGCACACTAGGCTCTCTATACTGGGGTCACACCGACACCAGAGTCTTCATGATAGGGTCACAGCACACTAGGCTCTCTATACCAGGGTCATGCCAACACCAGGTTCTTCATGATAAGGTAACACCACATTGTGGTGATGGGGGGTCACACCTATCCTGACTTCTCTCTTACTGGTGAATTGGTCCTGGGTGGGTCTGTTCCTCCTAGATGCCTATCTAATATATATATAAATCTCTATTCCTCTAATTTTTGTGAATGGCCGCAAGTCTTTTTAAACATCTAACTTGTTGACTACCTATACTAGAGCACAAGGACAATGGCCACATGGATTTACACTTATGCAGTTTTAGTACATTTTGCGCTACAGACTGTGTTCAATAGGAAACCATGCTACATGGACTGCAGTGCAAAAAGCACTAAAACTGCATAGGTGTGAATCGAGCCATACAGAGGCCCAACATGCAAGGAACACGTAGCATGCACATACCAATAATTACACCCCAAAATACATTCTGCTGAGAAAAGGGGTAAACAAAAGATTACCTGTGGTTTTAGTAGCACAGTTCTCCACAGGAGGATAGCACTAGTCCAGGCAGTAAGCAAACACAATTGTCCATAGTCGTTACAGGGAGAGATTGTCAGCAGTGCCAAAATATTGGTCCTGGTAGTAGGCAGGAACATGGTCCATGTGGTGTGGTCAGTTCATGCGACAGGCAGAGGCATGATGGCAGAAGTAGGGTCTTGTTCAGGACAGAATGTGGACAGGGGGTATAGGCTTCTCCCACCCAATTTTTTTTGAAGCCTCCAAGTCTCCAGAACCTAATTTAGGAATGAGAAAACAATTTTCTTCATCCAGAAAAACAATTCTGGCACACCTTACATATATGAATCCCACTAGTAGTTGGGTAAAAGATAAGTCCAAGAGGCAGGCAAAAATCATGGTCAAACGATCCATGGTCCGTTCCAGATCAGGCAGAGGTATGTGCCGAAGCGTGGTTGAAGACCAAGCTAGGGTCAGTTACAAAGCAAGCAGAGACATAAGGGGTGTGAAGGTAAATGGTAGGAAGTGAGGGTTATGGTTACCATACTTCACTAATAATTTACTGAAGTATAGTAACAGTGGAAACGGTCACCTATGCAGAGGCCTGGTTAGGAAGGACATTGGGGACAATAATTGGTGTCTCTTCTAACTCCTCCTCTGGAGCGCACCCAGATTTTTTTTTTTTTTTTTAGCCTGATGGTTTTGGTCTGGGAGGGATTTGACTAATCGCATTTGATCGAATGTTTTCTGGTGGGCTGTTCGGAAATATAAGGGCAGTGGTGATTTCCTCCTGGTAGCCAAGGAAGGGTTCAGGGCTTAGAGTTGTGATAGATTATATAGGTTTTGTATATGGCCAAATTAAAGAAATGTATACTTTATTTTTTTTATACCGCTGGTATGTTCGTCTTGTGGCTAGGTAGGGTTTAAGGATGTGGTCGTTGAAGTCGACACTCCCCATGAACATATTGTATTTGTGGATACATGTTTTGTATTCGGCCATTCCTCCTGGTGATCTCCATGAAGGTATTATTGTGGATCAAACAACATGTAGACATTCCTTCTGTTCCTCCACTTCACAGCAGAATTTCCTTGTTCCGCAAACTTGCCGTCTCCCTTCTTCTTACCTTCTGGTTAATGAGCCTTTGAGAAAAGCCCTGCTGGTGCCACATGCTGGAGTGTTCTTCCGTGAAGGTTGCGGAACAGGGGCAAACTCGTATAGAAGTTGTCCACGTACAAATGGTAGCCTTTCTCCAGGAGTTGGCTTATGAGTTCCCAAATGACTTTCCCACTGGCCCCCATGTAGTCTGGGCAATTAGGGGGATGCAGCTAGGTGTCCTTCCCTTCTTATACCATGAAGGCATAGGTATACCCTGTGGCTTGGTTGCACAATTTATGCAGCTTCACCCCATAGCGGGCCCTTTTGGTGGGAATAAATTGCTTAAAGCCCAGCACGCAGTACATTTTTGATAAGTGACTAATCCACGCGTATGTGTTGGTCTGGGGTAAACAACTGAGGGAAGATTTCAGAAAAATCATTTAGTAGTGGCTGAATTTTATAAAGCTTATCATAATTTGGGTCATTTTGGGGAAAGCACTGGGTATTATCATTCTAGTGTAGGAACCTCCTAATCATGAGATATCTGGTTCTGGGCATTACTGAGGAAAATATGGGCATGTGGTGAATGGGGAGGGTTGACCAATATGAACATAATGCATTTTTTTTGGTTAGTCCCATATAGAATGTGAGGCCCAAAAAAAATCTTAAACTCCTCCACTGTTGGGGCTCTCCACTCGTGGGGACGGGCATAATAGGGTGTTGAGTTACTTGCTATGAATTGTTGGGCATACAGGTTGCACTGGGCCACAATTAATGCAAGCATGCGCTCAGTAAAAATTAAGTGGGGAAAAAAATCTATTGGGGGGGGGGGGGGTTCTGTGTCTACCTGGACGGGCGGTGAAAGGGGGAATGTTGGCTTCTCCTGAATTATAAGAAAGCCACAAGGAGTTCTGAAGGGAATAGAGAAGGCTGGCATGAGACCCAACCCTTTGGGACTGAGGTGACCCCCCACTGGTACTTGGCCTTTCTTGCTGAGGCACTGCGGTGCTGGTAGATGGCACTGCGGGGCTGGTGGATGACACTGCCTTCTCACCAGACCGCCTTCGTCTGGCGGGGTGGACTATTGTCCTCCTCTGAGGCGGTCACTGCTTAGGACAGACTCGTAGTCATTGTCAGACTCAGAATCTGAATTTGAGGAGGAATCCGAAGCAGGGAGCTCCCCGTTACTATCGTCGGTCTCAAGAATATTGTACGCTCCAGCTGAAAATGTTCTCCACCTGTTGATTGGTTACCATGCACCGTGCTGCTTCACAGTATTCCTAATACATTTTTATAATTTAAAAACTTTGTACAGGGTGTTTTATAGGCTAATCGGTCTGGATGGTGTAGGTTGTAAACTGTTTTTTGATTCTTTTGCAAGTTTATTTTGATCCACTACTTTTAGAGAATGTCAAACTGTCACAGTTCAATCTTTATGCCGCGTACACACAGTCGTTTTTTGTCTTGAAAAAAAAACGTTGTTTTTTGTGATGAAATAAAACAACGTTTTTCAAACTTCATTTTAAAAAACGACACACCATCGTTGTCTGAAAATACTCTTGCAAAGCGCAGTTACGTACAACACGTACGACGGCACTCTGTTCCATTGACGCTCCCGTCTCATAACTTGCTTCTGAGCATGCGTGGGTTTAAAAACGTTGTTTTAAACGTTGTTTTGCCCACACACGATCATTTTTTATGACACAAAAAACGACATTCTGAAAAACAACATAAAAAATTTAAGCATGTTTGATTTTTTTTTTTCCGTTTTTCAGAAGACCTAAAACGACGTTTTGCCCACACACGATCATTGTAAATGACGTTTAAAAAAACGTTGTTTTATTTCATCACAAAAAACGACCGTGTGTACGCGGCATTAGATTCTGACTGTCATCTTAAAGCAAAATTAAACCCTCCTATACTTTTCAGCCTAGGAAGCCGCTATCTTAGCTTCTATTTGGTCTCCAACTATCATGGTGCTGCACATGTAGATCAGTTACGAGGCAAGACACTTGGTTTGACAGTTTGGTTGACTCAAGTGCACAAGTATATGACGGCATTCTTGAAAGCTGTTAAACCGATGGATTTTGGCTCGCTTTAATTGTTTGCGTCTGATCTGTTTCTAAGGGCTCGTTTATACCATACGTACATGAAAACCACACAGATTTCACCTACAGACATCAGTTTTCATCATCGTTTCAGTCAGTTTTTTTGCATGTTGACATCGATTTTCACCAGGGCTGGACTGGGACAGAAATTTGGCCCTGGACTTCTTTTTTTTTTCACAATCCAAGGTTTATTAAAGCGACATGGAAAATACACCTGGACTTCATCTAGACTGGCCCAAGCCCCCTCTCCCTCTTCACTAGATACTAGCCGTTCTACTTTATTAGAGTAGAACAGCTGGTACTGGTAATCTTATAGGCAGTACCAGTGGGGAAGCTAGACATTATTTTACCCAGGGCAAAGAATCAGTTTGGGACAAGATTAGGCAGAAGTGAGAAACTCCCAGGCCATAGCTGTTGAGTCAGCTGTCTGTCCCCTCCCCCATGCTCCTCTGTTGTCCCCCTGCTCCTCTGGTCCTCACCCTGCTTCTTGGTTCCCCCCCAGGTGAGCGCTGCGGGGAGGGAGAGACAGAGGAGCAGAGGGGGGCGGCAGTCCGGTGTCACTGAAGCCAGCCCACTGAGCCATCAGCCCACCGGGAAACTCACTGTAGTCCCAATGGCCAGTCCATCCCTGGTTTTCACACTCATCAGTTATGTGCCCTATTCACACCAATGTTGATGTAACATAATTTTTTTTTTTCCTGCACAGAAAACTGCATACACGTTGCAGATTCCTACTCAGAATAAATCCATGTAGTGATGTAAACGAGGCAACCATTGTGTTTGTGTGGGTTTTTTTTTTTTTTGTGCCCTTGCACAATATAAAGAGCGACGACCTACTTGTGATGCTGTTACTGGTAAAAAAGAGCCATCAACAGGATTGCAATAGAGAACCAAAAATTTTTTACGTGTTTCCAAGGTTTCTCTACCTTGCTTCCTGGACCAGCGAGGTGGCATTTCCTCATTGACCGAGGACATTCCAAGAAGGGAGGTAAAAGTGAAGCCCGGAGTGACAATGACAGAGAGAAAATAACGGAGGGCTGGCCATGACTGGGTGGAATCAGGAGCAACAAAAGTGTTAAGGTAGGGAGGTGCCTTCAGGGGAGTGGCTGTAGGATCATTTCCAGGGAGGGGAGGAGTTATATATATACAAGGGGCGGGGTCTGCCGCGCGCACATGGCAGGAAGTTAGACACAGGGAGGCAGGTTTTCTTCTCTGCTCCCTGGACTCGGGCCTAGTAAGCATGGAGGTGGATTTAGTTTTGGCGCGGCTGAGGGCCGCGGCAGCCAGCAAGGAGCCAGGATGGCTCGAGGCACAGGTGGGGGATCTTTTGGTGGACGAGGCAGGGGGGTCACAGGCCGGATCGCGGGGGTCCCCACGCGCTCGGCGGTCGCGACCACCGGAGCGTTATTCGCCTACCCCCACCAGCAGCCTCCTCCGGCCAAGCGACAGCATGCTGCGGCCGGAGATAAGGGCAGACATGTAGCGACAGTGGATCGGGACTCGGTGGGCGGGGCTTCGGGCCGAAATGGCGCCCGAAGTGCAGACACGCGGCGGAGCAGTTCGGAGTGATCGGTCCCCCCCTCCACTGGGAGTACAGCTTGGGGGGGATCGCGTCGGGGCAAAGGCGGAGGAACAGCCGGGGGGTCGTCCAGGATCACGACCACCGGTTCAGGAGCAGGGGGGAGGCCGGAGTCCCCGGATCGGAGGTCCGTCGGGGGGAGCAGCAGAGGAGAGACGTCCACGGGCGGGTCCAGTGGGAGAGGACGATCCGCCGTAAGGATGTTCGAGTGGAAGGATCGCCTGCGGTGGAGGTGCCGGTGTCGGCTGTGGGGGACATTCCCGGCCAGCCTGGTAAGTCCACTAATGTTTCTTCAGGGGATTTTGCTGCCATGTTATGTACATTGTTGGGGGTGGGGGTCCTCCTGTTCTTGGGGGGGCTAATTGTTTGCCGCCAACCGGGGCCCCCGTGGTGGCGGGAGTTTCACCTGCTGCCCAGGGTTCCCCTGGGGGCTTGCAGGATTTGTTGGGCGGTTTGAGGGATTTGATGCAGCGTTTTACCGGAGGGGGGGGGGGGTCGGGCACGCCGCCCCTGGCTGCTCTTTGGCTTGGAGGATCAGACGGGGGGGGAGTTCTCGTGACGGATGGGGCAACTGCCCCGGCGGTGGGGGGTACTGGGGTGCTACAGGATGTCAGTTCCAGTAGTGATGCTGGGGGTGAGAAGACCGGGGGGGTCAGGACAGACGTAGTGCGAATGGCAGATTCGGCAAGAGGCGAAGTATATGTATGCTTTGATGGCCCGCTGGGGGCTCATTTGAAGCAGGAGGTTAGGGAAAAAATCGAGAAAGGTGAGTATGTGGAGATATTTTCCTTATTGCCATTGGAGAAGTTCAATTTAGATAGGGTGAAGCCAGACAGTTCAAAAAAGGAGGACGAGGAGAAGAGACGTTACAGGTTGATTCCACGAACATTCAGCAATTGGTGGCAAGCGTTTGCTATCATGGCTAGTGTCATAGGGGAGAAGAGCCCGGAACATTGTTCTGCGCTTTTTGGGTATATGGACGCTATAGGTGAAGCATGTCGGGTATATGGGGGGACTGGGTGGTTGAGATATGATGAGCAGTTTCGCCAGCGGCGGCCCGTACGCCCTACGCTGCGATGGGACCACAAGGATATTAGTTTGTGGATGCGGATGATGTCCGCGCCCAGGACGAATTCTCAGTTTTTTCAGGGCGGGAACAAATGGGGGGTATGTTGGCAGTATAACGAGGGTTCCTGCAAGTTTGGGGGAACCTGTCGTTTTAAGCACGAGTGCTCCGAATGCGGGGGTAATCACCCCCTGTCGCGGTGCTTCAAAAAAGGAAAGCGGGCGGGGGATGCTGCTAACAAAGGGGGCAACGCCAGTGAGGGAGGAAAGGATGAGACCTTTTCTAAATAGGTACCCAGACAGGGCGGCGGCGCGGCTGCTCGCGGCGGGGTTTTCCGAGGGTTTTGTCATTCCCTGTTCTTTGTCGAAGGTGCCTCCCTTGGCGAAGAATTTGCGGTCTGCCTTGGAGAACCCGGCTGTGGTAGCAGCAAAATTAGCGAAGGAGGTAGAGTTGGGTAGGATGGCGGGACCATTTACGGAGGCGCCATTGCCAGTTTTGGTGGTGTCGCCTTTGGGGGTGGTGCCCAAGAAGGAGCCAAACAAGTTTCGCCTCATTCACCACCTGTCCTTTCCAAAAGGGGGGTCAGTGAATGATGCTATAGACCCTGGGGCATGCACGGTGTCGTACACGTCTTTTGACGTGGCGGTGCGGTGGGTGCGGCGCTACGGAAAGGGGGCCCTGATGGCGAAATCGGACATCGAGGCGGCGTTCCGCTTGCTGCCGGTGCACCCGGACAGTTTCCGGCTGTTGGGTTTCCGGTGGCGGGAGGAGTTTTACGTGGATCGATGCTTGCCGATGGGCTGCTCGATCTCCTGCGCGTTGTTCGAAACGTTTAGTTCCTTCCTGGAGTGGGTGGTCAGGGATGTAGCAGGCTTGGACTCGATTATTCATTACCTGGATGACTTCCTGTGCGTGGGTCCTCCGTCAGCTAATGTGTGCGCGATCTTGTTGGGAACGTTGCAGCACGTGGCGGACAGGTTTGGAGTGCCATTGGCGGCCGACAAGACGGAGGGCCCGACCACAGCGTTGAGTTTTTTAGGTATAATAATTGATTCCGAGGCGATGGAGTGTAAGCTTCCGGTAGACAAAGTGGTGAATCTTCGGCTGGAGATTCGGGGGATGCTGGGGCGGGACAAGGTTCAGTTGCGGGCTTTGCAGTCCTTGTTGGGCAAGTTGAATTTTGCATGCCGCATCATCCCTATGGGAAGAGTCTTCTGCCGACGGCTGTCGGCAGCAACGGCGGGTGTAAGGGTGCCCACACATTACATCCGCCTAACGGGGGAGCTGAAGGCTGATTTGCAGGTATGGCACACATTTCTGGAGACGTACAATGGAAGGGCAATTTGGATGTCTGGGCCCGTCAGCAACTTTGATTTGGACTTAGTTACTGACGCGGCCGGGTCCACGGGCTATGGGGCCTTTTTCAAGGGGCGATGGAGCGCTGAGGCGTGGCTGGAGTCTTGGCTGGCGGCGGGTTTCGTGAAAAACCTGGTGCTGCTGAAGCTGTTCCCGGTGGTGGTAGCGATCGAGCTATGGAAGATGTACGGGCGTCGGAAGACAGGGTGGTTTTCCGGCTGAGGCGGTCGAAGACGGATCAGAGGGGAAAAGGGGTGGATGTGTTCTTGTATCCGCTACCGGGTTCAGATATGTGTCCGGTAAGGGTGGTGAGGGAATTTTTACGAGGGCGCCCTGGGTGTAGTGGGCCGTGCTGGATGCATGAAGACGGTTCGTTTTTATCGCGCTTCCAATTTATAGCGATTTTTAAAAAATGTTTAAGGAAAGCGGGGTTGGACGAGCGATTATTTGCCTCGCACTCCTTCCGCATCGGGGCAGCGACCGAGGCGGCCCGGTGTGGGTTGGATGAGGCGGCAGTAAAAAAGATTGGGAGGTGGGAATCAAGGCGATTCCGTCTTACGTACGCCCGCATCTGGTGCTTGGTGAGTAAGGGGGGGACGGAGGTCGAATGCTTAAAAAAATGCCTGGATAGGGATTGTGGGGGGGGGGGGTTTTTGTTCATTAATGGTTATGTTTTGTTTTTCAGATGGAAGGCAAGCATGCCTCGTGTGGATCATGGGGCATTCTTATGTTTGTAGGGGGGCCAGGAGGGCAGATGGTAAGCCGGGAGGAAGGCAGTTGGGAATTTCCAGAAGGGAGGCTACGGTTAGGTGGTTGGGTTTCCCCGGGATGGGTTGGAGCAGGGTGCTGCCAGAAGTACAGCGCTTTGCTCAGCTCGACCGACCCCCGGATGTGTTGCTGTTACACGTCGGGGGAAAGACCTGGGAATTCGGCCGATAGGGGATTTGATGTCGGCGGTTAAGGCGGATGTCTTAACTTTGCGGGCATCCTTCCCAAAAATGTTGATCATCTGGTCAGACATTGTTGCGCGAACCACGTGGCGCATGGCAAGGTCCATGGATCGGGTCAATAAGGGGAGAATTAAGGTGAATAAGGTTCTTGGGAGGTTTGTGGCTCAGCACGGGGGGTTAGTGGTCCGGCACAGGGAGTTGGAGTTGAATGTGGGGCTGTACCTGCTCAGGGATGGTGTTCACCTAACTGACGTGGGTACGGATTTGTGGATGTTAGGTGTACAGGAGGGTATTCAGAGGGCCCTGAGGGTGTGGAGGGGCCCGTAAGGAAAAGGGGGTTTTTCATTACGGCTGTGGCGGTGTCCTTGGTCTTTGATGGTGACAGTTAACTGATGGAATGGAAATGGTTCGGGGGGCTCATCGGTGGGATGGGCCCCGTATGGGGTTTATTGCAGTGGAACGGTGTCTGCTGTAATACGGGTTAAAAGGGGTGTCTCCGAGCTGGAGTCGACTGGGGGCCTTGGTATGGTAAATAGTACCGCAGTGCGGTGGTAAAACGGAAAGGGTTAATGGGGGTTACCGCCAAAGACCAATAGGGGCTGGTGTTAATAGTAAAAGTGTTTTGGTGAAGTTTGTTAATAATAAAGTTTGAAATTGTTGGAAATTCCTATTATCTAAGATTTGGTAATATATATATTTATTTGGTTATAAAATAAATGGCTGTTGTGGCCAATTTTACTCCAATATACTGTGTCGGTCTTGTTACTGGGAAAGAAGGTAATGGGGGAGGGGAAAAGGGTGGTGTTGTTTAAGGGGGAAGTGTAATATGCGATGGGTATGGGCAAGGTTGCACATTGAAACTACAATAGTCAAGTGAAGCCCGGAGTGACAATGACAGAGAGAAAATAACGGAGGGCTGGCCATGACTGGGTGGAATCAGGAGCAACAAAAGGGTTAAGGTAGGGAGGTGCCTTCAGGGGAGTGGCTGTAGGATCATTTCCAGGGAGGGGAGGAGTTATATATATACAAGGGGCGGGCCTGCCGCGTGCACACGGCAGGAAGTTAGACACAGGGAGGCAGGTTTTCCCACCCACCCTCCCTTGTGTTGTTTGATGTTGTGTTGTGCGTTTGTTTTCTTATTTTGCAGGTTTGGAAACGGTTCGTCACGACAGCGGAGGCGGTGTCCTTGGTCTTTGATGGTGACAGTTAACTGATGGAATGGAAATGGTTCGGGGGGCTCATCGGTGGGATGGGCCCTGTATGGGGTTTATTGCAGTGGAACGGTGTCTGCTGTAATACGGTGACGGTGCACCGTGGGTTAAAAGGGGTGTCTCCGAGCTGGAGTCGGCTGGGGGCCTTGGTATGGTAAATAGTACCGCAGTGCGGTGGTAAAAAGGAAAAAGGAAAGGGTTAATGGGGGTTACCGTCAAAGACCAATAGGGGCTGGTGTTAATAGTAAAAGTGTTTTGGTAAAGTTTGTTAATAATAAAGTTTGGAATTGTTGGAAATTCCTATTATCTAAGATTTGGTAATATATATATTTATTTGGTTATAAAATAAATGGCCAATTTTACTCCAATATAATGTGTCGGTCTTGTTACTGGGAAAGAAGGTAATGGGGGAGGGGAAAGGGGTGGTGTTGTTTAAGGGGGAAGGGTAATATGGGATGGGTACGGGCAAGGTTGCACATTGAAACTACAATAGTCATGTAACAGGTGTGTTTATCTTGCTTTTAAGTAGCAAGCTTGTCATTGGTGAGGAGTCGCTAAGCACAGGCCTGCAAATATGACATGGCTGTTAGTGAATTATTTTTTTTTTTTTAAGCATTAGGGTTCGTGGTGACTTTTTCAGGAGATCGCTGGGATTTCTCTTGCAGTGTGTTCTGTGGCTATCAGCTACCTGTAAACACTCGTTTACTTCAAATGCTTCCTGCTCAATGTAATGGAAGCAGAAAATAAATGGTTTGTAAGTGTAAAAAATAAAGAAACTGGTTCACATTTTAATGTCCTGCTTCTGGCATGTTGTACAGTATAAAAACAACCTAACAAATGCCAGAAAGTTTTATAGAAATTTGTTAGGTACAATCAGTGAATACATGCCTTATCGAAAAAGTACTTGGAGAAACATGAAGTTGTGTTGGTTCAGTGCCTCAAAGTGTAGAAGTACAGGATCAGAATGACAGACAACTAGTATTTACAGAACATAATATATCAAAAGTGGTGGTAATGGTTGAAAGTTTTTATAAACTGAGAATTAGAACATTTTATTATACAGTTAGAAGCTTAAAAGACCTCCACTAAAATTCAAAATGTATTTAGCTGTAAATATACAGTTTGGGAAATCTTTTCCCATAACTTCTGAGTATTTTCCATATAGTATGATGTGGTTATTTCCACAATCCACCGGGGAGCTTCTCTTTAACTTGCCCGCTTACTTGGTCACATGTTTCCTGAGCAGCTTGACATCCTTGGTCGATTACTGTCAAAGAAAAATAAATGTTAAAACGGATGATTGACAAATGTATAGATGTTCTAGCAAAACTACAGGACATTCTAAATACCATTACATTTTAAAATTGCACCTAGATTGCCAAGCTGCTATTGCATATTCAGAGGATAAATGATTTGTGTCTAGTGAAAGCAGCGCACTCTACAGGGAGAGCCCAATTCCTTCATCAGTCTTGCCTACACACCATCGGTCAAAAATCCAACCGTGTCCAAACGCGCTGACGTAAAACACTACGACGTGCTGAGAAAAATTAAGTTCAATGCTTCCGAGCATGTGTCGACTTGATTCTGAGCATGCATGGATTTTTGACCGATGGACTTCCACACAGACGATCGTTTTTTTTATCCATAGGAAAAATTTAAAATGTCTTCTATTGTTTTTCACTGATGGGGGGGAAAAAAAAACAATGGGGCCCACACACGATCGGTCTGTTTTCATTGGACAAACCAATCGTGTGTACAGGGCTTAAGGCTCTTGCCGAAACGTGTCAGCGCCTTTGTTTTATTTTCACTCTTATGCTCTTATGCTCACTCCTACGGATTACAGTGTTGCCGGTGCCATCTTTCTGCATATCAATAATTTGTGTACTTGTAGCAAGCTTCATCTATTGCCTGGTAGAAAACTGTGGAGTTGCCAGGGTACTGATGTGTCTTCACAGACTAAGCTTTTCCCAAACTCATTCCAGTATTTGGATCCCGTTTTAAAAGTAAACCACTTAATCTAGCACACACACTCACACACTCTCAATTCACTTAAGCCTGGGGTGCTCCAACATGCAGATCTTCACTTTGACAAGAAATTAGTTCCGGTCCATGGCTCCTCCCCCAATTCACTAGGGCTCTGCTTCCACTACTGCGAGTTGTGTGACTTGACACGTGAAGTCTCATGATAAGTCAAAACTCTTGTATTTCAATGGTCCCTGTCCTAATTGGTGCGACTCAAGTCGCAGTTACTCCAAAAAAGTTTTTTGCACTACTTTGTTCCGACTTTGTTCCGACTTCGATGGAACTTGTTCTCACATGGTTTTCACTGGTTGCATGACATTGTATCAAAAATTGCATTGCACTATGTTCCTTTAAGGCAGGGGTCTCGAAAGTACGGCCATTCATTATTTTAGATACATTCACTAAGAGCCAAATTTGAAAGGACAATTACAAAAACTATTAAATTATAGGTATTATTAGTTAGTTAGTAAAATTCTAAAGAATAACTAATAATACCTATAATTTAATAGTTTTTGGAATTTTCCTTTTAAATTTGGCTCTTAGTGAATGTAACAAATACGAATGTATCCAAAATAATGAATGCCACATCTAAACAAATGGAACAGAATGAATTAATAAATAATAAAAATTGTATTATTAATAATTAGTTATGTTCCATCAGTTTTACTACAACATTTGTTATTTCGGATAATTCATAACTTCGGATAAATTTGTGCTTGTTACATTCGCTAACAGACAAATTTGAAAGGAAATTCTAAAAACCAACTATTAAATTATAGGTATTATTAGTTAGAACATTTGAAAGAATAACTAACTAAATATACCTATAATTTTAATCGTTTCTTGAAATTCCCTTTTCAAATTTGGCTCTTGGTGAATGTAACAAATACGAATGTATCCGAAATAATGAATGCCACATCGAAACAAATGGAACGAAATTAATAAATGATAATAACATTTTTATTATTTATTATTCGTTCTGTTCCATTAGTTTAGAATAGATATGACATTCGTTATTTCAGATAATTAGTAACTTTGGTTAAATTCAAATTTGTTACGATGACAAAGAGACACATTTGAAAGGAAATTCCAATACCTATAATTTAATAACTACTTCGATTTTCGAATTTCTATATATTTGGAAAAAAATTGTTAAACGAGTTTTCATTAATTCAGATTTTTCTGAATTAACTAATTTGTCACAAAACAAATTGCACATGGCTATTAGAAAGCTTTTCTTGCACAGTCTATACAACCTCAGTAGATCATAAATATTAAATATTTGCCAAATCTTACCTAAGATACAATAGCAGTTATTTTTTATTATTATTATTTATTTATGAAAAGCCTTCATACGTCTTCAGTTTCCACTGCTAAACCTGAACACACTAGAAATTTAATATTTTCATTTTGCACGTGTACAGTATAGTGTGAACAGCAAATAAATCAAGTGTTTCCCTGTGCCCCGTTCATACCATACATGTGCGGTGGTGTACAGAAAAAAGCAGCTCAGCAGACATGGTGTGAACAAGCACCTAGATCCAGCATATTTATACAAATCGCATAAGTGTTCATAATGTTTTTTGTTTTTAAATGTTTCAGATGAATCTTAAATGTTTCCTATTCATTTCTGGCCACCAGTTGGAGCTCTAGGCTCATTTTTCCATGTTTACAGGAATTGAAAAATGGCTTTAGCTTAGATTTACACACAACACGAATCGGGAGTAACTCTCCTTGCCTTGTTCATGGAGATTCAGTTTGAGGGCAAACACTGTCCTTAGAAAACGTACAATGCTATGTCACACCAGTGTTTTCAGTATCATTTTTTTTGTTTATAGTGAATACAATTTTTATGTAAAAAGCTTCCTGGAGATTGAGTTATAGGAGGTAATGAAAGAAAATCATGGGTAGGTGGAGAGCCAGGAAAAAAAGAGTTTTGGAGATCTAAAGTGTGCCATTTTTTTGCGGAGTGAGTGGTCACCTGTATGAAAGGTAGCAGAAAGGTTTAGGGCACTTTGACACTGGGGAGTTGGCGGTAAAGCGCCGCTATTTATAGCAATGCTTTACCGTCACTTTTTGTCCGCTAGCGGGGGTCCTTTAACCCCCCCGCTAGCTGCCGAAAAATGGTTGAAGTGCTTTGCAGGTGCTTTGGCGGCACTGCTACCGCCCATTGACTTCAATGGGCAGGGACACTTTAGGAGCAGTGTATACACCACTCCTAAAGCCCCTTAAAGATGCTGCTTGCAGGACTTTTTTTAACGTCCCGCAAGCGCACCGATCTAGCGTGAAATCCCTTGGGCTTTCACACTGGACCTGACAGGAGAGGCGATTTGCAGGTGCCATTTTTTTGCCATATAGCCTGTAAAGCATCTTAGTGTGAAAGTGGCCTTAAGAGCATGAGTACAGTGTAGTGGCCACTGGTTTTAGCAGTTAGTAAGTTGGTAGTGTGTTTTAGAAATGCAGCCTTGAGGGCAAAAGCAAGACTGTAAGGCCCTGTACACACAATCAATCCAAACTGATAACAAAAGGATAAAGTTCAGTTTCATCGGTCCAAACCGACCCTGTGTATGCCCTATCAGTCCGTTGTCCTTCAGTCCAAAAATTTAGAACTTGCTTTAAAATCAGACTGATGGACGCCTACCGATTGGTCAAAACAGATGGTTAATACGCAAAAGCATCGGTTCAAAACCCGCGCATGCTCAGAATCAAGTCGACGCATGCTTGGAAGCATTGAACTTCATTTTTTTCTGCACATCGTTGTGTTTTACATCACTGCGTTCTGACACAATCGTTTTTTTTGAACTGATGGTGTGTACATCAGTCTGTGAACTGATAAAACTGAACTTCAGTCCGTTTTCATCAGTTTGGACTGATCGTGTGTACAAGACCTAAGGTCCCTTTCACACAGGCAGTCTGATCAGGTCCGGTTGGTTGGACCCTCCATTTACCACTATGGAGCGGCGGATGTCAGCAGTGACATTTCCACTGACACCCGCTTCTATCTGATCCTGACCGCAAAATCCAGACGGATGGTGGTCCAATTTTCCATCCATCTGTTGGATCAGATATGATTGGGTAAAAACGCACAGGTGGTCTGTTTTCACTCGATTTCCACATAGGGTCCATCTCCACGCTGCATAGTGAGTGGAGTTAGACCTGTTATCCACCTGCTCAGTGGGGATCAGCGGAGGCGCCCGTGTAAAAGGGGCCTAAAGGTGTTGAGAAGGTTATCGTGATATGGTAGCTTAGATATATGTAGACTGGGGTTGTAGTAAACTTACCATTTTGACCAGCTTCCTTGCCCTTATCAACACAGGCCTGGATTACCTTTTCTCCTTCTTTAGCTGCAAAACAGAAACAATAATTTCAATATTTAGATTCTACATTGTTTAATTGTTAAAGGAACACTAAAGGTTTGTTTTTTATTAGATCAATTGATTGCTGTAAGCTAGAGCATTTAAATATCACTTACCTCGTTTTTCCTTTTGACCTCCAAAATACAGTAATCCAGGTTTGAAAATGCAATTTCCTGTCTCTCCTCTTCTTGCTCTCCACCAGCACCTGAGCTGTTTTGCATGGTTGAAAACAGAGTGTGCTCACCCCCTCCCTATGACTACAGCCCTGCGCGAAGATGCTCTCTTATCCCTCACAGGCATGGAGGCTAAGCCTAATGGGAACTGTAGTTCTCATTAAGCCGTGATTTAGCAAGAATGAATGCGCACCGCAAACCAGGAAGTCAGTGAGCATAACGATTCAGGGGTGACGGAGGTGAATAAAACCGCTCGATTTCAACAGGTATTAAACTAGTTAAAGTAAAAAGTAGGGCTGTTACTGATCAAAATTTTTGTGTTCGATTAATCATTTTTTATTTTAATCGATTAATCGAATAATTTCGATTAATTATAACGCACATACAGATCCAACAAATTTTAGCTGATCTCCTTGCCGGCTGATTCCCAGTGCAGCTACCAACCACTGGAAAAATAGATAGAAGGATACAAAAAACACATAAGGCAGCGCTCGATGGGAATAGCATTAAAACTTTTATAATCTTCAAGTAGGTAACAAAATAAATATTGCACTGGAGATAAAATCGATGTAAGTACATAAACTGTAAAAATGGTGCGAGTAATACCAAACGGGTAAAATGTGTAAAACGATAACACTGCTGAATCCAGATGAGGAGGGGTTAACAGCAGTCCGTCGGCATGTAGCTGTCCCATGAAGGGAACAATCACAACTCCCAGTGGATGGCTGTAAAATACCAAGGTTGATAGAAGGAAGTGATAGAGGGAAGTGTAACAGCCGACATGCAGATATGAAGGTACAGCAAAGGAGCCCTTCAGATGGACACTGCAAGCCCCGCCGGTGTCCATGATGTTACTGAATCTCCGACGGAACTCCCTGAAGGCCCAGAAGCCGGCGGAGAGGCGAGTTCCAATCAAAAGAATTTTAATCGATCAAAAATATTTTGATCGATCAAAAAAATTAAAGATTAATCGATTAATTAAAAGTTAATTTGCACAGCCCTAGTAAAAAGCAATGTTTTGCATTATATCAGCTACTGTGAGGTGGCGTACACACGGCACAGAACCTCGACCGGCGGAACACATCGTTCCGCCCGTCAAGGTTCTCGGCCGGCCGGCAGATTCGGCGACCCGCCCGTCGGGAAAGGCGACCAGCCATTCATCCCAACGGGCCGTCGAGCAAATAGAGAACCTGCTCTCTATTTGCTCGACGGGTTTCCCGATGGGCGGGGCTCGCCGAGAGCGTACACACGGCCGAGGTCCTCGGCAGAATGCGGCTCCCAGCGAGGTTCTTGCTGGTTTCTGCCGAGAACCTCGGCCGTGTGTACGCCGCCTCAGACTTTAATTTAAGAGGAAAATATGTTTGTCTTTACAACCGCTTTAAAGTAGTGCCGGTTCACACTACATCGATCTGAAAGTTGACATGACTTTGCTAGGCAACTTCAGGGAATTCCTAGGTTATTTTCCTGTAATATCGGATCAAAATCAGATCAGTTAAGATAAGGATCTGACCTGGAGGCAACTTCCATTGAAATCAATGGGTACAAGTTGGCTTGAAGTGGTAGAGGAACCTTTTCTGAATTCGGTGCGACTTCAGTAGTGTACATTAAGACGGCTCTTATTCACTTCAATGGAATTTCTTATTTCTGGGGGAAACTTGAGGTCTGACAAGTCAGATCCCAAGTCGCTGTAGTGTGAACCGGCATGTAGACCTTTCATGGGCAAGTTATGGGAGCTTCAATAGTTCAGAGTCACTGAGCTGCAATCAGGCAGGTCCTTGCACTACATAGTTGAAGGTAAATCTAAAGAAAATTCTATGGTGTATTTTCAGCTTAATAAAAGTGGCATTTAGTTTATGACATGTGCACTTGTCTGACCTCTATATACAGATAGGATTGTGTGCAACATAGGGCCAGATTCAGAACGAAGATACGTCAACGTATCTAGAGATACGCCGCGTAACTTCTAAGAAGAGCCGATTCACGCGTGTACTTGCACCCGGTCGTCGTATTTTACAATATTTGCGTAAGCGTAATTCCGCCGTAAAGTTACCCCTGCTATATGAGGTGCAACCCATGTTAAGTATGGACGTCGGGACAGCGTCGAATTGTACGCCGTTTGCGTAAGTCGTTCGGGAATGGGGATGGGCGTAAGTTACGTTCACGTTGATATCAATGGATATTTGCGACGTGATTTGGAGCATGCGCACTGGGATACGTTCACGGCCGGCGCATGCGCAGTTCGGAAAAAGCGTCAATTGCGCGGGGTCACGATTCATTTACATGGATCACGCCCCCTACCTGCTATTTTGAATTAGGCGCTCTTACACCGGCCCATTTACGCTACGCCACCGTAACTTTGGGGGCAACTTCTTTATGAATACGGCACCTGCCTCTTAAAGTTATGGCGGCGTAGCGTAAAAAAGATACGCCACGCCCGCACAAAGTTACGGCGGGGTATCTGAATCTGGCCTATCATACTGTTTATCGCTAATAAAACTAATCACCAATGGGCTTTTGTATTAATCTGAATCCCAAACTTGAATTGCTATAATTCCTTTATTCCGGTGGGACAAACGTGGCATGTGGATTGTAAGGCCATCCTAACTCCTGCCTGACCTAAGGGCTAATAGCAGACAATCACAAAAACTCCTATAATACAGGTGCTGTCAGGACTACAAACTGAAGTGATTCTAAAGGTTCAATAAAAATCAAAAAAGGTAAACCTTGATCATTTTGCACAGAGCAGCCCCCAACCTGCTCTTCTGGGGTGCCCCACCATCGCTTCTGTTTCCTCCCCCCTTTCAAGTGCTCCCATAGCAAGCTGCTAGCTATGGGTACACTCGTGTAAACTTCATCCCTAGCTGGGATGTGTGTGTCTATTGCCCCTGCTCCCTCCTCACACGATTTATTTGACAGCAGCATGAGCTAATAGCTCCCATTGCTGCCTCCATGTCTAGTGAGGAGAGAGAAAGAGAGCCGGGCTGCTGCTCTAGGTCAGTCCTAGGGTTAGTGGTTTGATTAAAGGTTTTAATTTCTTTAAATTATTATTAGTATCAGTGTCCGTAAGACCCCTTTCACACTGGATCAGTTTAGAGGAGCTATTATGCTAAAAATAGCATCTGCAAACCGACCCTAAACAGCCGCGGCTGTTTCTCTACTAGCCACCTCTTTGGAGCGGTGAAGGAGTGGTGTGTATACCGCTCCTCCACTGTTCCCACCCATTGAAATCAATGGGACACCGCAGGCTATACCGCCAGCAATGCGCCTCTACAGAGGTGATTTGCTGCGGTTTTTAACCCTTTATCAGCTGCTAGCGGGGGGTAAAACTGCCCCGCTACATGGGTGAATAGCGCCGCAAAATAGTGCCGCTTTATCGCCGACACACCTCCTGCCCCAGTGTGAAAGGGGCTTTAGTGTCAGTATGTTTTAGGTAGGACAAAAAAAAAAGCAAAAAGTGCTCTATTTTTTTCTGGGCTGTATACGGGTACAAACCCCACACATGGGGTATCACTGCAATCATCAGAAGCAGGAGAATTTATTTTGGGTTCTTCTTTGTTGGTAGGTTATGGGGGGGCAGAGACATGAGTCAGTAACTTCTGCCCTCACTGTGCAGGCAGCAGAGAGATTACATCTCTCTGGTGCCTGACTCTGACAAGCAAAACATCACCTTAGCATGTGAAAATCCGCAAGGTGTGGCAGGTGAGGTGGCAAGTGACAATCTGCATCTGGTGGCAAGTGGCAATCCGTAACTTGTGGCAAGTGACAATCCGCAACTTGTGGCAGGTGACGTGGCAAGTGACAATCTGCATCTGGTGGTAGGCAGGTGACATTCCGCAACATGTGGCAGGTGATGTGGCAAGTGACAATCTTCAACATGTGGCAGGTGACAATACACAACGTGTGGCAAGTGACAATCTTCAATGTGTGGCAGGTTACAATCTGTAACGTGTGGCAAGTGACAATCTTCAACGTGTGGCAAGTGACAATCCACAACATGTGACAATCTGCATCTGGTGGCAGGTGACGTGGCAAGTGACATTCCGCAACATGTGGCAGGTGATGTGGCAAATGACAATCTTCAATGTGTGGCAAGTGACAATCCGCAACGTGTGGCAAATGACAATCCGCAACGTGTGGCAGGTGACTTGGCAAGTGACAAGCTGCAACATGTGGCAGGTGACGTGGCAAGTGACAAGCTGCATCAGGTGGCAGGTGACGTGACAAGCTGCATCTGGTGGCAGGTGACGTGGCAAGTGACACACTCGGGGCTCCCACTGATTCTGCATTATGGCGGGTTGAACCATTTCATTATTTATTACAATGTAAAAATAGAAATTATGCGCTTCAATCATCCTGACACCATAACAACCATGGTGCCGTGATGATTGACGCGCCAACACCAGCCATTTCACTGATAAATTCCCCCCCCCCCAAAAAAAAAAGAATGTTCTGCCATTGCCCCTCCCGAGACTAGACTCTGCCTGTATGGTGGCTGAAGTGTTGAAACTTTGCACTTTTAAAGAGTTCCAGACAAAACTAGCTTATGTTTGTGGGGTGCATGAAATAGCATGTCCCTTACTGGGAGCTGTGGTTCTCCACACTGACCAGTCCATCACCACCGTTTCCCATAAAGATGTAGAGGGATGGCTGCAGGGTATTTCTGCAACTATTGCTTATATTCCCTGACAGGATTGCTAGAATGAGACCCCTGGATTGTTTCTAATTTCCTATACAAGATGTTCATGCTTCTTTCCTAACAGGACAAACATGGCCCTTTCTACGGTGATATTTAAATGACATTTACAGATGTGAACAATCCTTTTAGCGATCATTTAATTGGATGTAAAATGAGAATGTAGAGCTTGGTTCACATATGTGAGAATCGCAAATCATGTGAATCAGACTGGCTTTCAATGGAGCCTGTTGTTCACACACAGAAAAGGGTACCGTGCGAATTTGGGTCTGTTTTAGGTGCAAATTCAAGTATAAATTTGCACCTGAACTGGTAAATAAAACCGCACCGGACTCCAGACTGCAAACCGCAGCCAGACATGTGTGAACCCAGCCTTAAGGGAATAAACATTCCAAACTTCTCATAAGTATAGCGTTGGTATCTTCTATTTCAGCAATAGCAAATGTCACAGATGCCAAAAATATTATTTTGACACTTTTCTTTGACAGGTATGCTGCTTCTGGTAACCTTAAGTTACTTCTCCCTAAGATACTTACCTTCCTGGAAAACTGAGGGCTACTGCCCCGAACAGCAGAGAAGGTGGGGGGAGAGGGTTGCACCAGCAAGTCTCGGAAATTACAAACTAGAACTGTTTTCTTACTACCTCATAAAATAACCTTATTCAAGCACCATCCCTATAAGGCAGGAGTAGGCAACTTTAGGCTGGGTTTACACCATTGTGAATTGGATGCGGTATAACCATATCCAATTTGCAATAGCAGCAGATTTTGACTGTCTCTCTGTGGAGCCGGTTCACATATCTTCGTAGCTGGGCCGGTGCATTTTGCTCAAAACCGCTGTGCGTCTTTTGGTCTGAATTTCGGGCTAAAATCGGACCTGAAATGGTGAACCAGCACGCACCGGACACCTGCTGTGAGCCGCATGCGGCTCATATGTGAACCAAGCCCTAAACATGTGGCGATCTACCTGAACAACATGGGAAAAGTCAAAGATCACTGGGCACAGTGTTACCCAGTGTCGCCACTCACACCTGATTTAAACCTCTAATTGCTGTACTACTGTGTCACAATTGCATGCATTGCACAGGAATCATGGGTTTAAATCGAGTGGTGAGGAGGCAAAATATTGCCTCCTCACCACCTGTCAAACACACTGGGGATCGCTTTTCAGAGGAGCAGCAATGTCTGCTACACTTGTGAATGAGCCCTTAGTTGTGTTCGGCAGCTGCACCCCCAGGGCTTGTTCACACGTATAGTTGGAGGGGGTGTGGTGGTGGTAAAACCCTGTGGTTTAGTTATGGTTTTACTGCCCCCAATCCCTACCTCCTTTGGTTTACACATGTCGCAGCAGGAATTAGGCCCCTTGTTGCTTTTGGTGGGTGCTACCAACTGCCAATTACAAACCATTTAAGAAAATGGAGCCATTCTGCAAGTGCCCCGTATCAACCATCAGCCATATCAGCAGGAGACCATACTGTCTGGACAGACTGGGTCTGGGGTATACTATATTAACAAAAGTATTGTGACGCCTGCCTTTACATGCACATGATCTTTGATAGCATCCCAGTCTCAGTCCGTAGGGTTCAATATTGAGGTGGCCCCACCCTTTGCAGCTATAACAGCTTCAACTCTTCTGGGAAGGCTGTCCACAAGGTTTAGGAGTGTGTCTATGGGAATGTTTGACCATTCTTCCAGAAGCACATTTGTGAGGTCAGGCACTGCTGTTGGACAAGAAGGCCTGGATTGCAGTCGTCGCTCTAATTCATCCCAAAGGTGTTCTATTGGGTTGAGGTCAGGTCATTCAAGTTCCTCCACCCCAAACTCACTCATCCAAGTCTGTATGGACCTTGCTTTGTGAACTGGTGTGTAGTCATGTTAGAACAGGAAGGGGCCATCCCCAAACTGTTCCTACAAAAGTGGGAGCATGAAATTGTCCAAAATGTCTTGGTATGCTGACACCTTAGGAGCTCCATTCATTGGAACTAAGGGGCCAAGCCCAACCAATGAAAAACATCCCCACACCATAATCCCCCCCCCCCCACCAAATGAGCGAGTTTGGGGTCCTGACCTCAACCCCATAGAACACCTCTGGGATGAATTAGAGCGGAGACTGCGAGCCGGGCCTTCTCTCCCCACATCAGTGCCTGACCTCACAAATGTGCTTCTGGAGGAATGGTCAAATATTCCCATAGACACTCCTAAACCTTGTGGACAGCCGTCCCAGAACTGTAAAGGGTGGGCCAACTCAATATTGAACCCACTGGACTAAGACTGGGTTGCAATTAAATTTCATGTGCGTGTAAAGACAGGTGTCCCAATACTTTTGGTAATATAGTGAATATCAATGCTCAAAGCAGCATTTGAAACAGAGAAACCTAGTGTATAATATCTTTAAATAAATCTGTGCTTTACCCATGCAGTACAAAAAAAAAAGGTTCACTTTTGAGCTGGTCTATTCCCAAGCTGCACTCTTTCCCTCCCCCGCTGCACCAATCCCCCGCCGATTGTGTTGAAGAATATGGCAGGAGGTGATCGTTCACTACTGAACAATCTTTCCTCGTAAGTTGAATTTATGTATTTATTTTAGTTATTTATAGTGCAGACAATTTATGTAGTGCTGTACATTCCTCCCTCCCTGCCCTCAAGGAGCTTACAAGAATCAAGAATAGATTTTTATTTTTTTGTACAAAACTTTGTTTCTATTTTTATTTATTTTTTGTTAATCTCAAAATATTTCAAATTGAGAGGTGTATCATTATGCAAGTTAGATGATTTAGTAATTATTATTTTATTGGACATTTCGGCTATCAATATGTATTTAGGATGATTGTATTTGTTTGTGTATGTTTTTTTTTTTGTTTGTGTAAAATTTAGAAAATTAATAAAAATATATTGGAATGAAAAGGTTTCCTTATAAATGATGTATTAATTGTCTTAATACCAGCAATCAGGAATTTTGGGGCCCCTTACACAGCTGCAGGCATGGGCCCCCTGGAGAACCACAAATTGAGAAGCTGGGGGGAGTGTCGCAAGTTGACATGCAGGGGGGGGGGGAGGGGGAGGCGCGAATTGCGAAACTGGGGGGTTGCTTCCACTGCAAATTAAGGTCCCCGACTTTGGGTGCTGACGAACAAAAAAAAAAATGTAAAAAAAAAGGTGGATGCCATCCTGGGCCCCTTAAAGGTCGGGGGGGGGGGGCTTTGGGGGCTGACGAAAAAAAAATATATATAAAAAAAGGGGGGATGCCATCCGGGCCTCTTACAGGTTGGGGGGGCTTTGGGTGTTGATGAAAAAAAAAAAGAAAAAAAAAAAAAGGTGGATGCCATTTTGGGCCCCTTAGAGGTCGGGGGGCTAACAAAAAAATAAAAATATATATATATAAAAAAATAGGGGGAATGTCATCCAAAGCTCTTATTGGTTTGGGTGTTGACGAACAAAAAAAAAAGTAAAAAAAAAGAAAAGGGGATGCCATCCAGGCCCCTGGGGACCATTGGGCCCCTACAATTGTACTATCTGTGCCCCCTTGATGGGGGCCCTGCCAGCAATTACATGTATTCACAATACAATCTGATAATTCTATTTTTCTTTTTTGTTCCAAGTAGTAGTTGTGTGTTGCCTTTACTACTTACAAGAGAGGATTCTTGTAAAGCATTATAAAGTAAATAAGTGCAGTTCTTACTTGTTTCTTGGGCAGCTTCCTGGGCTTTCTTCTGTGCCTGACCTAAGAATCCGGACATGATTGTGGAAGATGGATTCTGGAAGTAGCAGACGTAGTTCCCTCTGATTTGGTATGTTACAGTTAATGTGTGTTCCTTTATATCCAAAGAGGGCACCACCCCATAACAGCTAGGTATGATATTTATCACATAACACGCCTGCTCTATGAGCAATCATCCTCTCACGTTACTAATTAGAAGCTCAGCTAAAAAGTACCGTAATCACGTCATACCAGCCTTGCTTTTCTAGGACGCCCGAGGCCGTTCATTACAAACACATTGCTCTTCTTATTCAGTAAGACCGATTATTATTAACGCTCAAACTCCCAGCTATTAATTCTTTTTTATTTCTTTAGGAATTTGTTTTTTGGTAAACATTTGTGTAGTAAAATTAAAGTGGCGGTCCACCCTAAACAAAAAAAAATGCTCAAAAAAAAAAAAAAAACATTTTTACTTACCAGAAATAGCGGTTGCTATGCGGATATTCCTAACCTGCCTCTTCCTAGTCTGCGGCAGGTCTTCTTACTCATCCTCCTCGCGTTGTCTTCTGGTCAATGGGGCGTCAACTGTGTGTATCCCAGAGAGCAGCCGCCCATTCACAAAGCACTGTGAGACTCGTGCATGCGCAGTAGGAAACGGGCAGTGAAGCCGCAAGGCTCCACTGCCTGTTTCCCTTAGTATGGATGGCGGCGCTGGGACCTGCCGCAATCGAGGAATCGGCCTCCGGGGAGCCGACATTGTGGGTGCCTAGAACAGGTAAGTGTCATTATTAAAAGTTAGCAGCAGTAGTTTGTAGCTGCTGACATAAAAAAAAAAATCGCGGGTGGAAACCTGCATTAAGGCACCTTTCACACTGGGCGCAGGAGGTGCGATGGCGGTATAGTGGCGCTATTTTTAGCGCTGCTATATCGTTGTTTTTACTGCGATATTCAGCTGCGGTTTTAACCCCCGCCAGCGGCTGGAAAAGGGTTAATACCGCCCGCAATGCGCTTCTGCAGAGGCACATTGCGGGCGGTATAGCTGCGGTGTCCCATCGTTTTCAATGGGAAGGAGCAGTGGAGGAGCAGTAAACACACTGCTCCTCTCACCGATCCAAAGAGACGGCTAGCAGGACTTCAGGCTTTCACACTGAAGACTGCAGGGCAGAAGTTTTTCAGGTGGTATTTAGGTGCTATTTTTAGCGCTAAACACATGGGTGTGAAAGGGGCCTAAGTTTTATGATTTCCTTACCTGCTGTAAGGATATAAGGAGGATTTTTAGCGTGTGGCCCCCTTCAAAATCCATACCAGACCTAAAGGGCCTGGTATGGATTAGAGGGGACTCGCACACATTATTTTTTTTTCCATGTTGGCTTATTTGTTTACGTTGTTAGGACACCGGTGGGTGCTGACTCCATAACCACTTCAATACAGGGCATTTTCACCCCCTTCCTGCCCAGGCCAATTTTCAGTTTTCAGCGCTCCCTTTACTGTATTGTACAGACCCTCTACTTTGAGTGACTGGTCCACAATAAGTATAAAGTGGTTATTTTTCTGACACAATCTTGTTCTGGGTCAGTGACTTAGAAATTGGGTCAACATAACAGCCAGGCAACTAGTATTTTCAGAATAAGGTCAACAATGGAGCCTCTCCATTTTTTCCCATGACAGGTTTACTTTAACGGCCAGTTCACACCACATGCAGTCCAGTGCATGTTTTTTCGGCATCAAAAACGCATAGAAAGAAGTTTATATGATTTTCAATGGATAGTTCACACCAGTGCTTGCAGTTCCATTGCGTTTCAGTGCATTTCAGAAAAATAGTAGAACATCCTGCATTTTTCTGGAACTGTACTGGAATGCTGTAAAACGCATCAAAAATGCACTTGATTGCACCTAAACACACAAAAATGCACCGGAACACACATGTCATTATTTGAGGTTAAGAAAATAAGACTGCAACAGACTGCATCAAAAAACACGCATGCAGAAAGCATCTGGAAGGCATCTGGACTGCGTTTCTATGATGTGAATTGGTCCTAAAGGTATATTTCACTATATAACTGCTACAAAAGCTGTTTTGTTATTTAACCTCTTAAGGACCGCCTACTGTACATTTACGTCAGCAGAATGGCACGGCTGGGCACATCAACGTATATATATACACGTTGGTTCTAGTACCTAGCCGTGGTTCACGGGCGTGCGTTTATAGCGCAAAAAATAAAAACCGCAGAGGTGATCAAATGCCACCAAAAGAAAGCTCTATTTGTGGGAAAAAAAACCCGCCAATTTTGTTTGGGATCCACGTCGTACGACCGCGCAATTGACAGTTAAATCGACGCAGTGCCGAATCACAAAAAGGGGCAAGGTCCTTTACCTGCATTTTGGTCCGGGTCTTAAGTGGTTAATGTTGTTAAAAATTACCTTTCCAGTAGCCAACTATAATTTTCTGTAACTGCCACGAATATTTTGTAGATCTTCTAATAGTCTAATAGATCTTGGTACACGGATTACACGTTTAACAGGATAAAAAGATGCTCATTATAGTTTATTATAAATCTGCAATATCTTTGTATATGCCTAAACTAGAAATGACTTTCCCTGCATTTGTGCTCTCCACCCCAAATGGCTGAATCACTAATTATTACCGCTAAACCTGATTATAGTAAAATATGTTTTGTGTTCTACTCATGATTGTTGTTACTTGCAGAGGAATCACGGGTATTTCCTTGGGTCCTTAAAAGAAAACCAGCCTATCCTGTATTTAAAGAACAATATATTCTCATATACCTGTGCTACCTAATACAGACTATTTCTGGTTTTGTGGTAACTAATGCTCACAATACATGTTGCAATCAGATTGCACAATCTTTTTTTTAAATCTGCCAACAACTGTATTAAAAGGGCATTTAGAAACTGAATGTATTGTTTAGGTAAGCACTTAAAGCAGTGTTAAACTCAAAGGCTCATTTTTATTATATTGCAGCTTACCAATTTTCTACATAGTTACATAGGTAGTCAGATTAAAAAAAGACACAAGTACATCTAGTTCAACCAAAACAAATAAAAAATATATATAATAATTAGGGTTGTCCCGATACCACTTTTTTAGGACCGAGTACAAGTACCGATACTTTTTTCATGTACTGGCCAATACCGAATACCGATACTTTTTTTCATGTACTCGCCGATACAGAATACCGATATTTTTTTTTAAATGTGTCCCCAAATGCAGCCATGTCCCCCACGAATACAGCCATGTCCCCCCACAAACGCAGCCATGTCCCCCCACAAACACAGCCATGTCCCCCCCACAAACGCAGCCATGTCCCCCCACAAATGCAGCCATGTCCCACAGAGATGCAGCCATGTCCCCCAGAGATGCATCCATGTCCTCCACATATGCAGCCATGTCCCCCACATATGCAACCATGTCCCCCACATATGCAGCCATGTCCCCCAGAGATGCAGCCATGTCCTCCACATATGCAGCCATGTCCCCCACATATGCAGCCATGTCCCCCACATATGCAGCCATGTCCCCCACAGATGCAGCCATGTCCCCCACATATGCAGCCATGTCCCCCCACATAGGCAGCCTTGTCCCCCCACATAGGCAGCCATGTCCCCCCACATAGGCAGTCATGTCCCCCCACATAGGCAGCCATGTCCCCCCACAAATGCAGCCATGTCTCCCCATACCGTATATGGGGACGGGTGATCTGTCTATCAAAGTGCCTGAGGAAGGGGGAGTGTCTATATGTGGCGTGGTGTGGAACACACAGCTATTCAAATGAAAGCTGTAATGTTCCCCACGCTGATTAATTAGGCGGCGGCGGCGGCGGCAGGGGTTCGGTAGTATCGGATCTGGCATCAGGGGCATTTGCGGGAGTACAAGTACTCCCGCAAATGCTCAGTATCGGTTCCGATACCGATACTGGTATCGGTATCGGGACAACCCTAATAATAATAATATCATACAATCCCATATACCCAATTCTATACCCACAGTTGATCCAGGGGAAGGTGAAAACCCCCCAGCAAAGCATGGTCCAATTTGCTACAGCAGGGGACAAAATTCCTTCATGATCCCCCGAGAGGCAATCGGATATTCCCCGGATCAACTTTACCTATACATGTTAGTACATGTTAGTACATGGCCGCTTTGCTGTGGCTGCAGTGCTCCACTCCCTCCTCTCGTGTAATTTCACACACAGAGGCAGACCGCTGTGTCACCGAGCTGAGTGTGTGAATCGTGCTGTGATAAAAGTCCCGTCCTCTTAGACCAGCTTGTGTGATAGACAGAACACCGTGTCTATCACACGATCTGGTATAGGAGGAGGGCGGGACTTTTATCACAGTGCTGCAGAACAATTCACTCACTCAGCTCTGTGACACAGCAGGAGATGCCTGCTGTGCACAATCCAGACACTGACTAGTGAGGCTGCCTGCATGGATGGGCAACATCAGTGTAGTGAGGCTACATTGATAAGCACAGTGAGGCTACAATAATGG
The DNA here is from genome assembly GCA_029574335.1 of Rana kukunoris. Classification (NCBI taxonomy): domain Eukaryota; kingdom Metazoa; phylum Chordata; class Amphibia; order Anura; family Ranidae; genus Rana; species Rana kukunoris. Next base: position 132,925,347 of record CM056056.1, on the reverse strand, counting down.
TCACAGTAAGCTTGAAATTATGAGCACTGTAAGGCTGAAATGGGCACAGTAAGGCTGCAATGGTGGGTGCACGGTAAGGCTGCAATGGTGGGCACGGTAAGGCTGCAATGGTGGGCACGGTAAGGCTGCAATGGTGGGCACGGTAAGCCTGCAATGGTAGGCACGGTAAGTTTGCAATGGTGGGCACGGTGGGGCTTCAATGGTGGGCACGGTAAGGCTTCAATGGTGGGCACGGTAAAGCTTCAATGGTGGGCACGGAAAGTCTTCAATGGTGGGAACAGTAAGGCTGCAATAATAGGCACGGCATGGCTGCAATGATGGGCATGGTAAGGCTACAATGGTGACCACAGTGAGGCTGGTGAGGCGGCAATGATGAGCATGGTGAAGTTGCAATGTTGGGCACGGTTAAGCTGCAATGATGGGCACAGTGAGACTTCTATGATGGGTATGGTGAGGCTGAAATGATGGGCATGGTGAAGCTACAATGATGGGCACGGTGAGACTGCAATGATGGGTTTGGTGAGGCTGCAATGATGGGTATGGTAAAGCTGCAATGATGGGCACGGTGAAGCTGCAATGATAGGTATAGAGAGGCTGCAATGATGGGCACAGTGAAGCTGCAATGGTGGGTACAGTAAGGCTTCAATGGTGGGCACAGTGAGGCTGCAATGGTGAGCACAGTGAGACTGCATTGATCTCTTGTACTATGTCTGCAGTCTCTGACCTTCTCCTGTATCATGTCTACATTCTCTTAACATCTTTAGTATCATGTCCTCAGTCTCTAACCATCTCCTGTACCATACCCGCAGCCTCTGCCATCTCCTGTACCATGCCCGCAACCTCTGACCAGGAGTCAAGAGTGGGAGCACCACTGGGATGGGGGTCATATAAGAAGTCAGATGTGTGTGGACTGTGGAGAGGAGACAATAGGAAAACTAGAGCCACCAAGCTAGATCCGACTGTATGATCCCTGCATGGTGCACTGGAGAGGAGGTCAATGACACCGCCGCCAGGCTAGTCCGGGGGGGGGGGGTTACTGATGTAAGGGGGTAGTAAATACAATAATGTAAGGGGGTACTGATATAAAGGTTTCCCCCTATATCAGTAACCAAGCCCCCCCACCTTAGTGTATTCTTTCTGCGGAAGGTGGGGTCTCTGGTCACCAGCTCCCCCCCCCCCCCCACACACACACACATTCCCAGAGTCCCATGTGTCCTCCTTGATGATGCTCCACTTTTAACCTGAATTTTCCCTTTTACGAACAAGAAAATAATGACATTATGCTGTTAGGCTGGTATAATAACTCTAAAGCCTTGTACACATGATCAGTCCATCTGATGAGAACGGTCTGAAGGACCAGTGACGTCGGTTAACCGATGAAGCTGACTGATGGTCTGATGTGCCTTCACATCATGTTAGAACGCAGTGACGTTTATGTGTTTTAACACAACGATATGCTGAAAAAAAACGAAGTTCAATACTTCCAAGCATGCATCGACTTGATTCTGAGCATGCGTGGCCTTTTAACGGATGCTTTTGCGATCGGTTTTGACCTATCGGTCAGGCATCCATCGGTTCAATTTTAAAGTTCTATTTTTTTTAACCAAAGCATAACTGACTGATGGCACATACACACGATTGGTTTGGACCGATCAAGCGGACCTTCAGTCCGTTTTCATCAGTTTTGACCGATCGTGTGTACGCGGCTTATGGGGCTGGTATAAAATTATTTCCAGGGCTGGTTTTTATTCCCAGTCCGGCCCTGCACAGATGAGAACAAAACCACTTAACACTGGCAGGAGTGATAATGTTGCTGTCTGCTGTGCCTCCTGTGTTCATTTATCCAGAGATAGCAGACAGGCAGACTAAGGACATGGATTACTGGAACCATGTCTTGTGGTCTGATGAGACCAAGATAAACTTATTTGGTTCAGATGGTGTCAAGTGTGTGTGGCGTAAACCAGGTGAGGAGTACAAAGACAAGTGTCTACAGTCAAGCATGGTGGTGGGAGTGTCATGGTCTGGGGCTGCATGAGTGCTGCCGTAACTGGGGGAATTACAGTTCATTGAGAGATCCATGAATGCCAACATGTAATGTGACGTACTGAAGCAGAGCATGATCCCCTCCCTTCAGAGACTGGGCTGCAGGGCATTTTTCCAACATGATAACGACCCCAAACACACCTCCAAGATGACCACTGCCTTGCTAAAGAAGCTGAGAGTAACGATGATGGACTGGACTGGCCAAGCGTGTCTCCAGACCTAAACCCTATTAAGCATCTGTGGGGCATCTTCAAACGGAAGGTGGAGGAGTGCAAGGTCTCTAACATCCACCAGCTTAATGATGTAGTCATAGAGGAGTGGAAGGGGACTCCAGTGGCTACCTGTTAAGCTCTGGTTAACTCCATGCCCAAGAGGGTTAAAGCAGTGCTGGAAAATAATGGTGGCCACACAAAATATTGAAACTTTGGGCCCAATTTGGACATTTTCACTTAGGGGTGCACTCACTTTTGTTGCCAGCGGTTTAGACTTTAATGGATGTGTGTAGAGTTATTTTGAGGGGACAGCAAATTGACACTGTTATACAAGCTGTACACTGACTACTTTACATTGTAACAAAGTGTCATTTCTTCAGTGTTGTCACATTAAAGATATAATAAAATATTTACAAAAATGTGAGGGGTGTACTCACTTTTGTGAGATACTGTATATATATTATATATATTTCTCTTCACTTCTCTGGGATTTTTTGTAGTTTGGCTGAGCTCTGTATTTATATATTTTATATATAAAATCTTTGCAGAATTTATTTAGAAGTAGATGTAAAATGTCTGATCTGACCTCATCCATTGTTCTAATACTTTAGGCTTCTGGTGGTTTCCTAGTCTGTAGCGTTACGTTTTATGGACACTGATAATAGGACATTATGTGTGACAAAGGCTAGTTGTAGCTGAAGGCTGTTTGTTCAGATGTAGATGAATTAATTATGAATAGCAGCAGAATGCATGTCTTGTTTATGAAGGTCTAGCCCATTGCCACACCTGGTTCTGAAGTAGAAAACGCCCTTCAGCTGCATTGTATATAGAAACCACTGTACCTGATCTGTATTGTTAACAAAAATATTATCCTTCTGCCAAGGATGATTTGAGGGAAACAAAGACCCTACAGTGCAAAGAATTACTTTTTAATGTGGTACTCAACTTTTGCTAAGAGGCTAAATACACTTGTGGTCATTTAAAGCGGCTGTAAACCGTGGCAGTAAAAAAACAAACAAAAAAACTTTCCCTTGTATAAAGTAAAAAACTTTCCCCAATAGCATAATGTACTAGCATGCATCATTGCAGGACATTAGATGGAGAGTAAATTGTTGAGCACATTCAGTAGTATAGCAATAATACTGGCAAGGTTATCATGATTTTAGCATGTTTCTGATGACCACATGGCAATGACTACTAGCGTATTGACATGTGAATCTGCACTGAAGAATGTCTGAGTTGGCGGTCTCACAGGTTTTTCATTTGATGCACTCGTATACTCTGAATATTGTATGTGTAGTGTATAGCAGAGAGCATTTCTCTGTTATCAGTGCCAGAGATGGGTAGCTAAAATATTTTTAGTCCAAAAAGAGACTATTGATCACACAAATGTGTTTAAAATTCCAAGGTTCCATAGCCCCCCCTTCATCAGGGCTTGGGACTCCAAAATTGAAGAGAATCTGGACATAAGCCTTGTACACACGACCAGTTTTCCCAGCAGGAAAACTGCCAGGAGAGCTTTTGGCCAGGAATCCCGGCCGTGTGTATGCTTCCTAGCAGTTTTCCCGTCAGGAAAACCTGCTCTCTATTTTCTCGTCGGGTTTCCCGGCAGAGTGTTTCCAGCCGAGAAAACCGGTCGTCTGTATGCGGTGAAAAATCATGCATGCTCAATAACATTTTGACGAATGCACGGTAGCATACAAGGTTAGTGTAGGGTGTAGCAAGATGGTGGCAACAGCATCGAATGTGACGAGACACCGGCTTGTCATACTCAATGACATCACTTGCGTTCTTGCCATTCAAAAGAACGGCCGTTCTTTTGAGTGGCCGTCTGTATACACGGCTTTGCAAGGCACACTTGCAAGGAATCCCGTCAGGAAAACCAACGTTTTTTTTCCTGGTGGGATTCCCAGCCATGTGTACAAGGCTACAGGGCTGAAATCTTGACCATGTAATATCAGAAAGACATGTAACCTGTTTTGATCTCTGGTTTTCACCATTGACCACCAATGTGGCTGCTAAACCAGTGAGCCATACAGGTTACATGTTCCTCTGATACTATTTGTTCAAGATGTCTACGATGTCTCAAGATAGGTACACGTTGACTGCACTTTGCTGCATGTATAGCTGCCTGCAGCATTGCCAAAGTCAAGTTCCACCTGGTGGGCATGTCACAAATCAGGCGGTTTACTGGCAGCTGGAATTCCCTCTGAATTTTAGTCTATCGAGCACTGGCTGTGTATGACTGCCTGAAATGGCTACAGACTCCTCTGGCCAGCTTTAGCACATCTTTCAACCCTGGGTACATATTTAGGAAACGCTGCACCACCAAATTGAGGACATGTGCCAGGCATGGCTCATGTGTCAACTTTTCCTGTCTAAGGGCGGACAGGTTTTAAGCCATTATCACACACCACCATTCCTGGCTCCAATTGGCATGGTGTGAACCACCTCTGGGCTTTTCCCTGCAGAGCTGCAAGAATCTCTGCTCCGATGTGGTTCCTCTCCCCTAAACACACCAGCTCTTGGAATAGCCCTTTGAACACTTAGGGGGTACCTGATGTTCATAGGACAATTCTGCAGAGATGGGCATGGAGGTGGCTGAGGAGGAGCGGGAGCAGGAGGAGAAGGATTAGATAGAGCTCACAGGTCTGGCATCACCACCACCAGCTGTATGGAGACGTGGGGGCACAACAAGCTGCAGCACTGAGCCCTGTCCTGCACCCTTTTGAGTTGTAAGCAGCGCAATCCAGTGTGCTGTGAACAAAATATATTGTCCCTGCCCATGCTTTCTGGACCACGTTTCAGCAGTAAGGTGGATTTTATGGCTGACTGCCTTGTCCAGTGATGCCAGAACATTTCCTTCCATGGGATGGTAGAGAGATGGAACAGCCTTGCGTGAAAAGTGGTAGCGTCTGGGAAACTGCCATTGTGGTACAGCACATTTCCGTGGGAATTCACGGAAGGGGGCAGAATCCACCAGGCTGAAAGGCAGAAGTTGGAGAGCCAACAGCTTTGACAAGCTTGCATTTAGACGCTGGGCATGTGGGTGTCAGGGATTTTTTTTCTGTTGCAGCAGATGGCGCAGAGAAATTTGCCAGCCACAGTCTATAGATGGTGGTGTGCTGCTGGCAGATGTGCTGCTAGGACCTAAGACACCCTGTGCTATACCATTATTCCTGTCATAGGAGGCTGCTGAGAGGTAATGACTCAGTATAACAGGGGCAGACTGAAGTGGGTGAGGAGGAGGCGGAGGAAGAGGAGGGACAGATTTGTGCCCCTTTTGTGTGGCTTTTAGATTCTCTTGCCAACAACCTGAGTGGTTGGACATTAAGTGCCTTGTTAAGCATGTGGTACCCAAATAACTGGGGTTTTTGCCACGTTTTATGTGCCTGGGACACAGTTTGCAGATTGCAACAGTGCAATCTGCTGAAAAAGGTCAAGACAGCTGAGCTTTGGGGAGTGGGCCGGGAGATAACAGCTGCAGAATGTGATGGAATAGGGTGGCTGCTCTCTACTTTTTCTGGTTGGTGGCCTCCTTGGGGTTGTGCCGCCTCACCTCCAGTTACCTCCTCTGTTCTATCTGGCACCCAAGTTGCATTTGGGACCTTATCATCATCATCATTATTATTATTATTATTTATTATTATACACAATTTATATAGCGCCAACAGTTTACGCAGTGCTTTACATGTATAGGGGGACAACACAATTACAGTACATTTCAATGCAAACGGTACAGGAGGGCCCTGCTTGTAGAGCTTACATTCTAAAGGAAGGGGGAGGTGGTACAAAAGGTAATAGCTGCAGAGAATGATTTGATGGGGGTGGCTCGGCGACAGTTGTTAGGTGGGTGTAGGATAGGCTTCCCTGAATAAATGAGTTTTCAGGGATCTCCTAAAGGTGGACAGGGTAGGGGCTGATCAGGACATACTGGGGCAGGGAGTTCCAGAGGATGGGAGAGGCTCTGGAGAAGTCCTGAAGGCAAGCATGGGATGAGGTAACAAGGGAGCTAGAGAGCCGGAGGTCCTGGGAGGAGCGGAGGGGGCGATTTGGGCGATATCTGCAGATGAGTTTGGTGATGTAGATGGGATGCGATGCTGTGAATGGCCTTGTATATTATAGTTAGCATTTAGAATTTTATACGGTGGAGTAGTTGAAGCCAGTGAAGGAATTGGCAGAGAAGAGCAGCAGTATTAGTCTACCAGCAGAATTCATAATAGACTGAAGAGGGGATAGCCTACTTAAGGGTAGGCCATTAAGGAGAGAGTTTCAGTAGTCAAGGCGGGAAAAAATCAAGAAGTGAATAAGTTGCTTTGTGGTGTCAGTCAGGAAGGGTCGAATTCTGGAGATGTTGCGGGGGTTATGCTGGCAGGATTTAGCCGGTGATTGGATATGAGGGCTAAAGGAGAGGTCAGAGTCAAGGATTACACCCAGAACCCTTGGCATGTGTGAAAGGACCAATGGTTGTGTAGTTTATATTAACCACTTTAGCCCCGGACCATATTGCTGTCCAATGACCAGAGCACTTTTTGTCATTCGGCACTGCGTCGCTTTAACTGACAAGTTTAGGCTGATATGTATTCTTCTACATATTTTTCGTTAAAAAAATCGCAATAAGCGTTCATTGATTGGTTTGCGCAAAAGTTATAGCATTTACAAAATAGGGGGTCATTTTATGGCATTTTTATTAATATTTTTTTTTACTTGTAATGGCGGCGATCAGCTTTTTTTTTCAGTACGGCGACATTATAGCAGGCACTTCGGACACTTTTGACACATTTTTGGAGCCATTGGCATTTTTATAGCGATCAATGCTATAAAAATGCATTGTATTACTATAAAAATGCCATTGGCAGTGAAGGGGTTAACACTAGGGGGCAGGGAAGGGGTTAAGTGTGTTCCTGGGTGTGTTCTAACTGTATGGGGGGGGGGTGGACTCCTTAGGGAAAATCACTGATCTTCCGTTCATACATTGTATGAACAGAAGTTCAGCGTTTCCCCCGCTGACAGGACCGAGAGCTTTATGTTTACATACAAAGTTCCCAGTCCCCGCTCTGTAACGAACAAGCGCGCGTGTCGAGCGCACGTGTCTGGGGGCCGGGACCCGCCGGGCACACGCGCGGGACTCGGGGGCGAGCGGGGACGCGCGCATGCCACCTCCGGCGGCGCGAACGCGCCCCCTAGCGGCCGCTAAAGAGCGGACGTATAGCTACGGGCTTTCGCCCAGCAGTGTCACCGTCCCACAGTAATATGACGGCGGGCGGTCGGCATCTAGTTAATGGTGAAGTCACAGGGGGGGTGACCGTTAAGGAGGAAATATAACAAGCTCAGATTTAGAAAGATTGAAATTGAGGAAGTGGTGTGACATCCATACCAATATGTCATTCAGTAAGTTTGAGATCCATGAGGAGATCGAGAGGGGTGAGTTGAGGAGTGGAGAGATAGATCTGGGTGTCATCGACATAGAGGGCTTATTGGTAGCCAAGGTTATCAACTGGCCCAGGGAAGAGGTATAGAGTTAGAATAGGAGAGACCCAAGGACGGAGCCTTGGGGTACCCCAACAGAAAGAGGAAGAGGAGCGGAGGAGATGGAGATGTAAGTAACACTAAAAGTGCGCTGAGATAGGTAGGAGCAGAACCAGGATAAAACATAATCATGGAGGCCAAGGGAGTGTAATTTGCTAAGGAGGAGCAGTTGATCATCATCATCATCTCCATCTCCTCTATCTTCATCATTATCATTACCACTGGAGACAACTTGGCAATACGCTGTGGCTGGTTGAACATGAATGCCTATTTGTCTACCAGCAGAGATGGACTGGCCATTGGGACTACAGGGAGTTTCCCGGTGGGCCGATGGCTTAGTGGGCCAGCTTTAGTCACAGCGGACCGCCACCCCCCTCCGCTCCTCTGTCTCTCCCTCCCCACAGCGCTCACCTCCTCTTACCTGGGGAGAACAGAGAAACAGGAGGAAGGAGCAGGGGGGATGACAGAGGAGCATGGGGGGGGACCAGAAGGAGCACAGGGGAGGGGACAGACAGCTGACTCAACAGCTATGGCCTGGGAGTTTCCAGCCGCCATAGGAGAGACCTATCAAAGTGGGCCAGTCTGAATGAAGTCCAGGGCCGAATTTTTGTCCCAGTCCAGCCCTGTCTACCAGTATTCTCCCCTCTCTCTAGACTCATGTTCCTGTCGTCCTCAACCTCAGAACCAACATCTGAATCCAGTAATGTCTGGGCATCATCAAGGAGCAAGTGGCTGACGCTGTGGTCAAAAAACTCAGGTGACTCCTCCATGGCTAATGTTGAGGCTATAGCAGGAATAGATGTGGACAAGGAGACAGGTTTATCCACTCTGGTAACTGCAGGGGACTGCACACTTGTCTCTGCTTGCAGAGGAAATGATGACTTACCTGAGGACTGACCACCACGTCCACCTTTGCCTGTGGACACATTTGTTGATGGCCCCCTTACAGTGCCAAGGGAACATCTGCCACTCCTTGTTGTCATCCCAGACATTATTGGGAGGGAGGGATGGAGGGAGGGGCGGTGCTTAGAAGCAAATGTAAAGAAAAGATAGAAATCAATGTAAAGAGGTGTTTGGTGCACTTTAATTTGAGTACTCACACTACACAGACACACTTCACCGATACACTATAAAATACTGCAATATAATGTGCCAAACATACAGTGACACACAGAACTAGATGGCATTAAACTTGCAGTAACACACACAGAACTATAAATGGTGTTGAACTGTCAGTAACGCACACAGAAGTAAATGGCGTTTTTTTTTTTGTCCATCCATCCTCCTTCCCCCCTCTCCCCCCCCCCCCTTGGTGGCTATATCTCTGATAAGAAAATGTAGGGAGTATAGGGCCTGGATAATTAGGTCCAAGATGGTGGAGGTAAAATCTAGGATTAGTGACTGTAGAACATCTTAACAAAGGAGTACGCATTGAGACTATTTATGTTGTATGTATGTGTGGTTATTGTGGTTTTGTACTTATGTAATGTTGGAAAATTAATAATAAAAGAATTTTGATAAAAATAAGTAAATGGCGTTAAACTTGCAGTAACACACGAAAACATATAACGTTAAACTGGCAGCAACGCACACAGAACAATATGGCGTTAAAATGGCAGTAACTCACAAAACTATATGGCGTTAAAATGGCAGTAACGCACACAAAACTATATGGCGTTAAACTGGCAGTAACGCACACAAAACTATATGGCGTTAAACTGGCAGTAACACACACAAAACTATATGGCGTTAAACTGGCAGTAACGCACACAGAACTATATGGCGTTAAACTGGCAGTAACGCACACAGAAGTAAATGGTGTTAAACTGGCAATACTGCCCACAGAAGTAAATGGCGTTAAACTGACAGTGACGCAATCAAATAGACAGTGTTCAGCCGTCACTACACTGACGCTATCTGAACTGTCCCTACTCTAGCTATACAATAATGTAAAGATTACTGACACAGTCAATAACACGATCTCACTATACTACAGTAGACTATCTGAGCTGTCCCTACTTTAGCTGCACACAATGCAAAGCTGACTGATGGTCCTCCTCACTACACTCACACTATCCCTAGACTGACACTAAAAGAATATTCTACACTGACAATTGAAGCAAAATAGCACAGTATAGCACACTGACTAATAGCACTGAACAGAGCCCTGTTCTATCTCTCTCCATGCTGAAAAATGGCTACCAGAATACTTTTATACTGTGAGGCAGGAATGAGCCATAATTGGATAAAGTCATGATGACAGTGTCCAATCATGACTCTGGCATTGCTCTGTGCTCTGATTGGCTGAAGCTTTTACTGCTTCAGCCAATCAGGGCTTGCAATGCACTGTTCAGCGCTGTAATGCATTGTGATCGGTTCGGGGCCCATTTGTTCAGATGTTGGCCGAACGCCTAAACAACGAAAGTTCGGCCCGAACTTATGCTCGGACCAAATTGTTTCGCCCATCCCTAGTTATGATGACTATGGTGTAGTAAAAAGCTGCCTGTATAAAGCTTCTACGTCATTCGAGATGCCTATCCAGCATTATTTTATTATCAAAGGGATAGGTAGCTGTTTGGCATCATTTATTTGTTTTTTTGGAGGTCACATCAATGTACTCTGGAAATTCGCTGATGTTTATCCTTATACAGCATGTTCATAATTTGTTAATATAAATAAACCATGCAATTTTGTACAATTTATATAAAGGATCCTGACAAATGATTCGTTATCTTTAACAGACATTATAACACAATCATAGAATAACACATTTCATCACATCATGAGTTACAGCTCTACATTTACAACTCACAGCTTGCGGCTAATAGATACGACAGGGTATACATTAAGGAAGCCAAAAAACATTGCTCTGTCTCCAGCCTTGCCACATCAAAGCTAATTAAAAAAGCCTGAGGTTAGGTACTGGAAAGAAAAAGCTCCCCACACTAGTTTTTTCTATTTGAATAGTGATCTTAATTGTGCTGTATTTGTAACTGTGCTGTAATGATATAGATGTATCATTACAGCCGCTTCCTCAGGAGAATATATGCAATTTGATTAACAAACTATCAATTTGAGTTTGTTTGATTGTTTGTTAATCAAATTGCAGATATTCTCCTGAGGGTGCTGCTCTTGGGCCGCGAAACTAGTTGAGACATGCTTGCCATGAACAATTATCCCAATGTGATCCTCTACTTTTGGGGATCTTTATGCTGGTGATATACATTGATTGTTCATCATCATACATTTTAATTTGATCAAGTATTGTTTTAATTTATATCCATTTTGTATTAATACAATTATTTATTTACTTACTATACAATCTGAAATAACACCAATCAGTAACCAGTAATCCAAGGTTGTCATGTTATCAGAAATGCCACAACACATTTGTATGTGCACATATGTATATAGTGTATGTATGTGTAACTCATGTGTGATGTTAACTGAGAACTTTGTTCTTTTGGGCTTCCATCTGCAATCTGTTTACAGTTGTTTTCAATGAAACTATGAAGTCTTTATGATATCTAGGGCAGTGTTCTCAACCTCAGTCCTCAAGTGCCCCCAGCGGGCCATGTTTTGGGAACTTCCCTTAGATAAAATGGCTTTTATTAATACCATGTCATTGATATTGATTTAAAGCAGCTGTGCAAAGTAAAGAAAAAAAACTGAAAACATGGCCTGTTGGGGGCACTCAGAGACTGTCCCTGACAAAGCAGGAAATTGCTTTAAAGGGTTTGTAAAGGATTTTTTTTTTAAATAGCAAGCATGTACACTTACCTCCACTGTGCAGTTTGTTTTGCACAGTGTGGCCCCGATCCACGTCTTCTGGGGCCCCTCGGCGGCTGTCTCTGGTCCTCCCCGCAAGAACTCCGCACATTCATGCATGGTGTGGAGTCCTTGCGGGCGCTCCTGTGATACAGCCGACGGCCATAGCCGCCCACTGTATAACTTGGCCCCGCCCCCAGCGCACCGCATCATTGATTGTGATTAACAGCAGCGTGAGCTAATGGCTGCACTGCTTCAATCGACCAATCAATGAGCTGGGAAGTTGGCCAGGACTTTCGAGGGGTCAGGTAAGTAAACAGGGGGGGGCTGGGGAGGCCGGTATTCTCTGAAGTTTTTTCACATTAATGCATAGAATGCATAGCCTCTAGTAGTTCATAGACTTACTTGTCCCTGGGACACAACTGTCACAAGGTAAAATATATTGAAGTCATGTGTAGAAAGGTCATCAGTTTCAGGATAGCGGAGCTTAGGACTCAAAACTTATTATTTAATTTCATTTCATTATTATCTCAGCTCACAGTTTCAATATTTTTCCATTTCCAGGCCTATCACAGCAATTACAGGTCTATGAACTATTTGCTCAAGTAGAGCAATCTTCAGATTCATGTTGCAGTAGACTAGATTATAAAGGGATTTTTTTGATTTGTGCATACTATGTTTAAACGTTTACATGTGGAGTATTTTGTAGAGATTAGACTATCATTTTTAGTGATAACATCGGAAAAATTGTGCCTTATGCCGCGTACACACAACCGTTTTTTATGACGAGAAAAATTCAATTTTTTAAATTGGTCGTGAAAAAGGTCGTGTGTAGGCTCCAGAGCATTTTTTTTAATGACATTTTTTTTTAGAGCTGCTCTATTTTTTCTCGTTTTTCACGTTGTGAAAAACGGTTCTGTATATGCTTTAACGAGGGGGGAAAAAAGGCGCTTACTCAGAAGCAAGTTATGAGACGGGGAAATTAGCATAAGCAGCCCAAAGGGTGGCGCCATTCGAATGGAACTTCCCCTTTATAGTGCCGTTGTATGTGTTGTACATCACCGCGCCTTGCTCGAGCATTTTTTATCACGATCGTGTGTATGCAAGGCAGGCTTGAGAGGAATCACGTTGAGAAAAATGTTTTTTTTTTTCCATGACATGAATAACGGTCGTGTGTACGTGGCATTGGATGTTTGCTATGTTGTTACAGCAGGTCATTTTTGGAATGTACTTTACATATCTCATTTATTAATGCAATTTTATATAGTTTTGCTGATGTTAAAGAAAAAGGAAAGCAATGATTCAGTTTATTTTACTATACGTACTGTATGTATGTTTGTATAACATTTTGAGCTGCCTGTTAACCTTTTGTTGGTAAGAGCCGGTTTACACAGGGGCGACTTGTCAGGCGACTCAGCCACCTGACAAGTCGCGCTCCGCTCTGTTCAATAGAACTGTTCTAATAGGAGCGACTCAAGTCGATCCGACTTAGAAAAAAGTTCTTGTACGACTTTGCCGATGACTTGGGGCGACTTGCATTGACTTCAATACAGAAGTCATTTTGCAAGTCGCCTCTGAAGTCGTCTTGAGATCGCCTTGCCGAGTCGCCCCCAAAGTCGTGCCGCCCCTGTGTGAACCGTGTCTAAAGTAAAAAATGTGCTTGATAATGCTACTCCCACCAGTTACGTCCATGCTGCTTTTTAATAGTGCTAAAGCATGACTTACAATCGATCAAGTATAAGCTAAAGGTCACTTTAAAGAATCGCACAAGAAAAAGAATAGACTTAAGGCTTTATTTGCAAGTCATCATGATACTTGATTTGGGATTTTGTACATTTAATCAAAGAAAATATATTTAAAATGGTTTAATTTGATAAAATAGTTAAACAACAAAATGCCAGCTCTGTACATAGATTCACTTCTTGAAGCCACATTTCACTTTTGCTGATGCCTTATCACCAGCATCTTTCGCAGCCTGACATCCTTTGTCTATAGCTAGAGAGAGAAAGAAAAAACGGTGTTAACAGAGGCTGGGTGACTACCAATATATTATCAAACAGAGTTGCAGAACAAAACCAAACCAATGAATTTATGAATTAAAATTAAACATTTGAAGTGAAATTTTTTTGGAAACCACATCAGGTTTTATTGTTGAACCCTATCAAAGACTGAAAGGAGTTTTAGGTGGAGTTCCTTTTAATAAATAGCTGAGCCACACTTTAGCATTGTGCTATCACATGTTTAAACCTTTAATTTTGTAGAGGATACATGTGGGCAGACAAATTCATTACCACCAGTACTTGCAACACTGTATCCTGGCCTAGGCCCACAAGGCCCAGGCCTAGGGCAGCACTTTTCAGGGAAGCAGCACGGAAAGAGTCCCCGTAGGCTTGAGCAACACTGTTATAGTAGCGCCAGTCTTATGGGGTGGACTGGGCTGAGAGGCAAATTAGTCTAGCGCCCCCATAAAGTGGCTGCACTTCTAATTTTAACTTTCCTATCATCCTGGACCACAAACCTTCCTCACTGTGCTATATGTTTCTGCGAAAATGTGACACCGGAGGGGTGGTGCATTCCAAAAAGTGGATGTTTCATTTTTGGGTGGAACTTCACTTTAACCCCCCTGCCGGTAAACCCGAGCGCGACTCGGGTTGGATTTTTCATGTAAATAGCGATATCCACGAGTCGCGCTCGGGGTCAATATGCAGAGCCTGCAGCGCATGCTGGCTTACCTTGGATCCAGGCGGGGTACTGTACTTACCTTGTCCCTGGATCCAGCGATGCATCCCCGCTGTGTGAGCGAGTGGCGTCCTCCATTCGACTCACACAGTGCCCGCGCGCCGCCGATCTCCGTTTCCTGCGACGTAACGGCGCACGGGGGCGGAGACCGGCGGCAAATTCAAAAATGTAAACAAACACATTACATACAGAATACTGTAATCTTATAGATTACAGTACTGTATGTAAAAAATACACACCCCCCCTGTCCCTAGTGGTCTGCCCAGTGCCCTGCATGTTCTTTTACATAATAAAAACATTTTTTTTCTCCCTGCAAACTGTAGATTGTCCATAGCAACCAAAAGTGTCCCTTTATGTCAAAAGTGATTTTAGATTAGCTAGAAAACAGCGATAATAAATTATAATCACTTGCAGAATTGAGCGTTAGCGATTTGTGGGAAAATTCGTCATAAAAAAATAAAAGTAATGACAGCGACAATTCTGCAACTGAGCAAATTTCAGTGATTTTGATTTGATTACATTAGTGAATATTTTTTATTATAATTACATTATTATTTGTTATAATTATTTATAGTTATTTATTATATTATAATTTTATGATTTTGTTTTTCAAACTTTATCATACCCGGGATGTCTACTAGACTCTGGTTTGGACATATTTAAGCGAGTTATTCCTAAAAATTGCAGGCCTACAGTATAAAACGCAGAATTTCCATGTAAAATAATTGTACCGCTTTTGGTACGTAATTCCAGACAGAATCATACCGCCAGGGAGGTTAAAGTAGAACTATAGGCAACACTTTTTTTATTTTGGAAAGAGTAAGGGGGGGGGGGGGTTATACCCCCTGTCAATTTATTTTTTACCATCCCTGTCCCATTACAGAGATTTCACTTCCTGCCCCATAGCCAAATAGGAAGTGAGAGGAAATCTATGCAAATTAAGGGAATTCATTGCCCCCCAGGCCCTAAGAAATAGTGACCCACTTGAAAATTTCAGGGCAGGTATTAAAAAGCAAGGGGTGTGGCCTTGACATAAAGGGGTGGTTCATATTTAAATCTGGGGGTGCACAGGTTTAGTCAGGCCTAGGGCAGCACAAAACCTAAACACACTACTTAGTACTTGGATAACCTTAGAAGAACTCCTCACAAACCCTGACCTCTAAAACTTTTTGGAGACAATCGCAGTTAACCCATTTGCTCCACTCCCACTGGAAACTTTACCAGATTCTTAGAATGTCATTATATTTGAGGAGCTGTGCAAGGGGATGAGGTTCCATACAAAAGTCACTCTCTACATTTTACTACCTTCTGTTGCACTCTAACTTCTTGCTGGAACTCTCATTCCTTTGATAGTGGGAAAAAGACCCGCACATTACTCTTACAAATGACCAAAAAAAAGGCACTACTTTTTTTACCCATAAGGCATCTATATGCAGTAAATATCAGGAGATTAAGATTACAAAATCATCACTGATTTGTACAGGATTCCATCCATTCTTTTCAATATCTACCCACAGCTGGGAGGCCAATGCTGGTGTTTCAATTTGACCAAAGATACACCCTGGGGGTGAATTCTGACCAATATCATACACAAGTTTACCAACACATTCCCATCTACATACCCAGGAAAAAAAAAATTGTAGCTGACATTTTGTCTAGAAAAAAAAACACATATTTATCTACTATGTGCAGCAAAAGCTGGAAGATAATATGCCAATTTTGGGTCAATGGTTTACCATGGTTAATGATATTATGTTACTTCCTTAAACCTTACTTCCACCTTTAGGGGCAAAACAGAGTAATTCACAAGAATTTGGTACTATTGGATCCAATTCCAACACTCTCTCTCGATAATATTTCAACAATGTATAAACTCGGAACGGGCTGATGGGAACCTCTTTGAGTGCTTAGATTCTGCACACTCTCACCGCTGCCACCTTCCTTTTTTCCCAGTAGTCCCCTTTCTCTCTTTCTATTTGTCTCCAATGCCCATTTGCCCTCACTCTCCTCTACTCAGGTTGTCGGCTCCCCTCTCCTCAAGCTTATCCTGTTAAGTCCTTGATACTGCCTTCCCCCAAACCTATTATTCTCCTTCCCATTACCCCATCCTTTTGTTGGCTACTATATAAAAGATTAAATGTCTTGTTTTCACTATTTTATTGTAACAATCCATGGAACTTCTCAGCAGGTCTTTTTTTTGAATAATTGTCAGAGTGAGTCTGTCCCAAGTCTGTCTTTATTAACATACTATCCAAGAAGCCTAGTGCTAAACCTTTAGCCTGTTGTTAGTAATCAAATCTAGTTACAATTGATAATGACAATCTGCCTGCACAGTACAGGTGGGGTTAATTATGAAAAACACAGCTGGCCACTCCCCTTATAAACAAAGAGAACTATCCAGGATTTTTCCTTGCTGGAGGGTCCAAATTAGAGCATCTAAATATAAATTTGTAAACGTTATGTTATAGTATGTGAATGGGAACATGTAACAAATATAAAGTAGGTGTTATTCCAATTTGGCTGTAACAGTGGAATTACACTTTAGGCCTAGTTAATCTTTTCTAGGCCTACATCCAGCACCCTAAGTCTTTGAAAGATCTCATTATTTTTGACAGTATTACTGACAGTTCGGTAAGCAGGAAGCTCTGCCTGATCTGTCTAATGGCAGACATGCGCAATGTATACGTGACCAAAGGCAGAACAAACACAACAGCAATCTTTGTGCATGTGGGCCTTTATATTTGCGAGAAGTGGCTTCCCAGCTTGTTCATACAAACTAAGAACGAGGTACTTAAAGTACACTCACCGACCACTTTATTAGGTACACCTGTTTAATTGCTTGATAACAAAAATTGCTAATCAGCCAATTACATGGCAGCAACTCCATGCATTTAGGCATCTAGATGTGGTGAAAATGACTTTCTGAAGTTCAAACCAAGCACCATAATGGGGAAGAAAGGTGATTAAAGGGACTTTGAATGTGGTATGGTTGTTGGTGCCAGACGGGCTGTTCTGTGTATTTCAAAAACTGCTGATCTACTGGGATTTTCAGCACAACTATCTCTAGGGTTTACAGAGAATGATCCAAAAAAGAGAAAATATCCAGTGAGCAGCAGTTATGTAGACAAAAAAATCATCATTGAGGTCAGAGGAGAATGGGCAGACGAGTTTGAGATGATAGAAAGGCAACAGTAACTCAAATAACCACTTGTTACAACCAATGTATGCAGAATACCATCTCTGAATGCACAACACATCGAACCGTGAATCAGATGGGCTATAGCAGCAGAAGACCACACCCGGTGCCACTCCTGTCAGCTTAAAACAGGAAACTAAGGCTATAATTCGCACAGGCTCACCAAAATTGGACAATAGAAGATTGGAAAAATAGTGCCTGGTCTGACCAGTCTCCAAATCCAGAACTTATGTTTGTTTTTTTTGTTTTTTTACCCATAAGATATTTATCTGCAGTAAATATCAGGAGATGAGTATTACAAAATCATCACTGATTTGTACCAGATACCATCCATTCTTTTTAAATTCTACCCACAGCTGACAGACCAATGCTAGTGTTTCAGTTTGGCCAAAGGTACCACCTAGTGGTAAATGCTGACCACTATCATACACTGAATCCCCCCCCCCCCATACCCTTATCAAGGGACATTGGGCAATAAAAAAAATGTACAACAGATTATCGAATCAAGTAGATACCTCTGAATATACTATGTCATGGGGAATTTAGTGGATTTATTTTTAATGATCACTTTTATAATAATGGTTTTCTTTCTGGAAAATCCACTTAATTCTAAAAACAAATCTTAAAAGCAAACACTCAAATTACATCCATCAGGTCATTGTATGGAATGAGAATTCATAAAAAAAACTATGAGCATGAGCAGCTTAACTTCATACTCTCTCTCTCTCTCTCTCTCTCTCTCTCTTTTTTAACAAACCGGGAGAAAGTGTTTGCAAAAAATGTAGACATTCTATATTTTAGTCAAGTGTCAACACACTAGAAACTATAGAAATATAAAACAACATTTTGGTATAGAAGTACTATGGCAAAGACTTAAATTGTGGTATAACACAATTTACCATTTACAATTTACCAGAAGTAATATGGTAAAGACTTAAATTGTGGTATAAAACAAGGCAAAAATTTCCCTATAAAAGACCATGACCAGTACGTGTAAAAGAAGCTACTGTATTAGCTATTTTGTTTTGGTGGTGATAGTAGGGGGCTACAAAATATTTGGGCAGGGACAGACAAATTGTTTCTAGGAATAATTTAAACACACACCGGTTTAAAGTGGATGTAAACCCAATTCATGAAATTTGAGCTGGGCAAATATATATGCACATATTTCTGCATAGCTCTCTCCTGAACCGTTCCTCTGTTAGCAGCCAGTTAACTCCTGACAAATTTTCGGACACTTCAGATAAAAGGAGCTTGAAATTTATGTCTGGGAAGTTTGCTATAAATAGATTAGCAGGCAGCTGGCCCTGTTACAAAACACCTCTAAGAGTCTCTGCCTATGATGAGAGGGATTGTGTGCCTTTCCTCCAATCAGCGATTTTAGCTGTCTTGGCTGTTTGCCCAGACATCACACTCCTCTAAACAGGAAGAGCAATTTTCCTAACACAATCTGGACTTTTTAAACAGTAAATAAATGTGAAGACAACAGATATGGATGTAAAACTTATGTAGGGAGATTTGTTTCATCTATGTGTATCATCTGAGGCTGTTCACTTCACTGGGTGTACTTCACTGGGTGTATGGATGGTTTACATCCACTTTAATATACTTATACAGAAATCCACTTTCAGACAATTTTATGTTCCTTTATTAAAAAATAACTTACCTTCTTGAGCAATTTTTTGGCCCTCTTCTGCACACTGTTGGGCAGTTTCCTTTGCGGCATCTGTTCCTTGTTTCACTACAAGAATATAAGGACCATTTATGCAAATAGAATTTCACCTTTCTTTAAACATAGAATTTTAAATAAAAATGAACACAATTACATTTGTTTCTGTTATATACAGCTGTGTGCATCAAGCTTTAGCTGCATTTAAAGCATTAATAAAGGATTTTTTTTTTTTTAAATAACAAACATGTTATACTTACCTCCACTTTGCAGTTTTTTTTGCACAGAGTGGCCCCGATCCATGTCTTCTGGGGTCCCTCGGCAGCTGCCTCTGGTTCTCCCCGCAATTAATCACCACAGTCATGCGAGAGCTCGCATGGCGGTCACTAATTGCGGGCGCACTCCTGTGATACAGCGAGCGGCCATAGCCGCTCGCTGTATCACTCGGTCCCCCCCCTCGGCGCGCTGCGTCATGGATGACATTGACAGCAGCGCGAGCAAATGGGTGCACTGCTCTCAATCTATCCGCTCTAGCCAATCAGTGGGCAGGCTGAGTGGCAAAGAGGATCGCGGGACCGCGCGCGGGACTTTCGAGGGGTCAGGAAAGTTTAAGGGAAGGGGGGTGGTGGCTGTATCAGATGTTTTTTCACCTTAATGCATAGATTGCATTAAGGTGAAAAAACATTTTCCTTTACAACTCCTTTAACATGTTTTTATGGCACTTTTCAGAATCGAAATAAGGACTGCAATAGCTATCTATAAAAAAAGAGAGCTTCTGTTAGGTGCATTCATTGGTTTACTGTGGTTTGGTTCTCAAGTTATAAAAGAATAAGAAAACCTGTTGTAATACAAACATACATGATGCCCTGCTGCCCTCTGCTTTGAAAATACAAGTTTCCTTTCTGCTTTGCTGACCTTCTTGCTTTTATTTGATTCGCTGACTTGTGACTTGGCTTTGACTTTTCTGATCTGTGTACTTCCAGGAGCATGACACAGAAATAATTGAAACCAATTTTATCAGGAGCTCCCTGATGGGAGCCCCAAAAATACTCTGACAGGTTTACTCTGCTGACTACCAATCCTTTCAGATCACTGCGATCGCCATGCACACATGGACTGAAGTCAAGACTGTAGAATGATGTATGTGTTCACTGAAAATTCAGTTTCAATTTGTTGTGCAGAATTCTAGTATCTGTTGATGTTTAGGAGATGGCAAGTGTTATAGATATGTAGCACCCTGGTGTTTAGGCAGGATTGGTAATAAATTTAGTTTGCCAGGTAGTATTGTCCTGTCTAATTGTTAGGAGATCTACTGATTTCCCCCTAATTTCCCCCTAATTCTGGAATTGCTGCACTTCTCTTTTCTGTCACTAGGTGGCATTGTAGCTGGTGACATTAGATAAGACAAAGGCATAGCAAGGACAGATCATAAATTGATGGGGTGTCTCAGCCAATAGGCAAGGGTTTCTTTAAGTACCTTGGTCTGCTGCAAGAGCCTATTTATTTGAGTGGAGTCAGGTGTATGGGGTTCTATGCCACCTGGATGGCTGTCTGGGTAGGTCAGAAGCTTGAGGCCTATCTTCGGGACACCTATCTGCTAGGCTGCCTGAGGCCTATGCAGAAGCAGGAAAAGCAGCATAGGGTTGGGATTGCAGGATTGTAGTCCAACCGAGTTGTAAAGGTTTAGCTGGATGGGGAACCAGTTATGGTAGGAGGTAGAGGGGAAGCTGTCACCACTAAGGGAGCATCCACCTTGTTACCGGAGACTATTGTGAGTAAGCTGAAGCAAGTACGTTAGCAGGCTTCTCACCAGCCAGGGACGGTGAAGAAGTGGGAAAGCATCAGCAAGTGCCAAACCAGGCACCCGGCAGGATACTGGGGGTAATGCTTGAGGAGTATACAGCGGGATAGTTGTGTAAGAGCTCAGTGACGATTGGGATCTGGAAGTCTAGTGAGAGACTGGGAGCTCTCTGAGTGAAGATCTACAGTGGGATACTGTGAGATAAGTAAAGGACTGTTCTGTTACCAAGAGTTATGTACTACCATTAGTAACTGGTAAAAGATTAGTTGCCATAAGAGCAAGCAGTCCTACCTATACAGAAGTGTTATCCGACTGGAGGCTTTCCACTGTATAACTGTCTACCTATAGAAGTCCTGGAGTCTGACAATTACCATTGCATCTACTCAAGGGTGTCCTGGCCCTAACCCTCTCTCCCACAGTTCTTTTAAAGTGGTTGTAAACCCTTACAACACACTTTTTTCTACAGGTAAGCCTATAATAAGGCTTACCTGTAGTTACCACTGCTTCAAAGAGTCTGCCGTTACCGGCGGCTCCCGCATGCATGTGCAGGAGTGACCTCATTGCGGGTCTGGACAATCACAGCTCTGGAGCCTGCGATGACCGGAAGTAACTCCGGGAGCGATGTTGGCCACCGGAGCAGTACGAGGATGGCTGCAGGGGCTTTGATCTCATAATTAGCTATGCATACTAGCTCATTATGCCTTTGTCTTGCAGGTTTTTGTTTTTTTCTCATAAGGTTTACAACCACTTTAAGAGACAATACATCTCTTGTTCGCATCCAAAAGTGACTGGTGCCCATACTTTCTTCTTGCCTCATACCCACCATGCCTAATAACCCACTCTACAAGGAAGGATGTCAGCTCTCCCTAAACCTTGAGGTCACCATTAGACCTTTTTTTCTTTTCTTTTTTAATTTACCAGTGTTATAAAAAGACATACAGTTCAGCAAATATGTCAGTATTAACTGTCTTGCTAGATTTGACTGGTGCAGGTGCTGTCTGTGAAGCTTGCACAGGTGAGATCATGAATGTTTTAGTAGTACATTTAGGTGTGGTGAGAGCCAGTGTGAGTTCCAGCATGTATGAAATGGGTAGAAGGATGAAGAGCCAATGCCATCACGTAGATCTGGGTGCGGCTACACCTGCAGAGAGAACGGCACAAGACATAGCAAAGCCTGATTCCTGAAGGCACACCCTAAACAGAGGCAGCAGAGTGTACCGTTGACAAGTTCCTATTCATATTGTCACTACTGTCAGTTTACGCTAGGCTGTGATACAAGCATCCAAGCAAAAAAAAAAAACATCTTTCTTTACATGAATCCACCTTGGCTCTGAGCTCCTCCAGTTTCCCAGCACCATACAGCAAGTGTCACCAGATCTCCCAGTGTTCACCTGCTGGTGGCACTGTGGTGCTCTGGGCCAATTGCTGCAGTTCCAGTGTCCACCAGCAGGTGTATCCCAGCAATCAGCAGGTTTTAGCATTCAGCTCCATCTGGCCACACCTGCTTGGGGGAAACTTAGGGCCCTTTCACACGGGCGGACGAAGGGTACGTTTTTTACAAGTCCGTTTACGATGAGCATCCGCTAACGTCCGTAAACATCCGCCTCCGCAAAGATCCGCTTTTTCAGACGGAAGAAAACCCTATTTTTCTTTTGTCTGGCGGAACGGATCGGATGAATACGGACACACAGTCCGTATTCATCTGATTCCCCATAGGGGAGAGCGGAGGAAAGACAGGGCTGTCAGCCGACGGCTCAGCGGGGATTAACGGAGGAATCCCTGCTGAGCAAACGGGCTAACGGAGCGGATCAATACGGATCCGCTCCGTGTGAAAGAGCCCTAAAAATCCACTTGCTATGACTCCTTGCCTCAATGTTCTGTCTCCTCCTGCCTTGTTCCCTCTTTGCTGTGTTTCTGCCACACTCTGTTGCCATTTACCCATGATCTTGCCCTGTATCCAGTGCCCAGTTGCCTTGTTCCTTTCTCAATCTCGTTTCCCTTCTTCCCATCCGCACCCTGCCCTGTATATTCCCTGTGTATATATTTGTATATTTAGTTAGTTGGTAGGTTTCTGCATTTTGGTTGTTGAGTTTTGATTTTCACACATTCTCATGTTTATTGTTGTTGGTGTGTGGTTATTTATTGTTGTTGGTGTGTGGTTATTTATTGTTGTTGATGTGTGGTTATTTATTGTTGTTGACGTGTGGTTATTTATTGTTGTTCATGTGTGGTTATTGTGCTTTTTTGGTGTGTGGTTATTTATTGTTGGTGTGTGCAGGGCCGTTTGAAGGAATTTGGGGGCCCCAAGCAAATGGGGGCTTCCAAGCTCCCCCCGCACACAAAACCTACGTTAGCGCTACATGATACGCCGATTCCCGAACGTATTTGCGCGCCGTCGTCGTAGTTTACGTAGTTTGCGTAAGGTTACCCCTGCTATATGAGGGGTAACCTTGCGTAGGTCCGGCGTAAGCCATGTTAAGTATGGACGTCGGGACAGCGTCGTGTTTTTCCATCGTTTACATCGTTTACGTAACTCGTCGCGAATAGGGCTGTACGTTAATTACGTTGCCGTCAAAATCAATGTATTTGCGACGTGCTATGGAGCATGCGCAGTGGGCTACGTTTACGGACGGCGCATGCACAGCTCGTTCGGCGGGGGCGCGCTTAATTTAAATACAGCACACCCCCCTCTTTCCTACTTTGAATTACGCGGCCTTACGCCGGCCCATTTACGCTACGCCACCACAAATTACGGAGCAAGTGCATTGAGAATACAGCACTTGCCCGTAAAAAGTGTGGAGGCATAGCGTAAATGGGTTACGCTACCCCGGAAAACCGCAAAAGTACGAGAATCTGGCCCTCTGTGTGTATACATGTATCTGGTCTCCCAATTGGTGAATACTGACACCTAGGTTATCACTGACTCCCAGACCTCAGTTTCATATGTAGGGCATTTAAGGCAATAAACAGACTCCCCATTGTGTAAATTTCGCCTGGGCAGGAAGGGGGTATATGTGCCCAGTAAGCAGTTGGAAAAGTAAGGGGCTTGGTGGTAAGGATTGGTATGGAGAGTTTGAGGGATTTCTCGAATACACTGGTCATGTACCGGTATTTATAATTGTTGCACTTACAAATGCATTTTGTGATTTGTAATAATGACACAACTGCATTAAATGATATACACAAAGAAAGACATTGGCCTGGATTCACAAAGCACTTACGCTGACGTATCTCCAGATACGCCAACGTAAGTACAAATGTGCGCCGTCGTATCTATGCGCCGACCCACAAACTAAGATACGCCTAAAAATAGGCTTCATCCGACCGACGTAACTTGCCTATGCCGGCATAGAGTGGGCGCATATTTACGCTGGACGCATGTGGCTTTCCCATTGATTTTCGATTCAAATAGGGAATTACGGTGATTCACGAATTTACTTGCGCCCGGCGCATAATATACGCGGTTTGCGTAAGTCGTACGTCCGGCGTAAAGTTATTCCCCATATATGAGGTGCAACCCATGCAAAGGTATGGACCAGGGAACACACGCCGTCGAATTTTACGTAGTTTACGTTGTATGAGAATATGGCTGGGAGTAGATTACGTTCACACCGTAGGCAGTGATTCGACGTATCTTAGACAGTTGTTTTGACATGATTGTGAGCATGCGCACTGGTATGCGGCCACGACACGACGTTCTAAGTACTTGTCTGGCACTCGACCCATCAATTACATGGGGTCACGCCTCATTTGCATGGCTCACGCCCACTTCCACCTACGCCGGCTTACGCCTTAGAAACCCAGCGTAGTTTTGAGAGCAAGTGCTTTGTGAATTCTGTGCTTGCCTCTCTGCGCTGCGTCGGCGTAGCGTAAAGAGGATACACTACGGCGGCATGTATATGCGCCGAGGTATGTGAATCCGGGCCATTGTATCCATTATTGTTTGCAAAGGCTGTGCTGCTTTTATCATCTGTTTCAACATTTATTTTTCAGCATAGAGCTAAAAATACCATTGGTTTTATGTCATGTTAAGCTACTGTACTTTCCCACACAACCCATTTGCTTTGTTTTTTGTTAATGTTCATTGTAGATGTGTTTTTATTACCTGTGATGTGAAGGACCGAGCTGAATGGAAACAAACCACAATGATTCTGACAAGTACACAAAAACATCCGCATGCCAGTCTTTGTCTTACAAGCTCTCTCACTTTATTACTAAAGCAGGGCAATACAAAACAGGACTAATGATCATTTTCTGTTGATTATTTTCCAATCCCATCTCTTTTGTTTATGTCAGTGGTCTCCAAGTGATACAGCACGCTGTTCTTTCCACTGATACCAATGATGGGGCACTTTTCCTTCCACTGACACCAGCGATAGGGCATTATCTTTTTAACTGACACTAAAAATGGGGAATTCCTTTCACTGACACCAGCAATGGGGCATTAGCTTTTTCTCTGACACCAATGATGGGGTGCTATTCCTTCCACTGACACCAGCGGTGGAGCATTATCTTTTTCCACTGACACCAGTAATAGGGCCCTATTTCTCCCACTAACATTAACGATAGGGCACTATTCCTCTCACAAATACCAATGATGGGGCACTTTTCCTGCCACTGACATCAATGATGGGGCACCATTTTTTCCTCCCACTGACCACCAAGCCTAAAGCCCCATACACACTATTAGATTTTCTGCAGATTTTTATCTTCAGATTTACCAAAAACATATGATTTAAAACCTTAAGGCGGCGTACACACGACCGAGGTTCTCGCTGGAAACCAGCGAGAACCTCGCTGGAAGCTGCATTCCAGCGAGGACCCTGGCCGTGTGTACGCTTTTGGCTCGCCCCGCCCGTCGGGAATCCCGTCGAGCGAAAAGAGAGCACGCTCTCTTTTTGCTCGACGGCCCGCCTGGATGAATGGCTGGTTGCCATTCCCGACGGGCGGGTCACCGATTTCGACGGCCGGCAGAGAACCTCGACGGGCGGAACGATGTGTTCTGCCCATCGAGGTTCTCTGCCGTGTGTACACGGCCTAAGGCCGCGTACACACGATCAGTCCATCCAATGAGAACGGTCCGAAGGACCGTTTTCATCAGTTAACCGACAAAGCCGACTGACGGTCTGATGTGTCTACACACCATCAGTTAAAAAAACGATTGTGTCAGAATGCAGTGACGTAAAACACACGACGTGCTGAAAGAAACAAAGTTCAATGCTTCCAAGCATGCGTCCACTTGATTCTGAGCATGCGCGGCCTTTTGACCGATGCCTTTGCATACTAACGATCGGTTTTGACCCATCGGTCAGGTGTCCATCAGTTACATTTTAAAGCAAGTTCTCTGTTTTTGGACCGAAGGACAACTGACCGATGTGGCCTACACACGATCGGTTTGGACCGATGAAACTATACGTCAGTCCGTTTTCATCGGTTTTGACCGATTGTGTGTACGCAGCCTAAGAGTTTCAATTTTAGTGCAATCGGGCAGGCCTTGTACTTCATCTTTTTGGTAAATCTGAAGACAAAAATCTGCAGTAAATCTAATCCTTTTTTTGGGGTGTAATGCCCCGTACACACGTGAATTCTAGAGGGGAAAACCGAGAACCTGCTCGGTTCGGTTTTCTTCCCACACACGGCCGGTTTTCCTGACAGGAAAACTGCGATGGAGCTTTGGTCAGGAATCCCGGTCGTGTGTATGCTCCATCGCAGTTTTTCCCATAGAAAAACTGCCAAAAAAGGCCGGGCAAAAGCCTGACGGTTTTCCCGGATCGTCCGGCGGTTTTTGGGCAATTTTGCCATCGGATAACTGCCATGTGTACGAGGCATAAGGCATTGTTTACCCCCACTGATACTGAGACACTGGCCACAGTCTGGCCCCACCGCAGCCTGAAGTTGATACATTGGCCCTTTGTTTAGAAAGTTTGCAGACCCCAGGTTTATTAGTGACAGTTGTCGGTGTGGACACTCTGTTGTGATTGTTGGAAGGATATATAAGTGTCTGGTGGTTGCGTTTTAGTGGGCAGTTTGCTCCTAGCTTAATAAAGGGCTAGACGTGGTCCGAAACATTGTTATGAAATGTGAGCTGTACTGTTTTGTACTGCCATGCTGTTGCAGTAAAGTGAAATGGACAGGCCTGCGTGTGAATGGACATTTTACTCACGCTGAGTTGCCAAAGGAGGCACCGAATAAGGTGTGCGCTACTGAAGTACAAGTACATGCCTGCAGCATAATGAGCTACGCTACTAATGTTGGAAACCTGTTCTTTTTGCTTGTGCTTCAAAAACGGTTACCCCAGGCCCTGACCGATGAAAACCAGGCAGGATGAAATGTGTTACTGTTGATTTTATTGTTGCGAATCAATAAAGAAGATTTTTAGAATGAAATACTTTAGATGTGCTGATTGCTTCATTATCTGCTGTGATAATATTTAAATAATGGTGTTAGATCCTCTGTTTGAGTTTATTTTACTGACAGCCAGATAACTGTAAACATTGCTTTGTTTACATCCAGCCTGTCTGCAGTCTGCTCTGCATTGTCTCAACAGCAGCATGTCGGCAGATCACCACTGAGGATAAAACGGCATTGGAGGTCCCTCTAGATGTGCATTCTGCTTTCCACAATTGGATGTGAGGAATCACATGACCTGGAAGAACTTCAAAATTATGCCCCTTTCACACATGCGGGCCATTCGTTTAATTGGTTCAGTCACGTCTTTATTGGTTTTCTATCAGTTTCTAATCATTTTATTTACATCCACTACCAATGCAAAAACAGATGGAAAAGGGACCGTTTCTTAGTTTACATCCGTCTTTCATGCGATCAGTTTAACCACTTGCTTACTGGACACTTAAACCCCCCTCCTGCCCAGACCAATTTTCAGCTTTCAGCGCTGATGCACTTTGAAGGACAATTGCGCGGTCATACAACACTGTACCCATTTTTTTCCCACAAATCAAGCTTTCTTTTGGTGATATTTGATCACCTCTGCAGTTTTTATATTTTGTTAAAAAAAAATTAAAGACTGAATTAAAAAAAAAAGAGATGATTTTTTTTTAAATTTTATTATAAAATTTTGCAAACAGGTAATTTTTCTCATTCATTGAAGTACGCTGATGAGGCTACACTTATAGACACCGATGGGCTGCACTGAGGGGCACTGATAAGGCAGCACTGGTGGGCACTGATAGGCATTGATAGGTGGCACTGGTGGGCACTAAGAAATTGCACTAATAGGTGGCACTGATAGCTGGCAGTGATGGGTGGCAGTAATGTGCACTGATGGGTGGCAGTGATGGGCACTGATGGGTGGCAATAATGGGCACTGATGGGTGGCAATAATGGGCACTGATAGGCAGCACTGCTAGGAGGCACTGATAGAAACCAATGGAGTTGGGCATTGATAGGTGGCACTCATGGGCATTGATAGGTGGCACTCGTGGGCATTGATAGGCGGCACTCGTGGGCACTGTGGACACTGGCAGGTGGCTCTGGTAGGTGGCACTGGCAGGGGGTTTACATTGGCACACGAGGCAGATGTGCCTCCTTCCTCTTTGGGGCCGATGTCCCTTGCACCTAAGCCAGTGATCAGCTTTTTTTTCTCCTCATGCTGTCGGCGTGAAAGGACCGAGGACCACCCCCTTACTCGGATCTGTGATTACCCGAGTCTCAGTGACTCCAGTGATCACAGCACACGCCGGGCGCTCCCTGCTGGGGCGCGCGAGGAGTGCGCAAATGTTATTAGTCCATTGACGTCCTCACAGCTATTGGGGTCTGTAGCCGTCATTCGGCTATAGCACGGATGGGAAGTGGTTAAAAAAATGGATGTTTACTGAAGCTGAGGTAAATAGGTGATCATTTACTTACATTCGGCTTTTCATAGAGATGCATTGATGTTTGTTTTTCCGTCAACGGGCAGATGAAAAGCGAACAATAGGACCGCATGTGTGAAAGGGGTCTTAGTCATAAATCACTTATGGCATCGACGACATATTATTTAAAGAGGTACTAAACCAATCATTAGATGTAGTGGCTGCATTCATTTTCTTTGTTAAGGTCCCTTCCGCACATGCGGACCGTTTGTCCGTTTTTCATCCATCTGTTGACGGATGAAAAATGCATATCAATGCATCTCTACGGAAAAACAGATGTAAATGGATGATCATCCATTTTTTTTAACTGATCAAAGTTCTATTTTTCTTCTGTTAAAAGAAACTGATCAGACGAAAAACGGATATAAACTGACAAACAGTTTTTTTTCATCTGTTTTTGCATTGGTAATAGATGTAAACAAAAAAACTGATGGCAAGCTGCCAAGATCTTCCTTCAGGGCCAATTCACACCAGAATGCAATGGGGGGAACTCGTTCCATACATATTTCCTGCACTGTTCAAAAGGCACAACACTTAAGATCTGCACTGGGTGTCAGTGTTGGCTTAACGAGTATTTTTCTGCCGTCACTTTTCTATGTTTCTATAAAGCACAATTTTTCTGTGCCTTCTGGCATTATTTCTGTTCATTCAAATGAATGGGCTAAACTTTCGATGCACCCGGATCGCATGTGAATCGCATAGGAACACACAGCGCGTTCCTGTGCAATTCATGGTGTGAACTGGCCCTCGTAGGAAATCCTGAAAGGATAGAAATAATATATGAATATTCTCGTACGACAGCGCTTTTTGTTGTAGTTTATTTGGTTTCTGATCATGTAAAGAGTTTTGTATCTGATATTTCTTGTAATAAGTAAATCGGACAAAAACGGTACACATGAAATGAAAATTGTTTGTTGTGTTTACATACAAGAAACATTTGGGAGTGTGTCCCTTTTTGTATGCAAAGTCGTAATAGGAAGCCAAAAGTTGTATACACACTATACGAAAATCAAACGATCGTGTTTCGTATAGAATTTTTCTTCTGATTTTCTCATGGTGTATACCCCCCTTTACATGGGCATAAGGTAAACCAACAGTTCTGCTCTGGCATGCTTTGATGAAGTCAGAACAAAGCTGTGAGCAATTACAAGAGTGACTACGTAGACTTCTACACTGTACACCTGAATCCTCTACAAATACAGTACATGCACCCTTTATGTGGCTTTGATTTATTTTTCCAAGCTTCTCCCATGTTCCAGTATCCTTCATAATGCTAAATTATTAGATACGGGGCTCAAATTAAAGGGGTTGTAAAGGTTTTTTTTTTTTTTTTTCTCTAAATAGGTTCATTTAAGCTAGTGCATTGTTGGTTCACTTATCTTTTCCTTTTATTTCCCTTTTAAATGTTTTTTTTTCTTTGTCTGAATTTCTCAATTCCTGTTTCTCCTCAGTAAGCTTGCCCCCGTTATCTGAGCCGTTCTGGCTGGGGGTTAGTCAGCCAGAACATCTTACTGAGGAAGAACAGGAAGTGAGAAATTCAGACAAAGAAAAAAACATTTAGAAGAGAAATCGAAGGAAAAGGTAAGTGAACCAACAATGCACTAGCTTAAAGGAACCTATTTAGAGAATAAATAAAAAAAAAACTTAAACCCAAACTTCAATTTGCAAAGGTCAGTATGTGCTGCCCAGAGCAGAATTATACATTTCTTTACCTATATGCATAATACAGCCCTCCTGATTAGTGTATTGGTTTGTCTTTGTCTAACAAAGTAAAAGTGTACTTAAAGGGGTTGTAAAGGTAACATTTTTTTTCCCTAAATAGCTTCCTTTACATTAGTGCAGTCCTCCTTCACTTACCTCATCCTTCGATTTTGCTTTTAAATGTCCTTATTTCTTCTGAGAAATCCTCACTTCCTGTTCTTCTGTCTGTAACTACACATAGTAATGCGAGGCTTTCTCCTTGGTGTGGAGTGTCGTGCTTGCCCCCTTCCTTGGTCTACAGAAGAGTCAGGACGCCCACTAACACACACCTCCTTTCTCCTTTCTCTGCAACGTAGAGAGAGTCCTGACTCTCCTGTACTCCACACCAGGGAGAAAGCCTCGCATTACTGTGTGGAGTTACAGACAGAAGAACAGGAAGTGAGGATTTCTCAGAAGAAATAAGGACATTTAAAAGCAAAATCAAAGGATGAGGTAAGTGAAGGAGGACTGCACTAAGGTAAAGGAAGCTATTTAGGAATTTAGGAAAAAATGTTTACCTTTACAACCCCTTTAAACCCATGAAAATAACTTGACAGTATCTGTAACAGGTTAATAAATCAACAAATATTTGCTTGTTTTACATTTGTTAGTACATCGCATACCCTAGTTGACAGGTGTAAGGGATATAGTGAGTAGTGAATATGAGTTTAAATATAATATAATATAAAATAATATGATTTTTAAATATTTCTTACCTATGCTGGAAGTATTTATATCAATTCCACCTTTTTTAAAACCAGACATTTTCAAATTTTGAATAGATCTAAATCGATGCTTCTGGGAATAAAAAAAAACTGTTCTCTGCTGAGAGGAGACAGTGGTGATGTGCCTTTATTTGTTCAGGATGCCCCTCCTTTTAAACCCCCTCCAGCAAAACATCATCATATTAGCAGACCATGGCATCTGCGTAAATGTGATAATCAACAAGTGGCGGAATTAATTTTTGAGCAGCATTGTTTTCTGTTCCCTAGAGGCTGGGTGGACCAGTCACACTGGAAAATTCCAACCCCGTAGAAGCGATATTGCCTCTGGCACAAAAATACAGTTTTGCACATTTCTGATGGTCTGGTATGCTCATTTTACAATCTGCTCTGGGTACTCAATGACTGAAAAGCCTTTTGTACTGGCCCATCCTTTCATTCTTTTCTGTTTGTTTGTGTGTGGCCTAATAAAATTTAATTTAACTAAAAAGCAATGACCAAAGCCCACTAGCCCACAATAAGCAACAACAGATTGCTGGGCCTGGTGGACTCTGCAGCTCCTAAGAAAGCTATTGCTATTTTATTATACTAGGAAAATTATTATCTTATCGTGAAAAAAACCTGTAGCTTCTACTGTTTCCTCCTGGAAGGCTCCATAAAACTCTACCGTTATATAAAGCTTCTTCCTGTATTCTAGCAGAGGGGTTCTGGACAGATTTCATAAGGTGTGGAGAGGTCAGGTGAACGACATGTCTACAGTGTACGATTAAATGTTGTCTCTCAACACATTTTTCCATCTGTGCACTTCCTGAAATTACTGAGCATTGTACAGTAAGTGACTTAGAACTAGGGTTGGCACCTCATCCCTTTAAAACCAAACACATATGAATGACACAGGTTCTTTGGCTGATTAAGGTGGTAATTAACCACTTGCCGACCACCACACGCATTTATACGTCAACAGAATGGCACTCCTGGGCAAAAGGACGTATACATATACGTCCCCTTTAAAGAAGCGGCATTGTGGAGCCCCACGATCGTCTCACGGTGAGGAAGAATGGGGAGATGCTGATGTAAACAAGCATCTCCCCGCTCTGCCTAGTGACAATGACACTAATCACCTCTTCCTGTAATAGATTGATAGCCATTAGCTCCAGCTGCTGTCAATCAAATTCAATTATGCGGGTGCCGGGGGTCGAGACAGAGTCCTACATTCAGCATCTATGGACGCCGAATGCTGGACTCGGAAGCGTGCCCACATCGTAACCCCCTGGGAGAGCAACCGATGCAGGGATGAGCCGCAAGAGCCGCCGGAGGACCCCAGAAGAGGAGGACTCTGTGCAAAACGAACTGCACAGTGGAGGTAAGTATGACATGTTTGTTATTTAAAAAATAAAAAACACAAAGGTTTACAAGCACTTTAAGCTAATGATCTACCAGAACACCCAGATCCTTCTCCATCATTGATTTCCCAAATTGTACTCCTCCTAGTATGTATGATACATCCATATTATTAGCTCCCAACATTAAAAGTGTTGGTTTCCTAGTGTGAAGTGCTTAAAGGGGAATTTATGTAGAGGAAATTATCTTCTTTGAGGCATGTTTAGGTATGTTTGGTGGTATGATAGCAGGCATTTTTGTAAATTGTCTGCTAGATGGATTTGTATACTTCGATCTCTTCGACGCTTGACTCGGTTCAGTTCAACTTTGCTGAAACACAAAGCTTTGCCCCTGGCAATAATGCTCAATGCTCTGCTCCTGCCTGGCACTGCCAGCATTGCTGGCTGACCTGATGCGTTTGCCCGCACACAGAAGCAAATGGTGTTACCACATGGCTTCTCTGTGCAAAGAGGAAGTGACTGGAGCTGCTCTGTCTTGGCTCTCTCTTATTTTCCAGTGGATTCTGGGATATAGTAACTTCAAAGGCCTCTCCCCCAATGCTCAGCTAACATTTTACAGATGCTTCACTAACATGCGTAAATGCTAAAGGTGCTGTTAAAGTGTGGTTACAGTGTATTAATAATTAAATTAATAAAGACGGCGGACAAGTGTCGATGCCTCATGAAAGTGACATGCTTGTAGGTACCTACATTAATTGCTGTTAGATAAGGAGTCTCAGCTACCCAGATGAGGAAGGGTTAATTATGGTCAGCCCGTTTCCTGGGTTTTTCTGGGCTCTGGTGTCCTTCCTGTGGTGTTATAAAAAGAGAGGAAGGTGGGAGTCGGTGAAGGACCACATGATAAAGAGGAGAAGGTACAACAAGAGGATGTAACCAGTAGTAACCTACGATCTCTATCACGCTAAGGTAGGGTGACCAGACATCCCTGTTTTCAGGGGACAGTCCCTGGATTGAGGACACTGTCCCCGGACCAAGTCTGTCCCCAGTTTTGTCCCCAGATTGCATTTGAACAGGGGCTGGGGAAATTTCAAAGACAGTCAGTGCAAAATTAATAAAAAAAATCTGAATTACACACACCTACTCTGCTGCTCCTACTAGCTTAGGGGGGTCTATTTTTTTCCCATTATGTGAGCCCCTTTCTGGTGATCATGTGCTGGTCGGAGTGAAGGGAAAATTCTTCAGTTTCGGGTGCATGCCCATTCAGCTCCGCTCTCATGTTCTTCTGCCTTGGCTCAAGTCCCAGCCAGTCGCCTGTCTGCTTATCTCCTTGCCTTCCCTGGCAGGGTGATCTTTCTCCGCTCCCCACCCAGTAGTAGCCTGGGGCCTGGAGCGCAAGACTTGAGAGGCTCTGAGGCGGGCGGCGGCGGCGACAGGCAGAGAGTCACTGATTGCTGCCATTACTAGTAAAAAAAAAATATGTCCCCCGGATTTCATTTTATAAATCTGGTCACCTTACGCTAAGGGAGCCTACCTTCTAATGACTTTGCCATGCATTGACTTCTACCTATAAAGGTATGCCTGGGAAGCCTAAGAATATGCTAGTTGGGGGCTTAACTGTTCATGGACTGTACTGTTTCAAAGCCTTCTAGTAAAGTTTCATTAACCACTTCTGAGCCTGGTCTGAAGTTACTTAAAAGGGTGCATGATGGCATGGTGTATCAGAACAGAGCCACACACTGGGTACAAAAGGAAAGCCACCACAAAGGGTGAAATTGGTTTAGAGAGTAGGAGGAGTAGAATAGTTGTCAAGGGTAACCATTAACTGGTAGGAGTAAACAGCAGCCAGACAGTGAGGAGGGCATGGGTGACAGGTCATCTGGTAGTGAGGGGATTATGCTCTGGCTCCCTCCCTAGAGGTTGATTCCCCAAAAGTAAGAAGGACCAAATCTGTGGTACGGAGACCCTATGTACAAATCTATGGTACGGAAGAGCTAAAGGAGTTAATTTTGTGCACACATTAGGTCCGCATTTTGTGCATGGACGGGCCCCAATCTGTCACTGGTAGTGAGGTGGCAGAGGCATGCTGGACTGGTGGAGAGGGCATAGGCTCAACAGTGTCCCTCCTAAATGCAACATTCATCAAGAAAAGTTTTGTAGTAACATCGGACATAACGTTTACATTGCATTTCTTCACATTCTGTGTACAGAAAACCTCTAGGTAACCATATTGCATTGGATTTTCAGAAAATTACAGCGCTGCAGATTGAAAAGGAAGGGTAATTTTTAATAACATTCATCTACAATATGACTTGTATCATAATTGTATATGCTATAATATTTTTTCTTTATTTGCTATTTCTTTCCCCTACAAAAGTGGAGTTATCCTTTAAGGACAATTGTGCCTAAAGATGGCCATAGATGGATTGTTTCTATTCTATTTTTTTTTCTTATAAAACGTATTCCTCCAACCACACAAGCGAGTTGGATGAAGGAATCCCCCACTGTGGGGGCTATGTATTCCAACAGCGGGATTCTCCACTGTCAGGCGGCGTACACACAACCGAGGTTCTCGCTGGAAACCAGCGAGAACCTCGCTGGAAGCTGCATTCCAGCGAGAACCTCGGCCTTGTGTACGCTCCTGGCTCGCCCCGCCCATCGGGAATCCCGTTGAGCGAATAGAGAGCACGCTCTCTTTTTGCTCGACGGCCCGCCTGGATGAATGGCTGGTTGCCATTCCCGACGGGCGGGTCGCCGATTTCGCCGGCCGGCAGAGAACCTCGACGGGCGGAACGATGTGTTCTGCCCGTCGAGGTTCTCTGCCGTGTGTACGCAGAAGATATTGACAATGACACGACACGTTTTCCAACATACCCAATTTGGCTGATCTCTGTTCAACCAGCTGAATTGCGATTCAATTAACGGTCAGCTTAAGATCTTTGGGTAGCCTTAAAACATCACCAGTTTGATTGTACACATTCATAAAATACATAAATGCAATTCCCTAGCAAATACATATTATTTTCACCATTTTTGGCTTGTACAAATATAAGATTGTAAATAAACCTATAAACCATCCTATGACACTTTGCCACCTTTGGACATTGGTTTTGTGGTCTTTCTACTTAGCCAAGCTTGGCTGAAAAATGTAGAATTATGGAACTAGGGATTGGCCAGCATTGCATGATGGGAAAAGGCCGCATGTATCTGATATTGCATAATATGATATTGATAATATGGAGTTGACGACTATATAGCTGTTAGTGCCGCAGAGGAAAAAACTGAGAGAGAGCATTGTGAAGGTGAGTCCTGGGTGCTAAGAATGTGAGGTGGTGAGTTTGGTGCACATCAGTGGTGTCCCGTTCATACAGGTCGCAGGGGTGCCTACCCCCTAATCTACATGCAGGGTGCCGGATGCATGGATTCCAACGTTGTTTTCTTTCTTTGAGAAGCTCATGATTAAAGTCTGAGGCTCTAATTGGCTTTAAAAAAGAGTGGGCTTGAGGCGCAGAGCACTGCGCCCTGAGCCCACCCAGTTGTGTGACAACAGAAAATTAATATTCGCTATTGTCTTCCTGATTCTCCTCCTGACCAATCAAGAAGTGGGTCTTGGGACCCATCACCCGATTGGCTGAGAGGAAAAGCAATCTTATTGGCTGCTGAGGAAGAGGAGGGAGGAGACACAGGGGAAGCCACTATGAAGCAGGGGAGGAGGAGATGCAGGTAAGTGCAGTGCTGGTGACTGACCGGGGGGACGGACTGGTGGCAGTGATCTGGTGGATTGTTTGTCCCCCCCAAAAAAAATATACCACCATCCGCCACTGGTGCACATGGTGACCGGGTCTCTTTAATCTAGGCTGAGCAGCGTACAATGACTGATGAATACTCTGATTTTCTATCTTTAAATGCAAGCGTTTCCACAATGTTAGTCAAGGTGTGTGTGTGTGTGGGGGGGGGGGGGGGTATAGAGTCTGTCAGTTTGTCTAGAGATTTCCCTCTCTGTTGAACATATGTGAGCAGTGCAAAGGGCGAGGATGATACACAAAAACCCAAAAGCCCAATGACGGTTGATCTTTTTTGAGTGTATTATTGCTGCTTACTGCATCGTGCTGCTCTTCGCATCTTTGCTCTTTGAACAACCTTACACCTGACAGTGTGAAAAATAATCATTTATTTGCTGATAATTGCACAGTACAGTTTCTATATTTTCCTAGTTATAAACTGGCAATGCGTGTCAAACATAATCAGTGAAGAAGGGGTTAGTGTAAATTATTCATGCCTCCTGGAGCACAGAATTGGCCGTTCCCCTTCCAGTATACAGAAGAAAACAAGCCGGCCACATTCTTCCCCAGTGAATCATCCCTGAGCTCTATTGATGTGTTCTTACTGATTCTTCACTTTGCATGCACAGTGATACAGCACAATTCCCTGCTGATATATACCTTAAAGACACTAAATGCATGTTATGCAATATGCACTACTGATGTGTGGGACGTGCAAAAAACACATATAAATAAGTATTAGCACAAGTGGATTGGATTGATTGAACAGAAAGCGGCTAAGCATTTGAGAATTCAGAAGATACTTCAGGGGGGTTTGTTAATGTAGCACTACCCCCACAGGAGCTGCTGGATTCGATTTGGGCCTCCACTCTGCCTGTCAACCCCCCTGAAATTTGGCTTGATCCCCACCTTGGCACAACTGGACAATAATATCATTGTAGAACCCAAATGGCAATAAGGGATCACAATGATACCACACAATAATAAATGTAGTTAATTATTGTTACCTTGATGTTGGTCACTTGCCACACAGCTGCAATAGACCGAGTCTCACACAGATATAGCTTAATCAGTGGTAAGATGTTTACTCGGCATATAAAAAAAAAAAGAGAACAATGGTTACACAATAACATTGACTGCACAAAGCTCCCTGTAAAAGTCAATGGGACACAATGGGGTTCAGAATTTCTTTGGTGGAGGAATCTCCCAATGCAATAGCATCGGCACTGGGACGCTTCTTCATCAGGTCCCACACAACTCACCCAAACGGTAAAATAACAAGGGATACAGACAGTTATATCAAACACATAAATCCACAACTGTTCCCTGTAGCGAACAGCTCAACAGGTGCATATCCCGTAGTAGCAACTCCTGGGAATAAAGAAACTGCTGGCAGTTCCTTTTAGTGTCAGTTAATCTTCTGCTAGCTCTGTTGGTGCACTTATCTTATTTGTAATCCAATAAACAGGGTGAAGAAAAGAACAATCACTTGATGCATATAGTGTAGTGATAAAACAACGTTAATCCTCCCGAGCAGCAATGTGTCCCTACTCCTGGCGCTGCAGACACCAGCAAGTACCGGTGGAACTATAAAAAAGAACCCACACTCCTGAGACCCAGTTAAACATGCTGTAGGCAAGTGCCCTCTCACCACATGAGACCTTGTCTTGCTGGTGTCCTCAATGCAGAACTTCCCTGCGGTTCTCTGTCTCTCTGTAACATGAGGTCCCTGATCCTCCATGCAGCCGATCGCCGGGTACCGGTGGATAGGTGACTGTGGATGTTGTGGGGTGTGGACCGCTCCCTCTGTTTTGATTGACAAGACTGTCCACAAGGATCCCTCTCTGGCTAGGCGATCTGCTCTCTCCAACTTTAGGCTCAGGCTTCTACGGCCTAGGCGCACCCACTGCAGGCCTCTTGCCTGTTAAAAGATGGCACCCCGAGAAAGTGGGCTGAGGCCTCCCCAGCCTTAAATAAATTTTGCCAGCAGGCTGCGTGTTTGGCCTTGTGGGTAATGTAGTCTCAATCCAGCCCACGGCAATAGAGCTTTTGTCTCTTGTACCACAACACCCATAATGCTTGGCCCTTGACAAGCTTTTTTTTTAAACTGGGCAAAGATTACCTTTTTTATTTTTTTTATTTTTTGCTAGGAACAGAGGGGAACCGAATCCTCATCTCCTCTGGGTAACTAGAACCTTCGCAATTGCTCGTTTTTTATTTGTATTTATTTAAACAGCTAAAACTGGACCAGAATGTTTTACTTTTCCATCAACGCTGGTAGCCTGGCTGACTGGAAGAGATTGAAAGGTGAACTTTCCACCTCTCAAAGTTATACGATTGTTATGCTCATTGAATTATGCCCCTGCATGGGTGAGTTTGTCATGATGGTATACTTTTCCATTAAAAATTATTGTACTAGAAAGGTTAACCTCCCTTAAACTTCCACCAGTGTTACACCAATATAGCCGATATGGCCCACTGATCCTGAAGGTTTTCCATCCAGGTATGTGTGTGAAGCTTCACACAGGCACCCTCTGGATAAGTGCACCCCTAAAGGGACTTCTGCCATTCTTTCAAGACAGGAGCCTTAGAGTTTTAAGGCTTCAATAATGAAGATTTGGTACTTCTCCAGTTCATTACTAATCTTTTCCCCAGTGCGTAGGATTTTGCATCCATGTATCCTGTATGCTGGAATTTTCAGTATTTTTTATTTTTTTTACAGATGATATTCGCCCTGACCTGCTAATGGTCACCCTTGAGATGGCTGTATCCTGTCTACTCCCAAATAGATTGGATCGGTGTTCTGGTGTCTTTCACCATTTATTTATTTATTTAACAGGATCCACCAACCATGGCTTCAGCCATAATGCACTCCTTGCCATGACTGCGGGGAACACCGCTCTTGAAAAAACATCAATTGACGTCTGACACGTTCACCACAAACTATGCTGCCAATTTCAGCTCTTACAAAGCTGTTACCACCTTGTCTCTTCACTCTTCCAGATGGGCTTATTGAAAGGATTACTCCACTTTTGCAGAGCTGCAATTTCCTGTAAAAAGCAATGAAACATAATTTCCTGCTTGTATGACTGGCTCACAGATTTTCCCAGAAGTCTGCACCAAGATAAAAGCCAGATTTTGTCATATACTGCGACAATTTTTATTTTTGATAAGATACTCTCAAAAGGGAATCATGTCTAAAGGAATGCAGACCCTGCCACTTTCCAGAGTCCTGCAGGTGCAGCAGCTGGTTGATAATTATGAACCATTCCCATTAGACTTACTCAGCACATGGGTATCTTGGTTACTGCTGGTGTGCCGACACCTGCAGATGCTACAGTATGTAGAAGCACTTCGGATCCAGATCAAATCTTTGGACTAGAGCCTCCTTGAATGTGACAGTAAAGTAGCATGTCTTTATAAGGGCATTTTACTTTGATCCCTTCAAGTCTTCGTGGATTAACTCATCCAGTTGTTCAGTGAAGGAAATTAGTGTTCTAACCTTGTGAAGAGTTTACTCCACTTCACCCCAGCTAATTGCGTCCTTAACTGCCCTTGCAGAAAAAGGGTCTCTATTGGGCAAGCTTCAAAGCTTGTGGCCCCTTTAATGCTTTCTTCCCATGGCAAACTTTCCAATTTGGACACCATCTACTGGCTCTGGTTGGGAGTGCTAGGCAATTCATGCACTGTAGCTTGTCAAGCAATAACTTTCCACCACGAATGAAGCAACTATTAGGGCTGGTAACCTGGGGTGTTTGTAAGCAGGGAGCAAACATAATCAGAGGTGAGATGATGACATTGATCAATTGCCTGTATGACTGCTCTTGAACGGTGACTGTTCTGGCTTTTAGCAGACTCTCTTCATCTTGAGATCCTTGCAGGACTGTATAGTGTTAGCTTGGCAGACAATAACTTTCCACCACAAATGCAGCAACTGGAATGCCGCGTACACACGATCACTTTTTGTGATGAAAAAAAAACGACGTTTCATGTGATGAAACAAAACAACGTTTTTCAAACGTCATTTTCCAAAACGACGTTGCATACACACCATCGTTTTTCCAAAATGCTCTAGCAAAGCATGGTGACGTACACTACGTTCGACGGCACTCTGTTCCATTGAAGCTCCGTCTCATAACTTGCTTCTGAGCATGCGCGGGTTTAAAAACATTGTTTTCAACATCGTTTTGCCCACACACCATCACTTTTTATAACACAAAAAACAAAGTTTTGAAAAAACGACACAAAAAATTCAAGCATGTTCGAATGTTTTTTTGGTAGTTTTTTTTAAGACATAAAACGACGTTTTGCCCACACACAGTGATTTTAAATGACGTTTTTTTTTCATCACAAAAAGTGATCGGGCTAGTAATTTGTGATGTTTGTAAACGGAGAGCAGTGATAATAAGTGGTGAGTTAATGAGCTTAATCAACATTGCCTGGATGTCTGTTCTTAGATGGTAACTTGTCTTGACCGTCAGAAGGCTCCCCCCATCTTTTGGTCCTTACAGGACTATAGATATTGGCTCTCTTTTTCTCAATCTTCACTACTTACCTAATCCCTATACCTTAAGGCAATGGGTAGTCTGACTGGACAGCGTTTTCCTAGAAACAGAGCAAAGCAGCAGACTGAAATAAAAAACAGCATAATGCTAAGTCTCCACTATTGCGACCTGACCTGTTAGAACCCCTCTGGCACCACCTGGGGTGAGACCAAAACCGCCGGAGCGCAGACTGACCCACAGGACAGGTCCAAATCGACAGCAGCACAAACTTTAACACAATTGTGAATGGGAGCAAAATAATTCTCCTATTCCCCACTAACTTTAGCGTAGTGCTCATACTGAAAGTAAGCGGGTGCTACATAAGTAAAAATAAATCAGCAATATCTCAGCACCTCATCCCTCAGATCTGCCCAATACCTGCTTCCTTTACCACGAGTATTTTATCTTTGCTATCAGATTTGTATTTTATTTTATAATACTGAAAAAGCAGGACAGGAACCCTGGAAGAGAAAACATACCTAGAAGTCAC
The DNA here is from genome assembly GCA_029574335.1 of Rana kukunoris. Classification (NCBI taxonomy): domain Eukaryota; kingdom Metazoa; phylum Chordata; class Amphibia; order Anura; family Ranidae; genus Rana; species Rana kukunoris. The sequence continues at coordinate 132,883,904 of CM056056.1, read as the reverse complement.
AGAAAGTGGGTAAATTTAACAATAAGCATCTGCACATAATTGAAATGTCATTCATGGGTGTACTAAAAGTTTTATAACCCGCACCTTATATTAGATGTCACTTGATGATATGAAAACACTGTCATATGAAGGGCAGGACAGTGCTTATTGTTCACAGTGCCTTAGGCATGGGACAGTTCTATAACGCCCTAGTGTACAGCAATAAATCTCCAGCCCTACCTATTTTTACCTGTTTACTTCAGCTGAAAATAATTATCTTTTACATAATTTGTATTTAACATGGGTAATAAATATACGTTAGCAATATAAAACCACAAATACAATGTTTTACTTGACAACTTCTCTGACATCTGATTTATAAAATGCAATGTAAATGTACTCAGTAAATATATGCATTTTGGTGAATAATGAGACCCTTTATGCTTGTCAGGTGTTTAATTGATGGCGCAGTTTCCGTTGACAGGCATATACAAAAAAAAATCTGCATTTTCATTATGTGCCAACATATAATGCAAAGCCTAGAAGCCTTGTTATGATGTCAAGTGAATTACTTTATGAGTGTAATAGATGAACCAAGTAAAAACTGTTTTACTGGATATTAGTACATTTTTTTTGCAAACCCTGAACATATCCACTGATCCCTATTGAAGTATGAGGCTGGGATCACATATATGTGAATTGGATGTGTTTTTCATTTTCAATTTACATAACATGGGAATGTGAACAGTGTTTATAATAGAGCCGGTTCACACGTGCCAGGGGGCGGCAGCTATGCTGCTTAGAAAAGTGTCCTGTGTGATTTTAGGTCTGGTTCAGGTGCAAATTTAAGCACACATTTGCACCTGAATCGCACCTGAATTGATAAACAGAAAGGCACTGGACTGAAAACCGCAGCCGGACATGTGTGAACCCAGCCAAAAAAAGTAGGGTGTACTCCAGTAAATGTGCAATTAAAAATACAGTATATATACACTATATTACCAAAAGTATTGGGACATCTGCCTTTACACACACATTCACTTTTTAATCACTTCAGCCATGGAAGGATTCACCGTCTTAGGCCCCTTTCACACGAGGCTGTTCGTTTTGACGGCGGATGACAGGTCTGTCTCTGCTCACTGGGCAAAGATGGACTTGTCAGAACCCTGCTCTCCTCTATGGGGGACCAGATGAAAACCATCCGATCTGCCAGACAGATGGAAAATAGGGTTTTCATCTGTTTGCATTTAGGGGATCGGATTGGATGTCAGCGGACATGTCACCACTATACTGTGCTGTTCCCTCCCAGCCCCCCTGTACTGTTCTCTCCTGGCCCCCCTATACTGTGCTGTTCTCTCTTGCCCCCCAAACGTTGCTGTGCTTTCCTGCCCACCCTATACTGTGCTGTTCCCTCCCTGCCCCCCTGCACTGTTCCCTCCTGTCCCCCCTAATACTGAGCTGTTCCCTCCTGGCCCCTCTACAATTTTCCCTCTTGGTCCTTTAAATGGTGCAGTGCTTTCCTGGCCCCTCTATACTGTGCTGTTCTCTCTTGCCCCCCAAACAGTGCTGTGCTTTCCTGCCACCCTATACTGTGCTGTTCCCTCTTAACCCCCCTGTACTGTTCCCTCCTGGCCCTCCTATACTGTGCTGTGCGCTCCTGGCCCTCCTCTGCTGTCCCCTCCTGCCCCCATACTGTTCTCTAATAGCCCTCTGTACTGTTACCTTCTGGCCCCCTGTACTGTTCCCTCCTGCCCCCCCATACTGTTCTCTTCTTGCCCTCCTGTACTGTGATGTGCTCTCCTGGTCCCCCTATACTGTTCCCTTCTGACCCCCTGAACTGTGCTGTTCTTCACTGGCCCCCCTATACTGTGCTGTTCTCTCCTGATCCCCCTGTACTCAATTTTAAGAGAAATGTATTTAACACTAATTTGGTTGTCATTAGCTTATTTGAATCTTAGGCTGCGTACACACGACCGAGCTTCTCGGCAGAATCCAGCGAGAAGCTCGCTGGGATCCATATTCTGCCGAGAAGCTCCATCGTGTGTACGTTTTCGCCGAGCAAACTGTCGAGCAAGGCGTCGAGCCGAAATAGAGAGCAGGTTCTCTATTTCCTCGATGGGCCATTGGGACTAATGGCTCGACGCCTTTTTCGACAGCCTGGTCGACGAACTCGACGGCCGGCCAAGAACCTCGTCGGGCGGAACGATGGGTTTAGCCCGACGAGGTTCTCGGACGTGTGTAGCCTTATTCTACTAGGTATGATGGGTACCGGGGTTCAAAACAAACAATAGTACACTATCAGTTGGGATCCTAGTAAAATGTAGCATAGGCTCACGGGGATAAGTTCCAATGAAATAGAACATTTGTCCCAACTGCCATTCACAACACAAAAGGCAATTTACTGTCCTCTCTGTGAGTGACTTTTTATGAAGTGCTGACCAGCCACATATTCCGTTAATACCCTTCCAGATAGAGACATTCTGAGTGTTTGCCAACTGTCTGTTTGGCTTGCATTTTGGACACTGCTCTATTTCATTGTTTTGCAGCAGTAATAAAGGATATGAAGTTGTGATAAAAACATTCAGTGGTATGCAAGCCGTGCAGAGATACGTAGAAACAAACACATCTTTCTGCCTATACTCAGGCTGAGCTATCCTCATTTGCAAGTACTTATTATTGAGCCTTAACCACTTCAATACCAGGCTTTTATACACACCTCAATATCAGGCCTATTCTGGCACTTCTTTCCTACATGTACAAATCATCATTCTTTTGCTAGAAAATTATGCAGAACCCCCAAACATTATATATATTTTTTTAGCAGTTACCCTAGGGAATAAAACAACGGTCATTGCACTGTTTTATCTTGCACGGTATTTGCGCAAACATTTTTCAAACGCCTTTTTTTTTGGAAAAAAATTGTTTCATGAATTAAAAAAATAACAAAACAGTAAAGTTAGCCCAATTTTTTTGTAAAATATGAAAGATTATGTTACACAGAGTAAATATATACCTAACATGTCACGCTTTAAAATTGCCCACACTCATGAAATGGCGCCAAACTTCGGTACTTAAAAGTCTCCATAGGCAACGCTTTGAAATTTTTTACAGGTTACCAGTTTAGATTGATAGAGGAGATCTAGTGCTAGAATTGTTGCTGGCACTCTAATGCACGTGGGGATACCTCACATATGTGGTTTAAACGGCATTCACATATGTCGGAGGGACTTGGGTGTGCGTTCGCTTCTGTGCGCGAGCTACCGGGGACAGTGGCGTTTTAATTTTTTTTTTACTTAATTATTAATTTATTTACACTTTTTTTTAAAAATGTATCACTTTTATTCCTATTACAAGGAATGTAAACATCTGTTGTAATAGGAAATGTGTGTGACAGGTCCTCTTTATGGACCAAAAAAATGAAGTTCGATGCTTCCAAGCATGCGTCGACTTGATTCTGAGCATCCATGGATTTTGACCAATGGAGTTCCATACAGACAATCGGATTTTTCTATAGGTTTTTTATCCATAGGAAAAATTTAAAACATGTTCTATTTTTTTAAACCAGTAAAAAATAAAACCGATGGGGCCCACACACGATCGGTTTGTCGGATTAAAACAGTCCATCGGTCGTTTTCAGCGGACAAACTGATCGTGTAAAAGAAAAAGGGGAAAAAACTGCGCTAAATCAAATGTGAAACAGAATAAGCAGCTGGCACACAAACAAAGTCCAAAGCAATTAAAATACAAAAAGTGCAGCGTTGATGTATGATGGTCAGTGTAGAACGAACATGACCATTAGTGAATACATAAAGTCACGCCTTAGACTTGCTGTTAATATTAACATGTGAGTCTACAACTGTCGGTAAGAATACTCACTTAATTTATCTTGATGTTTTGGATGATTACTTCAGACAAGCCACTTACCACATGAGATAACATCAACCTATCACTCATTCATTTGAACTGTGAATTACTCACCTGTTGGAGTGATCCATTTACTTGTTGGGAGATCCATTATTTGGACTTTATGTATTCACTATTGGTCACGTTCGTTCTACACTGACCATCATACATCAGCGCTGCACTTTTTGTATTTTAAACTGACCGTGTGTACAGGGCTTTACAGTGATGTTAAGCATACCACCCTTACAGACAGCTAAAACAAATATTGATGACCTACAGCTGGTTTTCCCAATTGGTGTTGGCCCTGGAACTGTGTAATTACTAAAAGACATGGAAGATCACCCAGCCAAACTCAAGGAACCCCTAGCAACTTCTGGAGGAGCTTTAGTGTTCCATAGATCCCTGGTTGATAATGGCTGCTCTAGGCTAAGACTGGCAATAAATAATTTATTTCTCGAATCCAATAAAGTTAGATGAACTTCTATGAGAATCAAGTTCAAATAAGGATTACAAATATAAAAAAATGATTTTCCTATTTCCAACATGATAAAACTTCACTGTCGTCAGATGGCAATTAAGAAGAGATTGTTATCAGTGGCAATGATTGCACTAAGTGGTGCGCAGTAAAACTGTCATGACCTTGGAATGACAATTTCCAGGAAAACAAGTTGATTTTCCAATTGTGATTATTTGCATTTTAAGCTTCATTACATCTTTAGGATCAACAGTCGACTGTTTGTTTAGTTAGTTAAATATTTAAATATTTGTTATATCAAATGAAATATCGTTCTACCTTTGGTCCGCTTCAGTGCATTAATCCTTTTGCTGCCAGAGCCGTTTTTTTTGTACATGCACATTCTAGGCCCGAAGAACAGTTAAAACTCCCAAATATTTTGGGCCCTGAGGAATTAAGTAATGGTAGTTTACATTTTTTAGGTCACATGATATAAGCACAGATGTTTATCAAATTTATATTTTCAGTAATAAAAATACTAAAGGTAAACAAACATCATATATTACCCAATTTTTGGGTAAAATTTAAAAGATAGTATATAGAATAATTCCACGCTGCCCTTCAGATAAGCAGCTAACACAACAAATAGACAAATAGCAACAACTCCATTGTTAGAGTTGGTTCACACTGGGGCGACTTGGGATCCGACTTGAAGTCGTCTCAAGTCGTCCCAAGTCGTGCTGTCCAGAAAAACAATGTTAGTGAATGGGAGCGGTGTTAATACACACTACTCATGTCGCTCCGACTTCAGAAGAGGTTCCTGTACTACTTCAATCAGATTTCTAGGCGATTTGTACCCATTGATTTCAATGGAAGTCGCTTCCAAGTCTGATCACTGTTTTAATTGAAGCGACATTTCAGCAAGATAACATTTCTCAGGCAAATATTATGTTATGTTATGAGGACATTCACATTCTCATTGTTTATATTCACTATTTGAGCACCTTGCCAATTTAAGTCTATAGGCATTCATTTATTTATACATTTTTTGATTAGCGCTACACTTTTTGTTTCCACATCCCTAAAATATATCTAGCTCCCTGCCCCTGTTGGGTAGGCGCTATTTGTAAATTTAAGTTATCTGAGCTGTAATTTAGCTCAGAATGATTATGTCAAATGATTGGTTTCTGTTCCAGTTCAGCTGCGTTGAACATTTTCCACGTGACTGCAGGTGTCACTGTGACCACAGGTAAAGGTTGGAAATGCAACGGGTTGGGTGCATTTAGTATTCTTTCCCAGAAGAAGCTCAGTGGGCGTGGTCCCCACCACTGTGCATTCTCGGAGAGGGTACTTAAGGGACAGACACTGTTCTGACGGGGTCTTCCGATCCTGACCTGATGGCCTCCCTGGCCTCAGGGATGTGCTAACAGTATTTTTCCAGCCTTGGGGCCTGCTGGCCCGAGGCTCCGCTACTGAGAGTAGGCCCAGGAGTTTCTGGGGCCTACTGGTCCAGGGATGGTCCTGTGCTGTCTTCTCTGCAGGAAGAAGCCTAACGATTGAGGATTCAATTAGAGGACGCATCCTGGCCAATCTACCTCACAGTGCTGCCGGCTGGCTGAAAGATCCTGGTACTGTATAGCTGTGTCTTTCGGACTTTTGGACAAAGTGTGTTTGTGGTTACACGGTCCTGTGGCAGAGGACAACGGCACTCATCAAGTCTGTGGCAGAGACTTTTGAACGAGCTTCACACCGGCTGCTAGGTCAGTAAGAGATGCCTATCCGGTGGTTGCTGAATCCAGTGTGGAAACGGTTTGTCCTCTGGATCCAAGAACGTACCCGTAATTCGCAAAAGCAAGGTACCTGAATCTCCCCTAACCCTCCATCCCTCCGACTGAGTTTTGTTTAATAAAACCTTGTAAAAAGAGACTAAGTGTTGGTGCAGACATTTGTGAATAACTCTTCGAGGAGGACCCCAAGACTAATGCGGTAAGTTAACGACAGGCCCAAATTCAAGCCAGCAGCTCCTACCGGGGTAGTGCTACATATAAATGATGAACTTGCAACAAATTTCGATACTCAATATTGTCCATGAGTGATGCTTTAAAATCCTTTACAATTAATTAGTTACTTAGTTTTGAGTTAAACCTGAATTATGGCCCTAAAATTATTTTTCTTACTCCAGCATGTGAGAGAGTACCTAATATGTGTGTTACAACCATTGTTTTTGCACTTAGCTGTATCTGTTGCATACCTTTACGCTTGTATATGTCTGTACCTATGGATGAAGGCTTTAAAAATGTAAGGCTGCGTACACACAGGGAGACATGTCCGCTGAAACATGTCCGACGGACCGTTTCCAGCGGACATGTCTCCTCGGATTTTGGTCCGATGGCGTGTACACACCATCCGACGAAAATCCCCTCGGACTGAGGACGCGGTGAATCCAGAAGTAAAATACTTCCACGCATGCGTCGAATCCATTCGACGCATGCGGGAGATTTATTTCCGCTGGTTAGGCGTACTAACCAGCAGACATGTCCGACAGACAGGTTTCCAGTGGACAAATTTCAAATCATGCTTTAAAATTTGTCTGCTGGAAAAACCTGTCTTCTAGGTCGTACACAAGATCGGATATGTCCGCTGAAACTGGTCAGCGGACCAGTTTCAGCGGACATATCCGATCGTGTGTACGCGGCCTAACTGTTTTTTTTTTTGTGGTTGTGTGTAACTTCAGTTTATTACTCATTTTGTTCTTCTTTTTTTTTTAACTTAACTCTATTGCTATTGTGTAGTAGGTTATACAAAGGGGCTGGATAGCAGTCATGTTTTGGCAGCTGTGGAAGTGATTGGGCAAATTTCTTGTATTGGTGTAGATGTTCTATGGTCAAATTCATAATAGTGAAACACGCAGACAAGAAACAGTCTACATTCTTCACCTTTCCAACATTCAGCCAGAGAGAAGGAAGGCGGGACCTTTATTGGTCTTTTATAAACAAAATTACATCATACACATGAGCACACTGATAGGTCAGTCCATATAAGGGTCTTTTCCTGTTACATGTCTTTTTGCCATGTGGCACAAAAGTTCCTTGTGGTACACAGGGTCCCATCCTGAAGCTCACAGGGGTTTCATTCAGAGTCATATTTCCTTCTTCGGTGAAAGAAGGGAGGAGGGAGTGACAGCTGTTTGCTATTAATAGTTCTCTTTGTCTTTACTCCAATGCTGAGATGTACTGAAACTTTTATAATCTGCCATTTCATAATCTGCCATTTCACTTAAGGACAATAATACTTGTAGTATAATCTTACACATACATGTCTTATATAGATCAAGAAATAAAGAAATAGAAGAATATAAAAGAAATTAAAGAAATATAAGGAAAGAAAGGCAACATTTGAGTGATTTCAGCACAAAGTAGCATAGAAAAAAATATTAATTTTATTGATCTCCACCACAGTCCCCCTTAAAATGACTATTTTATCAGTACTGTCATATGCTCTCTTTGTCCCTATGCTTGGCCTCCCTACTGTCAACTCTTTTATGTTTCTATAGCTCCCAGACAGGGCTAATCCATAGTCCTTCTTCAACAAACCTTCAGAAAGCACTCAAACACTATTCTTTCCCTCACTTGAGAATGTGGTATGTGTTTTTATTAACAGGTAAGGACGGTAATGGAGGATACAGTCAATATAACAAAACATTATCATAACCGATATAAGCAGAAACAAAATACCTGAGTACAAATGTGTTATCACCCAAAATACTATCCCCAGGTAACATTCTACATACACCGCCCTTGTTAGCTAAAATCATATCTAGGGCCATACGGTTTAACAAAGTCATTTGTGAAGTGGCCTCTAGTTGCTTAGCTTTACCTTGGAGTGTATCCCTGTTTAGTTAACGAACCTCTGTTGATCATAGTAAATATAATTAATCCAATCTACATTCTCATTTGAACCCTCTTTATCCCATTACTAAATTACATTTTGTCAAAGCATCAGTTTTACCAGATTACTGTATTTTTCTTCTTACTATACTTTCAATTATAACCATTTTAATTTTCAAAAAAACATTAATTTATATTGGGCTTTCCTAAATATTTTATTTATTAAAGTAACTAAATTATATTGAATTACACTATTTTTCAGAACCAATCATACAGTATGATCGACTGAACCACATGTGCTCTTGCCACACAATGACTGTTTAAAGAAACCCATGGCAGTCTTAGTTCATTCTTCAGCGTAGACAAACATACAGGAAGTTCCACCGCACCCATATATGGATCCATTTATAAAGGCACAATATTCCTCCCCGATAAATACATTTGTCAACCCAAAGCCTGAAAAAGTGACCTTTTGATTCACCATTGTGGCTCTATCACACTGCATCATTTATTCATATTGTATCTATACACTTGTTACAGAGAGAGAAAGAGAGAGACAGAGAGACAGAGAGAGAGAGAGAGAGAGATCTCTATATTAACCACTTTCCCACCGCGCCATAAGCATTTTACTGCTACAGCGCGGCGGGGTTATCTTGGGACGACGTCCCTGGGACGTCGTCCTTCACTTTCGCGATTGCGCGTCCCCTGGGACGCGCTTGCGAAAGTGTCCGTGCTCGCCGGGTCTAGAAGACCCGGCGCATCACGGATCACGGTAGATTGCCGCTGATCGCGGCCGTTTACCACGTGATCGCGCCGTCAAATGACGGCGCGATCACTTGTAAACAAACCGGCGTCATTTGATGACGCCGGTTCCTCCCTCTCCTCCCTCTCCGCTCTGTACAGTGTGCGAGGAAAGGGGGGGGGGAGCGGGGTGTCAGCAGCCGAGCTGTGGCTGGATCTGTGACAAATGCAGTCACAGATCCAGCCATCCCTCAAAACATCCCAGCTCTGCAATCCCCCCAGTACCCTGCAATCCCCAGTACCCTGCAATCCCCAGTACCCAACAATACTCAGCAATCCCCCAGTACCCAACAATACTCAACAATACCCCAGTACTCAACAATACCCCAGTACTCAACAATACCCCAGTACCCAACAATACCCCAGTACCCAACAATACCCCAGTACCCAACAATACCCCAGTACTCAGCAATGCCCCAGTACTCAACAATACCCCAGTACTCAACAATACCCCAGTACTCAACAATACCCCAGTACTCGGCAATACCCCAGTACTTGGCAATACCCCAATACTCGGCAATACCCCAGTACTCGGCAATACCCCAGTACTCGGCAATACCCCAGTACTCAACAATACCCCAATACTCGGCAATACCCCAGTACTCGGCAATACCCCTATACTCGGCAATACTCCAGTACTCAACAATACCCCAATACTCGGCAATACCCCAATACTCGGCAATACCCCAGTACTCTGCAATACCCCAATACTCGGCAATACCCCAATACTCGGCAATACCCCCAATACTCGGCAATACCCCAATACTCGGCAATACCCCAGTACTCGGCAATACCCCAATACCCTGCATGATACTTTGCAATACCCCAATACTCTGCAATACCGCCTATGGGGATTTTTAAGTAGCGAAGTTTGGCGCCATTCCACGAGTGTGCGCAATTTTGAAGTGTGACATGTTGGGTATCTATTTACTCGGCGTAACTTCATCTTTCACATTATGAAAAAAAATTGGGCTAACTTTACTGTTTTGTTTTGTTTTAAGCACAAAACATTTTTTAAAAAAACACGCGTTCAATAAATTTCTGCGAAAATACCGTGCAAGATAAAAAGTTGTAACGGCCGCCATTGTATTCTCTAGGGTCTTTGCTAAAAAAGCATATATAATGTTTTGGGGTTCTATGTAATTTTCTAGCAAATAAATGATGATTTTTTCCATGTAGGAGAGAAATGTCAGAATTGGTCTGGGTGTTCCAGAACGCCTGATAGTGCTCCCTGCATGTTGGGCCTCTGTATGTGGCCACACTGTGTAAAAGTCCCACACATGGGGTATCGCCATACTCAGGAGGAATAGCAGAATGTGTTTTGGGGTGTAATTTGTGGTATGCATATGCTGTGTGTGAGAAATAACCCGCTAATATGACAGAAACAAGATTTATTTTTATTTTTTTACAGAATTTTCAGTAGTTTTTCTTTTATAGCGCAAAAAATAAAAAACCCAGAGGTGATCAAATACCACCAAAAGAAAGCTCTATTTGTGTGAAAAAAAGGACAAAAATTTCAAATGGGTAGAATGTTGTATGACTGAGTAATTGTCATTCAAACTGTGAGAGCACCGAAAGCTGAAAATTGGTCTGGTTAGGAAGGGGGTTTAAGTGCCCAGTGGTCAAGTGGTTAAACAAAAATACTAAATTAATAAGGGCTTTCTTTAGATCTTCAAATGATTGGGTACAAGTTATCTCTTATTATTAAAGAAAGACTTGCCCTATAATAAGCCCCTATAGTTCATTAACATTCACTCAGACAGATATTTTTGTCTTCAAAAATTTCAATGAATTCTCAAGGAAAGTTATTTAGGCTCAGAAATTTTTTAAAACCATTACTTCTTGAAAGCCACATGTTCTCTAGTTACAACACTAACATTCAGCATGTCAGGCTTTGTAACCTGATCTCTTTGCTATGCTAGAAGCACATGTCCTTAATATCTCATGAGAAAGATATCTTCTAGCTACTGCTAGAACAGATATTCCAAATATAGAAGATCTGCTAACAATCAAATTTTATCGTATTTCTAATTTTTAACTTTTATAACATTTAGGCTGCGTACACACAATCAGACAGGTCCGATGAAACTTGTCCGACGGACCGTTTCATCAGACAACTCTGAACTTGTCTGATGGTCTGATGTGCGTACACACCATCGGACCAAAATCCGATCAGACCAGAACGCTGTGACGTAGAACACAACGACGTGATGAAAAAACAAAGTTCAATGCTTCCAAGCATGCGTCGACTTGATTCTGAGCATCCGCGGGTTTTTGGTCCGATGCTTTTGTGTACTAACCATCAAACCTGTCCGACGGATAGGTGTCCATCAGACAGGTTTTAAAGCATGTTTTAAAACTTTGGTCCGACACACAACGGTCTGATGGGCCGTACACACCATCAAACTGGTCCGATGAAACTGCAGACCTGTCTGATCGTGTGAGAGGACAAACTCGTGAAATTCACAGACTAGCTCCAGCCTAATGAACTATAAATTGGCCATTTTCCCCAAGAAACTCCTCCTCCCAACCAGAGCCTCCACTCTCGTCAAAAGCATCAAATTACAAAGACTTTTAACACTTGTTTTTTTTTTTACAATTTTTATAATTTTTAGATTGAACATAACTTTCATATTTTAATATTTTACTATTTTTCCTAGGGAACCTTAAGTAAATTAGAACAATCTACTACCTTATTTAACAACCAAATCCTAGTTTAGAATCTTTTGTAAACATTGCTAAATCCTCAACTTATTAATTCTTGCAACCAAATCTGTAGGATTTTCTGTTAAATACTATGGGCCAGATTCACATACACTTAATATTGCGCTGCGTAATCGAAATACTCTACGCTGCCGTATTTTACCGAATCCTGGTAGATTTTTGCCCGTACGCTACGGCGGCGTAGTCTATTTCTCGCTGCGTAATCGAAATACGCGATTAGGGGGTGTGAAGCATTTAAATTAAGCGCGTCCCCGCGGCGATCGAACTGCGCATGCTCCGTTCAGAAATTTCCCGCCGTGCATTGCGTGAAATCACGTCGTTACGTCATTCGTTGTTTGAGTAGCGTCGTTTATGAACATTCCTATTCCAGGACGACTTACGTAAAAAATAATAAAAGACGTCGGAAAACGTAGAAATTCGACGCAGGAACGACGGCCATACTTAACATGGGCTGTCTAATATTAGAGCAGCAAAAAGCTGGTATAGTGTTACGCAAATAAAAGATGACTAAAGGTGCCGTAAGAGATTGCGATTGAAGATCGTAATTTCGGGGATCGCCGGCAAAAGCTCATTTGCATACCCTGACGCGGAAAACGACGGGAAGTCCACCCAGTGGCCGCAATTTTATTGCAGCGTAGATCCGAAGGCGTACGAACACGTAATCCAGTCGAATTGAAGCCCGCAGCCGTCTATTCATGGTTTGAGGTTTTCGACTATCTAAAAAACGCGCGTAATTTGAATTTACTCCAGTCTAACACCAGTTAGACAGGCGTAATGGCTCTCTGAATCTGGCCCTATGTTGTTTACCATTATCTGAATTTTAAACAGTTCTTTACACAATCTTAATCAATAATTTTATCTTAAAACTTTGTTCTGTTCCAATGTTTGTGCTTTGAAATTACCACATGTAATAACACTTTTTACTGTTTAGGGCTAAAATATTCATAAACATTTACATGCAGTTTTAACCTTAATTTCCTCATTAACCACTTCCTTACTGGGCACATATACCCCTTCCTGACCAGGTGAAATTTCAGCTTGTGGCACTGCATCATTTTAACTGAAAATTCCGCAGTCGTGCGACGTAGCTCCCAATCAAAATTGGCGTCCTTTTTTCCCCACAAATAGAGCTTTCTTTTGGTGGTATTTGATTGCCTCTGCGTTTTTTGTTTTTTGCGCTATTAAACAAAAATAGAGCGACAATTTTGAAAAAAAGAACTATGGCCCAGATTCAGGTACATCTGTGCATTATTGGACCGGCGTAGCGCACCGCCTTTACGTTAGACTTGCGCAATTTTGCCGCGTAATCACCCTATTCTCGTAGCTTTTGCGCAGGAAATTGCGCATACGTAACGTTTTTTCAGAGGCGTAAGGAGGAGTAATACAAATTGGGAAGGACGTGGGCGTGTTACATTGAAATGAGCCGTGACCCCATGCAAATGAAGGGCCGGCCGGCTCGCGCATGCGCGCTTGAACGAGACCATGTCAGCTCCGATGTGCGCATGCTCACAACTCGGGAGCGGCGCAATCAGTGAAATTGGAAATGGACTAGGGCAACGTTGTGAACTACGCAAACAGCATAAATAGACACACACAAACGCACTTCCTTTGCAAAAGTACATCCCTTTGTCCCTTCCCATTTAACAAAGTGCTTTTGTTCTTGTTGTTCGTTGCGGTGTGTTTTGTAGTTGTCAGATTAGTGTTCTGTGTGATCAAGTGGTTGTTAGTAGATTTTTGAAAGTGGTTTTTGATACTGTAAGTGTTTGAGAGACTGTTTGTTTGATTGATATATTTCTTTTTGTTTCTTTTCCTGCTGATTTTTTTTTTTTTTTTGGGGACTGTTTCTTGGTGAGTAGTTTTCTCTCTGTGTGTGTTTTTTTGTGATTGGTTGTGCTTGTTTGTGTGCGTGAATTTTGTTGACTGGGACAGTTTTTTTTTGGAAGGATGAGTGAGAGAAAACGAAAGCTGAATTTTACAGTTGTGGAAAAACAGATTCTTGCCCGGGCCATTAGCGAGTATGGGCGTTACCTCCACGGCCCAGAGAGTGCCAACACCACCCCGGCCAGGAGGAGGGAGATATTGGATAGGATCACTGACCAGGTGAATTCAGCGGGGCAGGGGGAGACACGGACCAGGTCTGGGATTGACAAAAAAATCAATGACCTCCGGCGTCTGGTCAAAAAGAAGTTGGCCAGAATGCATGCCCATGCCAGGGGCACAGGAGGGGGCCCACCATGCCGTATTAGCCTGACAGCGGAGGAGCGTGCGGTGGCCCTGACCTTTCATCGGCATGAAGTTGAGGGCCTGCCCGGCTTTGACTCAAGTCCGCAGCCCGTGGTGCCAGGTAAGTTGTTTTATTTTTTAATATCAGGTGTGTAGCATGTGTGGGGGAGGGGGTGAAAGGGAATATGTGGCAAGTGTGTGGATCCTCCAACCTGTGAATGTTTTGTGTCATCCACAGATGTGCAGGAGGGTGCAGGGCCATCTGGCCTGACCGCACCAACCCCAGGACAGCAGCCTAATGAGGCCCCCCCAACAAGGCCGGAGTCTGCGGAGGAGGTTCAACAGGAGCAGGACAATCATGAGGAGGAGGAGAATCATGAGGAGGAGGAGTCCATGTCAGGCACTGGACGTTTGGGTTTTGAGGACTCCTCCCCTCTGGCTGCCAGCAGGCAGGCCTCCCTAAGGGGGAGCCCCCCCCCTCCTCCCCCAACATGGCTCCCCTCACAAGGGCCTCCCCTTCTCCCCGGCCACAAGCATCAGCTGGAGGCAGGATGTCATCCCAGACCACCAGGGGGTTGGCCGATCTCCTGCCCGCCACCCTAAGAAGGGACCAGTTCCTCCAGACCCGCCATCTGGGACAGGTCAGCCAGACCTTGGTGCGGATGGAGGAGAGCCTGTCCTCCATCAAGGATACGCTGGGGAACCTGGACTCCCACTCCCGGGCTTTCACAACCTGCCTAAACGAACTGCAGACGACATCAGCAGGCGTTGGGCAGGATGTGAGGGCCCTTACCCTGGCGATCCAGGCCAACACGGCAACAGTTGGTGCTGCCCTGGACAGAATTGCCGTGGCCTTGGAGGGCAGGCCACCTGGTGGGCAGAGATCAGGGGCTGATCCTCCTTCCCAGGTTTTACCCCTTCCCCATGAGTCTCCCCTGAGAAGCCGGGGCCGTGGCCGGGGGCGCCCCAGGCGTGGCTCACGCAGAGGGCAGTAATTTGTTTTCCCCCCATTTTTTTTTTTGTCATTTTTTTTTTTTGCTGGAAATTTTTTGCTTTTGCTGGTCATTTTTTTTTTTGTGTTGTGAATGCTGTGTGAATGTGGGGGTGACATTCCTGCCGGAAAAGGGGTGTCACCCTCTATTTTGGTGGAGAAGGGTTCCCCAGGACCAGGGAGAAGTGATCCTCAGGTCCGTGTGATTGGTGTATGAATGTTCAGTGACATAATTGGAGCCTTGGCGTGGCGTTGCTGCTCACAAGTCCTGCATGGTGGACTGGTGCCAATCCAATTTGATGTGGATGTGGGGTGTGTGTGCTAGGGACCACAGTGGTGTGCATGCATGCATTCTCATTGTGCCATGATTAATGTGTATGTTTAACGTGCAAAGATGCCCAATGTGAGCTGTCTCCTGGCTGCTCTTCCCTCAGAAGACGGGGTAACCTCGGTTAGGGGGGGATTGTCTGGTTCAGGGGTCAGGTCATCACGTAGGTCAATCTGCAGACCCTTTCTTTCTGCAAAGTTGTGCAGCATGCAACATGCACCGATGATCTGGCACACGAAGTTTGGGGAATACAAGAGGGTACCCCCAGACTTATCCAGGCATCGGAAACGTGACTTTAGGATGCCAAAGGTGCGCTCCACCACTGCACGGGTTTGGGCATGTGCTTGATTGTATCTTTCCTCTCCTGGGGTTTGGGGGTTCCGGATAGGAGTCATGAGATGGGGTCCCAGTGGATATGCAGAGTCACCTGTAAGGGAAAAGACAGGAGGATGTTAGTCATGCATGTGCCCCTTGTGATGTGCATCATGGGAGGGGATAGTCATGCCTGCCACCCATGTCACTCACCAACCAGCCAGGTGTCCCCATACACGTTCTGATCGAATTCCATTCGGATGTGGCATTGATTGTATATGTAGCTGTCATGGCTGGACCCTGGGTGTTTGGCACGGACGTGCCATATGAGGCCTTGGGCATCGACTATCACCTGTACATTGATGGAATGCCAATGCTTCCGATTGCGGTACATGTGCTCTGTCTCCTGGGGGGGCTGGAGTGCCACATGTGTGCAATCAATGGCCCCCACAGTGCGTGGGAATCTGGCAATTCTGTAGAAATCTGTCATTGCCTTCAGCCGCAGCTCCTCAGTGGTGGGTTTGATGATTTGGTTGGCCATGCGTCTGAGGATTGCAGGGACAACCTGGTGCACACATCTGCTCATGGAGAATTGTGACATCCCAGCCACCACTCCACTTGTACGCTGAAAAGAGCCACTGGAAAGGAAATGGAGTGTTGCCAGTACCTTGACCAGTGGCTGCACTGCATGTGAGCGGTGTGTTGGGCTGGTGATGTCCTCCTGCAGGGTTGTGGTTAATTCCAGGATGACATGAGGGGTGAATCTGAAGATGCGATACACCTCAGAATCACTCATGCCAAACAGGTCTATGCGGGTACGGTATATCCTCTCCCGTGCCATCCTCCGTGCCCTCCTCCTTCTTTGTTCATCTAAAGTCAGTAGTATAGCTATGCGCGACGATGCCCCTGGCATGTTGGCATACAGATTGTTGTGCAACACGTGTGACTGCTGAGCTGCTCACTAACAGTGTTGCTTTATCTAACAAGTAGACTTTTTTTCTTTTTTTAGACCAGCTTTTATCAGCTCTAATTTTAGACAGGTCATTTTGCTGTTGCGCACACTGCGTCGCCTGCGCTGCCCCAACGTTGTTTTGTGGATCCCCGTAAGTCCCTCATTAGCATATTTGACTAGCAAATCAATGGTGTGTCTATCGCACTTTTGCGCGGAAGGATGCGCCAGTCTAACGAAATTACGCGGGACAAAAAGATTTTTTGCGTATCTCGTTCTGGGGATGCCGCGCAACGAAACGCACGTGCACATTTAGACTTACGCACGCGCATCTCCTGTTGCGCAGGCGTAATCGCTCTGTGAATCTGGGCCAATATTTTTTACTTGTTGCTGTAATAAATAGCCCATTTTTTTAAAAAAGTCTTTTTTTTCAGTCTAGGCGATACATATTCTTCTACATATTTTTGGTAAAAAAAATCGCAATAAGCGTCTGGTTTGCCCAAAAGTTATTGCGCTTACAAAATAGGGGACAGAATTATTATTATTTTTTATTATTTTATTTTTTTACTACTAATGGTGGCAATTTTTTCGTGACTGCGACATTATGGCGACATTATGGCGGAGACATCGGACACTTTTGACACATTTTTGGCGCCATTCACATTTATACAGCGATCAGTGCTATAAATATGCACTAATTACTGTATAAATGTGACTGGCATTGAAGGGGTTAACACTAGGGGGTGAGGAAGGGGTTAATGTGTACCCTAAATTGTGTTCTAACTGTGGGGGGAGGGGAGTGACTGGGGGAGGTGACTGATGCTGTGTCCCTATGTACAAGAGACACAGATCTGTCTCCTCTCTCCCCTGACAGGACATGGATCTCTGTGTTTACACACAGAGATCCAGGTCTTGTCCCTGCAGCCGCTGATCCCGAGTGCCTGGCGGACATCATGGCAGCCAGGCACGCGCATCGGCATGTCAGCGATGCGGCGGGCACGC
Organism: Rana kukunoris; assembly: GCA_029574335.1. Taxonomy (NCBI): domain Eukaryota; kingdom Metazoa; phylum Chordata; class Amphibia; order Anura; family Ranidae; genus Rana; species Rana kukunoris. Next base: position 132,866,351 of record CM056056.1, on the reverse strand, counting down.
GCACGCCCCGCAGTGGCCTGGCGGAGCGCAGGCCGTAAAAACACGGCCTGTTAGAGATTCAGGACATCCCTTCGCCATACAAAGTCGTACGGCCGTTGGGAAGTGGTTACATAGTTACATAGTTATATAGTTAGTCAGGTTGAAAAAAGACACAAGTCCATCCAGTTCAACCATAAAAAAAAATAAAAAAAAAATAAAACACAGTGCATCCCATACACCCAACTCCATACCCACAGTTGATCCAGAGGAAGGCAAAAATAACCTATTTACACTCTGACATTAATTAAGTAATTACCCTATGGAATATATCACAGTGATTATGGGACTCAGGGACTCAAAACCCGCAGTTACTTGGTCTTTTGCTTTAAACGTATCCGGGACCCCCTTTGGGACCCCTCTGGCATCTATATCAAAGCCTATATCCCAGTCATCAACTATATTCCAACCCACAGATTCCCAGTGGTCATAATCATCACCTATATCACATATATATATATATATATATATAGTTCCTGAACATATTACCCTGCCAACCTGATGGAGGGAAGGAGATTAAAGTACAGTAATCAAATTATAAGAAAAAAGATATATAGTTTCATTCTGATGCAGGTTCATCTCCAGAGAATGTGTTCGAAGGAACTTCTTAACCATCACCCAATCACCAGGGAGTATATGGTGAATATCGTTATCTAAACCAGGATCTGAAATGCAGGAAAATACTCGTACATAGATATTAGTTATTTATTTTTAAAGAGCGGTTACATAATTTCTCAAAGTATCAGACTGTAATTGCAACTGTCATGGTTAACTAACAACCCAATCTAGAGACTGTTTCAAACAAGATTTCAAAAGGGGATAATGAATGCTTCCCCCTTGGGGCCACTTTCCCACTACGCTGAGGGTGCTAAAATGTGTGAAATGTTAATGTGGTACCCAGGACCTTCCATAATTATTTTGTAACTGTAGCAGTGAACGCAGAGCCTTGATCACTCTCTATCACCTCAGTTACCCCATATCTGAATCTGGAGCAATCAACATACAAGGTGAGTTAAGGCATTGGGGTCAGGGCACACAGGACAGAGGGTAGATGAGCGGATTCCACCTTCATGAGTTCAGAACAATCATGTTCATCCAGGGTAGGAGCAGGTAGGCCTGCATCATCCTCTTCTTTCTGTTTTGTCCAAAGACATGGCATGATACCCCCCTGGACAAAATAAAGGAGAGAAAAAGGGTCGGTGGGCTACAGAACACAGAATCCGGTTGTCAGAGCACCAATTCTGCGCACATGCGCAGTAGAACGGCGCGGCCGCGCGTCTCTATTCAGCGCATGCGCGCGCACGTGCGCGGGCACGGTCCGGCGGCACGGCGCGTGCGGGAGCGCGCGTGCGACGCGAACACACGTGACACACGTGATCCCATCGGAGCCAATCACAGGGCTCACCGCCCTATTTAAACCTGCCTCTGACACATGGCAGGTTGCTGGTTTGTCATCAGCTCCTGTATGTGTCTCATTGCTGTGAACCTGTTTGTCCTGAAACCTTCTGGCTTACCTGTTTGAATCCCTGATCTCGGCCTGCGTTTGCTTACCTCTCCAATCCTTGACCCCGGCTTGCACCCCGGGACTCCGCTGACTTCTCCAATCCTTTGATCCCGGCTCTAAACCTTGGACTTCCGCTGACCTCTCCGATCCTTTGACCCTGGCTTGCATTTCTGGACTTCTGTTGATCTCTCTGATCCTTGGCTCACAGCCAGTACCTTGAACTTGTTTGCCTGTTTGGTCCCCTGTTCCTGGTTGTGTCACGGACTGTCTTCTCAGCCTGTCTGCAGATCCTGTGTCTCGGATATCATACTCGTCCACCAAGCATCTCCAGGGTCTTCTGGTGCCTTCCTTGATCTACGCCTTGACTCAGTTTCCTGTTTCCGGTACCGGTGCCTCCTGGTGCTGTCACCCCTCTGTTCCCACCACCAGAGGGCGGTCAGCACTGGTTCGCAAAGGTGAGCCGTCCGCAGCATGTCGGCCACGGTAAGTTTCTTAGACTCTGACACCGGTATGGGCAATGGGCGGTGGGCAGGATAGGATGCCATCTGCGTTCACAGGGGATAGAGGGGGTAGTGCAATACTGAGCACATGGGGTTGGGGCAGGATGGGTCAGGGTGGAGCAAGGCCTGTTTGCAGGGGGATGGACCTCCAGCAAAGAACAGCATTCTGGCAGAGCCCTTGCTACCACAATAGCAGTGGTGTTGCTCAGCATACACACAACAGCCTAAACCTTGACCAGATCACCACTCTGTACAACAGCCGGTGTTCAATAGGTAATACCAACAGGGAAAGCAGCAGTGACACCACATTATCACAGTATAACAGGCAACAAGCCATATATTTATCATGTCATGGGTCACATTTCAGCTGATGTGGCAGGGGCGTTAAGTTACAAAATGGAAGGTTTGTCTGGAACTCAGTGATAAATACAGGGAGGGCCTCACAGATCACACAATCTGACTGATAAAACAACAAAAATCAGTGTAGGCTGGTCATCCATCAAAAACTATATTAAGTTCAGTGTAAGAAAATAAGCTTCAAAGACAAGCATTGTGAGTTACTAAAACTCCTTCTCATGCATCAACATTATCAGATACTATGATGTGAAACAAATAAACCTCATAAACCTCATATACATGTCTAACAAAGAGACAGTTGCAATACACCAGTCTTATGCCGCATACACACGGTCGTTTTTTTTGTGAAAAAACGCCATTTAAAATGATCGTGTGTGGGCAAAACGTTGTTTTATGTCTTCTGAAAAAAATTCGAACATGCTTCAAGTTTTTATGTCGTTTTTCAAAATGTCGTTTTTTGGGCAAAACTATGTTTAAAACAACGTTTTTAAACCCGCGCATGCTCAGAAGCAAGTTATGAGACGGGAGCTTCAATGGAACAGAGTGCCGGCGAACGTGGTGTACGTAACCGTGCTTTGCAAGAGCATTTTCAGAAAACGATGGTGTGTAGGCAACATCGTTTTTTAAATTTAATTTTTTTTGTTTGGCTTGGCCTCTTGCAGCCAGCAGACAAATGGTTAATAAGACACACAGCAGCCGGAGAGGGGGGAGAGGGTGGGAGGGAAACTTTTGAGCCTTTCCAAGGCAGAAGGGAGGGAGGGATATGAGTAAAAAAACAAAACAAAAAAAAAACCCAGGCTGCAGCGTGTGCATGTCTCTCATTTTGGGCAGCCTGTATCTCTCCTAAAAAAATGCATGTAAAGATACATAGCAGTTTACGACACAAACAAACAGTAAACAACACACACACACAGTGATAGAATGTAACCATTTCAGCCCCTCTGTCTGCAGGGCATTAATTCTTAACCCCTAACCCCGAATATATATATATATATATATATATATATATATATATATAACTAAAAAAATATAGATTAACAGAGCCCTCCACCAGTATGCACGTGTAACGGTCACCACCGTTTACGACCCAAGACAACTTATCCGACACTCCACAATCCAGCACACACGATCCAAGACAAGCTCCGTTCTCTCTGGTTTCAAAATGTATGAATGATTTTAATGGGTAGCTCTCAGCTTTATTTACAGTTCAGGCATGTTACAGGGATAATGAAACTCTCCACCCCCACACAATGGGGGGCTTCAATACACCTTCAGATGGGCTAATTACTAATCATTATCCAGACATTTCGGCACCGGTCTGACATAATTAACATTACTACACCTGAGAAGTCACATTCCACACCTATTCATCAATAGACTTTAGCATACACAATGAAAAGGTCTGTAGAGCAGACTTAATTAACACAATGGACAGGCCTTGGAAGCAGACCTAATTAACACAATGAAATATCTAGGAGCAGACTCAATTAACACCTCAAAAGTCTGTTACACAGAGGAATGAGTCACTATTGACCGGTAGGGTCAGAATAAGCCAACAACTTGTAATATCTCAACATATCCTGCAAACATGATTTATCATTAATGTCCCATCTCATGTAATTTATGATATCATTTCTCAGTCACCCTATGCCCCTATCGGACATATGGTGACCCCAGACCTAAGAGTCATTGGTGAAGCTGGCACAGGAGTACACTGCATCCTTCAAAAGTCTCTGAGTATCACGGGCCATCCCGTTACAGCAAGTAATATACAAGTAAGCTGATAAGGCTATTACCATGTTTACATCATTACCATACACTTCACCCTACACATCAGCCTATTTGACACCTTGCGTAGCTCAAAACTTTACTAAAAGAACCAGACTAACGAAATTCTGTGTCTATCTATAACCTCATTTCCCGAGACCTCCCTCTTTAGACCAGACATATCTACATGTGCATCCACATATAAATATATATATATATCTACCCTCAGACACGCCAAATTGCGTCACCGGCCCAGGAACCCTAAAGAGAAGATATTTCCTACCCGCCTCCTACAGGCATACACCTGAAATAGCCACATTCAAATCAACATAAAACATAAACGTCAGCCGCCACAATAGGGACGACGGGTTCTCTTTAAAAATATACTTTGTTCAAGAAATTACCCATCTTTGCTAGAATTAGAAAACGAACCAAGGTAATGGAGGGCATCTGTGCATAAGTTTACAGATAAGATATATAAAAGAAACGTCTCTTACCGTATCCATGAAGGTGAAAAGCCTCTATCCGCACATCTGCACTCCACCAACATTTTGGGGTGCCACATCTGGCCAAAAAAACAAAGTACACGTTGGTTGCACCAATTGATGTAGACGTTCTCTGGCCCAATTCCAGAAAATAAACCCATTTTCCCTCCATCTCTATACCCTCCCAGGGTATAGAGACATAAAAGTTAACGTATTCCCTTTAAAAACGATTAAAAATAGATAACAATCAATCATATAATGTGCCTCTAGTTTCACTTTCGTTTTTAAAATGGTTTCATGTTTCTGTGAGAAGACACACAGAACAAAAACAAACAAATCCAAGGCAGTGTTTTGTTTTTAAAATGAATCTGATTGGTTCTGAGGAGTTTTAGACACACAGCTTAGACCACAGTGAAAATCTGCCATGAGATTTTTCATAAGGAGCCAGACAAGCAGGAAGTGTGGAGATCAGAGCAGAATTACAACAACTTCAAAGCAAAAACGAACAATGAGAATATGAAAACAGCACTGCATTAAGGTAAAGGAAGCTATTTAGCTAAAAAAAAAAGTGATTCTTTAAGGAGGGAGGATTATGACGGAAAACATGGCCCTTACAAGAATCCAAACAAAGTGAAGGCCCAAATCATGGACAATGTGCTGAAGAGTCTCCACCATAAATTTGGGGTGCGCAGGTCAAGGGAACAGCTCCGCAAAAGGTGGTCTGACCTTAAATTAAGAGCGCCGGAGAAAATGGAGAAGATTAAAAAAGTCATTAGAAGAAGTAAGTCATTTTCATGTGTACTGTATTATTGTGCGGCATGTGCTTTTTCTTTCAGGTTGTATATATACAGTTCAAGAATAGATGTCTCAAGGTTCATATTTGTGGGCATAATAATTGGTCATATGAGTCGTCGTTCATTCGCTCACTAATAACAAAATACAGACAAAAAGATGGTATTTTATTAATAGTGAGTGAGCGAATGAACAACGACTCATACGATCAATTATTGTGCCCACTACACACAAACATGAAACTTGAGACATCTTGATCTATTTATGTGAGACCAATTTTTTATTTAATGTAGATGTGTTCTTAACTAGATTTAAATAATACAACTTAAGTCAATATACAGTAAAAGGAGAGTATGCTCAGCAGTTGGTTACACATATGGACTCAGTAGCACAAGTGTTGGCCACAAGAACAACCTATTTAGGGTGTCACACAGAGGTGATCCAGTGGATACTTGGTGTGTTTCCATGTAAACTTGGCCAAAGATAGAGAAATGTAGCAGCTTTGGTAATGGACACAATCCTGTGTTAAGCTTAGAAGGATTGTAAAAACAGACAATTGGACCACACTTTATAAAAAGAATGATTCATATTCCTCTTTCAGGCCTCTAATCTTTTTGAATCATGTTTCCCTTTTTTACAATCTCATAGGGTGCAATCAAGCTTCAAGACTGGAGCAGAGAAACCCCACACATCTGAAACAAGCCCCACCCCCGCGGGATGTGCAGGAAGTGGAAACTGCCACCACATCAGGTCAGTGTCATACACCACCACTTCAGGTAATAGATGTAGGCCTGCATAATTTTAATACATGTTTTGCTTTCAAATTTCAGGAGGTTTTCGTGCTGGTGATGGTGGATTGGACACATACAGCGCCCAGCTGTTAATTGGAGAGGTGTTGGCCTGCAGGGCTGAAATCAAGCACATCTGTTTAGGGCAGATGAGAAAAAAAAACTGTGGAGCAAAAACTAAAGAATTTAATGGATGTTCTGGGGAGGGTTTATTTTTTTTTAATTTTTTTTTTATTTTTCTTTGTTTTTATATGTTTGTTTTGTTTTAATTTTTTTTAGAGTGGAATCTCTAGTTTTCTGGCTAAAACGCATGAACAATGACAAATGCTAAAAAGTTGGTCATTGTTCATGCGTTTTAAACATATTTTTTTTAATTTTGGGATTCTCAAAGAAAATACACAAAAAAAAGATATCTCTAAAAAAATAAGATATTTTTGGATAAAAAAAATAAAAAATAATGACACATTTTAAATGTGAAACAATAAATATTTTGGATACTCAACAATGTGTGGCTTATTATTATATCAATGCTGCCTAAAAGAACAAATCTAGATTTGTGGTGTTTACATTGACAATGATGAGAATTTAGTACAGGAAAAAAAAACTTGGCACTAGGATAACCTAAGAGAAAAGTACAATAAACCTAAATTATAAAATAATCAAACAAAGAAAAATACTAGAACAGAGGCAGAAAAATTGGGCCTTAGGCACTGGTGATGGTGCCACAACACTGCAACCCCTCACAGATACTGTAATTGGAGCGCAGCAAAGAGCCTCATGCAAAGTATTGCATCAAAAATTGTTATTACACGCCCCTGGTAAACAGGGACAGAAAAAATGGGCCTTAGCCGTAGAATCCCCAGTCCTACTCCTGTCGATTGATGCTGAGAAAGCATTCGACAGGGTGGACTGGGGATTCATGATGGAAACTCTTCAACATTTGGGGATGGGCCCTAGAATCAGGCATTGGATACAAAATGTATATAATAGACCAACGGCAATGGTCAAGGTAAATGGTAAATTGTCAGCCTCTTTTGAAATGTACAATGGGACCAGACAAGGTTGCCCACTTTCTCCACTTCTATACATACTAACATTAGAACCTTTTCTGGCCACCCTTCGAAACAATCCTAGAATAGAGGGGGCAAAAATAGGCGACCAAGAATACAAGGTTGCGGCCTATGCCGATGATATCTTAATGTTTATAAGAAACCCAACGTCAACCCTGCTGAATATAGCTAACAAAATAAAAAAAATACGGAGAACTTTCAAACTTCAAAATAAACCCAATAAAAACAGAGATTTTAAATATTGCTGTGGAGAAAAAAGAAGAACTTGTTTTGCAAAAACAACATGCATATACCTGGGTTAAAAGAGAATTAACCTCTCTGGGGATTAGATTGACACCCTCAATAGATGGTTTGTTTTCTGCTAATTATATCCCTTTGTTAAATGAGGTTAAAACAGATTTAAAAAATAACTCAACTAGAGCACTTTCTTGGATAGGAAGAATAAACGTTTTTAAGATGGTCACTCTTCCCAAAATAACATATAAATTTCAGATGGTACCTATAACTATCCCTCAAAGTTTCTTTAAGATCATAAAATCAATGTTAATAAAATATATATGGAACAATAAAACTCCAAGGATAAACTTTAGAATACTCACAAGAGGAAAAAAAACACTGTGGGTTAGCAGCTCCTGATATACAGAAATATTACAGAGCCACGGTCATAGCACGAATGGTAGAATGGGGAAATAAACACTGTATAAGAATGTATGGATACCACGAAAATATAGAGAGTTGGATGGAGATGTGCACAGACTAACAAAGAATGTTTTTCAAATATGGGATGCCGTACACAAACAGAATAAATGGACTTACAATTCACCTTTAATTCCACTTACAAACACCAATTTTTTTACACCGGGAAAAGAAACACGATTGGGAGATAAAATGGAATCAGCACAAATAAAAGATATTATAGAACAAGGGAAGATAACAACATCTCAAAAGATAAATGAGGAACTTAGGTGGGATATTACCAATGGGAATACTTACAACTAAAGCATCTGATAAGATCGATACCCACACCAGTCAGAGACGAAAAAAATTTAACCCCATTTGAAAAATTGTGTGCTATACCATCTCCGGTAAAGCACGTGATATCAAAAGTCTATCAAATATTGACAGAGGCGGAGTCACAAGAGAAACCGGGATATATAAAGAAATGGGAAATAGAAATGAAAAATAATTTTGAAGAGCAACAACTTGAAAGAATAATAGCATCCGTAGATAACACCGCAACAGATATAAACACAATAAAATGAATTATAAGTGTATCACAAGATGGCATAGGACACCTGAAACGATAAATAAGTTCAACAAAGATAATTCTCCATTGCGTTGGAGGGAATGCGGACAAATCGGAACAACCATGCATATATGGTGGGACTGTCCCAAAATAAAAGAATACTGGTGAGAAATCCAGGAAGCCGCAAAGGAATTAACTGGGGAGGAATAAGAAAATAGTATTTACGCATGTTTGTTCCACAAAGTAAAAGGTCCCAAGAACAGAAGTAGGGAAACATTGCTCCCTCAGTTAATAAATGCGGCTAAGGGACTGATCCCAAAAAACTGGTTAAAAAAAAACAAACCAGATATAAAGGAATGGTTCCCACGGATTGAAAACTATAATAGACTGGAGTATCTCAGCAGTTGTGACCATGGCCAACTTGAGAAATATAACAAATGATGGAGACGATGGGAAGACTACAAGACAACGGAAGAATACGTGAAGAAATTCTATACAGAATGAGAGACTTAGGAACAAACCATGGGTAGGGAAATAGGGTGGGTGGGCGGGAGGGGTGAGGGAGGTTGGTAGGAGAAGATAGTAAGGAAGAGAGGCGGATTAGAGGGTAAAGTGAGGAAGAGTCATGAGGGGTTATCAATATTTATTATCGAAAGTAATATACATATATATATTTTTT